>NC_051165.1:54678778-55071278 GCF_013339725.1 Rhipicephalus microplus | reverse complement strand
AAGCTGCCATCAGCGCATCAGTAGAAAATGTCGGACATATTACCCCCCCTCTGTGGAATACACTTAAGGAAGAATGGAAGGCCCTGTTACAAAAAGAAGGCAAAGCCAGAAAAAGACGTCATACACAAAAGATGAAAGAACTTCTTCGCCGAATGCGGATCATCAAGGGAGCCGACACGTTGACCTCACGTACAACAGAGTACCTGACCTCGCTCGAGGAGCAATACAACCAACTCTTCAGAGATACCATGAGGCGACCTAGAAGTGAGCATAGACTGTTGTGCACGGCGACCGGAGTTGATGAGAGGGAAGTACGCAGAAATGGCTGTTTCCGAATTACGGAGGCAAAGTGCTTAGACCGTTCTGTAACCGACGACCCAGCAGAAATTGAGAACATCTTCAGAGAGTACTTCAGCATACAGTTCCAAGACACCGAAACAATAGACACCAACCGGGGACCCAACCATGTCAAAGAACTTTGCGAACATCTGCAGCGAATTCAGGAGGAGGAGGAGCCAGCAACCCTTAGCGCTGAAATCTCCCTTGCAGAGCTTCGCGAAGCCATAAGAAGCATGACCCCCAATTCTGCCCCAGGCGCTGATGGTCTGACTGCAGCCTTCTATGTGACTTTTCTCGAAGTTCTCGAAGAACCCTTGCTCGCGATGGTGAATGCGATCTTCAGGTCCTTTAAGAAACTTGACTCCTTCAGAGTGGGTAAAATTGTCTTACAACAGAAAGAGGGTGCACAACCAGACGAGCACACAGCGTGGCGTCCAATCACGCTTCTGAACACCGATTACAAGCTGGTAGCCACTATAATGAACAACAGGCTCAAGCTCCTGTTACCGGACATCATTAGCCCGTACCAAACGTGCGCGATTTTAGGAAGGTCACTTTTTGCGAACCTCACAGTGATCCGTGACTCCTTCGAATACGCGACGACAAGAGGTTTCAATTGTGTTTTTATTTCCCTAGACCAAGCTAAAGCTTTCGACAGGGTACGACACCATTACCTCTTCAACCTGATGCAGGAGGTTTGCTTACCGGCAAGTTTTATAAAACTGGCAAAAACTTTGTACGAGGGCCTAACCTGCACCGTTGTGATAAACGGAGTCACGACGCCGGCATTCAAATATAGCAGAGGCATAAGGCCAGGATGCCCATTGGGCCCGACCTTTTTTGTTATGTCGTGCGAGCTGCTGATCACAAGCGTTATTGCGCAAGAAGGCAATCGTGGTTTCCCACTGACGGGCCAGGAGCAGGTGAAAGTGCTGGCTTACGCGAACGACATTTCCCTGTTTGTTCAGGATGAAAGCAGCCTTCAAGCCTTCAGTGCGACGTTCACAAGATACGCGCAGGCATCCGGAGCGGCGATAAATGCGGACAAGAGCAAGACGACGCTATTTGGAACTTTCCCCAGAGAAACCCTAGGAAACATTGAAGTGGTGTCCATCGTTAAAGTACTGGGAATTTACTTCTCCAGTGAAGGGTGGCACCCGCCACGTGGCAGAGAGCCCTCGAGAGAGCAAAGCAGGCCGCTGACCGCATTCGCCTCCTAAACCTCACGTTACATGAAAAAGCGCTGGCAGCAAGGACCACCGTTCGCGCGTTTGCGTTCTACGCCAGTAGGGTAGCGGTGATCCCTGGGAAAACCGCGAGCCAACTGAACGCCGTGATCACCGATTTGCTATGGGAAGGAAAACCGGCACCAGTCAAGCGACACCTCCTTCAACTACCCGAGGACAAAGGTGGCCTCAGCCTCCCACACCTACAAATGACCAGCCAGACACTGGGCCTCAAGATTACCCGCATGCTTTATTACGCAGCAAGTTACGTTGGGAAGAATCTAATCAACTACTGGACAAGCACCATCACGCACTATCTGGAAAACCACAAACACACGGGTGCGCGCGCGGAAGCACCCTCTCACTTTTACAGGATGGCGGCACCTATGACAAAGATCATAGAAAAACAAGCCCCGAACTGCGACATTTACAAGGACCCACCCGCCAAAATCGTCGAAGCGATAACAGAAAACCAGTTGTCCGAAGAAGAAAAGGAGCAGACCAAAGCCTAGGACTGTGCAAACAAAAAAACAATAAGTACATGACTTCGCGAAGTACTTGACTTCGAATGGAAGCACAAATGGAAAGTTTTGCCCACGAGACACCGCCTGCACCGTTTCGGCATCACGCCGAATAGCCAGTGTCCTAATTGCCGCGCTGAGCAAACGATCTCCCACGCGTTGTTAGAATGCGGGGCGGCCAAGTCGGTATGGCGCCTGGTTGCGAGGTGCTTCAGCATCCACCCTCCCCCGGTCCTCGAAAGGAATAGGGGCTGCTTCGCAAAGCTGGTGGTTGCCATCACACTCTTTGTGATTTGGAAACGCCGGTGCCTTGCTGAGGAAAAGAACACCCCAGTGAGAGCGGCCTACCCAGCACTAGCCATGATCAGGCAGAAAATAGTGCAGTACTTCGCCAAGCAACTGGAAGCTGGCGGGGAGGACCAGTTCCTTCGCCGCTGGCACACAAAGTTTTTTTTTCATCAGAGGTGTGAAACTCCGTACCCCCATAATCCCCTACTAACCCCTTCTCCCTAAAACATTGTGTTACAAGTGTATGTATAGCGCCAGTCGAAGTATTGTAAATATGCCTACCCACGTTCACGATCTGTGGTAAATGTATGTATATATGATTGTAAATATATATTTTTGAATGTTTTTTACGAATGTATGCGTAGTTTAGCACAAAATTGTATATCTATATATATATATATATATATATATATATATATATATATATATATATATATATATTTGTGTATGTGCCGCTAGTTTCCTTTATGGATCATGGAGTTTGCATGCCCCAAAGTGCACAAGAGGGGTGTCTAAACGAGTACTGTCTGTAAAAAATGATGTAAAGAGCTGTTTTTTTTAGTTTGAAGTTAATAAACTTCTCTTTGTATCAGTCCAAGACTGCTACTGTAATCGGACTTTCCGTTTACCGGGCACAGGTTCGCCCAAATAAACAGTTAAACTCCAACGCAGCCTCCTGTCTTCGGCCACGTCATGGCCCCGTGACATCTGGTGGAGGTGCTGCTTCTTTGATGTTCCGGACGCCCCCTTCAAGCCGCGACCCCAGCCCAAGCGGCAAAGAAGATACGGACGCTAACCCTGAACAGCGAACAAGCCGCAGGCAGAGGGGACTACAACCAGAGTACGGGCACCTTCCTGAAACAGCCAGGCAGACCCGGATCCCGACATCAACTACTGCAACCATGACCACCCCCGTGCAGCCTGCACCACTCCTGCTCCGGCAACCCAAAGAGCCGCCAACTTTCCGCGGTTCGCCACTGGAAGACCCGGAAAGCTGGATCGAAAGATTCGACCGCGTCGCTGCCTTCAATGACTGGACAGACGATGACAAGCTCCGGCGTGTGTATTTCGCCTTGGAAGATGCTGCTCGGACCTGGTTCGAGAATCAAGGGTGAAGCCTTACAACGTGGGACATCTTTCGCGCCAGGTTCCTCACTACGTTCGCAAAAGTGGTGCGCAAAAAGGATTTATATATATATATATATATATATATATATATATATATATATATATATATATATATATATATATATATATGACGTAGGAGGCGTGATGGCTGTACGCTGAACCATTTATTTGTCTTCGTCTTCCTCCTTATCTACCATTCCACCACACCGTTCTCGTGTGGTTCGTCACATGCTTCCCCCCTCCCCCGAGAGAGACGTAGGCTCAGGGGCGGATGATATCGTTTAAGTCTCCCGACATGAACGATGTCAGTCTGGTGACTGAGTGGAGCCACGCTGCGGTCGATCTCGTAGTTAACTGCCGAAATCTTGCGTATGATCGTATAGGGTCCTTCCATGATTGCGCCGAGTTTGCCGCGGTTCGGGTGCCAGGGTGCTTCATATAGAACAAAGTCTCCCACTTGAAGCTCTAATGGAAGGAACTTCTTGTCATATATGATCTTGTTTTTTCTCGTGATATGCTACTGAATTGCGAACTGCGTTTGTACGAGCTTCCTGCAGATTTTCGGTAACGCATGGAAGAAGATAGGGATACCATGGTGTGCCATACATAAGAAAGCAGGGTGGGTAGCCTGTGACTTCGTGAGGCGTTCTATTGTACTCGTCGACAACATCCGAGAGGAGACGCGGCCATGGTTTTCGGGGTTCATCGTTGATCTTGCATCAGAGGCGAGTAACGATCGTCTGATTAGTGCGCTCGTTTAGGCCATTACACTGCGGGCGTTGTGAGCTTGTTAAAAGCTGATGAATATTGTTGTGCTTAAGGAACTGTTTCAATTTGCCGGCAGTGAATCCTGTGCCGCGGTCGGAAAGGAACTTCCGCGGCTTTCTAGCAGCGAAGATACTCTTCAGGCAAGAGATGTACGCGTCGCAAGTCTCATTCTTGTGTGCGAAAGCCCAGACATAACGGGTGGCATGATCAACGGCTAAGTGAATGAATCTTTTGGATGAGCCGTAGTTGCCAAAACCTCCGATAGTGTCCATGGCCAGAAGATCAAACGGTTGTTCCGCTGGTGGCAAAGACTCCAAGGAGCCAAATCGTGTCTTCTTCGGTTTCTAGCAGCGCTGGCAGGTATCGCAGTGGCGAATGTACTCGCTCACGTCGGTGATGATGTCGGGCCAATAGTACTGTGGAGAGAGAAGCCGCAGCGTCTTCTTTACCCCGACATGACCGAAAGCGTCATGAGCTTTTTGGAGAAGAGAAGACCGGAGGGCAAAAGGCACATAGACTTTTCGTATTCCCCTGCGTGTCACTATACTCAGTCCGTTCTCAATGATATGCTTTCCGGGTGGTTTGTCGTTGTCATGCTCTCGCAGTTGCTTAGCAGATAGGAGTTGAACTACCGGGCTTCGAGATAGTGCATCAGCTTCAATGGTGTCAATGCCCTTTTGGTGTTTGATGTTCACGTCGTACATGGAGAGTTTCAGGGACCACCGGAAAAGTCGGCCTCGGGGATTCTTGATGCTTTTAAGCCATTGCAACGCTGCGTGATCTGTGATCACAGTGAAAGGTTTCCCGTGTAGATAGCAGTGCCATTTATCGATGGCGTTTATAATTGCCAAACATACGAGTTCTGTGATGGCGTAATTAATTTTGTGTTTTAGTAACTTCCGTGAATGGTATGCGATTGGGTGCTCTCTACCTTCAACATCAGCCTGCTTCAAGACGGTGCCAATACCTCTGTTGGATGCATCGAAGTATTGCACACAAGGCTTAGTGGCATCGTAGATGTTAAGGATTGGCTCTTCTGCCACGCATTTCTTGAGCTGACTGAAAGCCAGTTCACACTCCGCATCCCAGTTCCAGGTGGCGTCTTTGCTGAGCAGGCGCGTCAGTGGGTGAGCGATTTGACTGAAGTGGTCGATGTATCGCCGGTAAACATTGACAGTGCCGAGAAAACGCTGCAACTCTTTAGGGCATGATGGTGTCGGAAACCGTAGGATTGCGTCCACGTTGCTTTGCTTTGGAGTGACGGTGCCATGCGAAACCTTGTGTCCCAGGTACTCAATAGAGGTTCGAGCGAATTGACATTTTTTTTTAATTTCACCTTGGCGCCTTCGCTTTTGAAAGCTTTCAAAACGCCCTCCAGATGCCTCAGATGGTCTGGAAACGTGTCAGAGTAGACAACAATGTCATCGAAGTAATTTGTGACGTTCTGCAAACGGTGTTTTGCCAATACGAATTTGACAGCCCGTTCGAAGGTGGCCGGAGCATTCCGAAGGCCAAAAGGCATGACGAGCCACTCGTAGGAACCGGTACGTGTGACAAACGTCGTTTTCGGAATGCCATCAGGGTGAATTATCACGTGCCAGTAACCTGACGTTATGTCTAATGTCGAGAAGTAGGTAGATTTCCCCAGAGAATCGAGAACGTCATAGATGCGAGGGATGGGCTGATGATAATCAGGCACCGTGAATTCGTTCAGCTTGCGGTATTCGATGCAGAAGCGCGTGCGTCCTTCCCCTTTTTTCTCTGCCAGAAGTGCTGGCGCAGCGTATGGGGAGGTAGATAGTCGTATGACACCTTGATTGAGAAGCTCATTGATCTGTCTGTCCATTTCAACGCTGTCAGTTTCTGAGCATTGATAGGGAGCTCTACGAATGGGAACATTATTGTTGAGATGAATGCGATGCATTTCGCCGTTGATGCACACAATGTCTGTCTGTGACTTGGAAAAAATGTCATCGTTCTTGTGCATAAGCTGCTTAAATGCCAACTGTTGAGTTTTATTTAGATGTAGTGCATCACAAACTTCAACACCTTGCAAAGACGCGCCCTTGTTAACCGTGGTTTGGTTCTGTGTACGAGAATGGAGGATGTCTTTCCCTTGGCGTAGAGTCATAGTGTCAAGGTCCAGCGACAAGTTAAAGAGGCAAGCACTATCCAAGCCAAGAAGTAAGTTGCTCTTCATGCCTTGTAGAACATGAGCCTGAATTTCTCTTGTCACTTTTTCTATCTGTACCTTTAGATTAGCGCGACCCAAAGTTTTGGTAGATGATGTGACTTGTTGAACTGAGATGCATTAATTCCTCATTATTTGCAGGTGAAGTGCCTTCAGCACTGCTTCGTTGATACAGGTAATCGTAGCTCCGGTATCAAGTGTAGCGCTGACAGGTTACCCGTTAATGAGGGCATCAAACTGAATTACATGAACTCTAGGTCGCCCTCCTCATTTCCCTGCTTGGTGGAGAGGGCGGAAATGCTTGCGCGTCGTGGGCATTCATTATGCCAGTGCATCTGTCGGGGTAAGCCATCCATCGTGCATTGTTTGCATTCACGCACGGGTGTTCGTACCGGAGAATTACGTGGACGCTGTCTAGTTCTGTCACTTGTTACGTTAATCTGTGTATTCCGAGCTGGTGGAAAGCGATGTAACTTCATTCTGAGCATGGTTGACTCTACACGAAGTGCAGCTGTAAGCCATGCCTCTGGTGTAGACGAGGTAAGCCCAGCAAGCGCCATCTCCATATGCGCAGGAAGGCCGTCGATGAGCCCTGATATAAGGTGCGTCTCCTTTAGGTCGGCGAGGCGTCCAAGAGACATTTTTCATTATAGTATTCCTTCAAGCTCTGGCCTGTTCGCAACCAGCAATGAATGAATTGGCAAAAAGCATCCGCGACGCCGCTCGTAAAGCGTCCCTTCATGCGTTCACATAAGCTCTCCCAAGACGCGTCTGTGTCGAAAACCTCGGTGAGAAACCATCGGAAAGCTTCACCTTCAAGGTAATCGGAGAAGTAGCACAGCTTGTCTCGCTCCGTCCATGCTGCGGCCGCAGTCCTCACCTCAAAGAGTCGGAGCCACTTGTCAAAGGGGACGTCCGTAGATGCTCCCGAGTACTCCGGAATGTTGATGACTTTCTTGGATGTGGCCATGATGAAGGGCACGGTAGATCCTGTCGACTAGTGTGACGCAGGAGGCGTGATGGCTGTACGATGAACCATTTATTTGTCTTCGTCTTCCTCCTTATCTACCATTCCACCACACCGTTCTTGTGTGGTTCGTCAAACACATATATAAATAGAAATATATATATATATATATATATATATATATATATATATATATATATATATATATATATATATATATATATATATATATATATATATATATATATATATATTGGAAGACCTTTGTTAGGCCCGAGGAACTGGCAGCCGACAGCTGAGTTGAACGAACCAAGATGATGATGCTATGTGGCAACGATGAGAATGCATGAGCAACACATGATACTGATGGTAATGTACAGATGAAGAGGATTGGTATACTAAATGCCCACACTAATTCCCCCCCCCTCCCGTGAAAGCGCCCAGCCTGGCCGCGGCAAGTAAAGAGGACAAAGAACGTCGCATGAAGGGCTTCATACGGGAGACATGGACGACCTCAGTAGTTCGATAACGGCGATCTGCTGGGGCTACAAGAGGCGTCACGCGATAATTCACTGGTGAAGTTTCTTCAAGAACTGTGTACGGCTCGATAAACTGTGGCTGGAATTTGTCGCACAAACCAGGTGTGCGAATAGGCGTCAAAAGGTGCACATCATCTCCATGTTGAAAGGATACAGCACGATGCGATTTATCATAAACCAGCTTTCTGTCTTGCTGTCAGGCTTCAGTGTTTATACGAGCACGTTGACGGCTTTCTGCGAGCCGTAAAACGTATTCCTCTGAACAGGATGGAGATGAATCCGCGTGGCAGGTAAAGAGAGAGACGTCCAGGAAAGAAGTAGGGAAGCGTCCATAAGCAAGGTAAAATGGTGAGTAGCCGGTTGTCCGGTGAATAGCCGTATTGTAGGCGAAAGTGACGAATGGTAGAACTACATCCCAGTTCTTGTGGTCTGGTTGAATGTAGGCGGAGATCATGTCAGCAAGAGTGCGGTGGAATAGCTCAGTGAGGCCGTTAGTTTGGTGATGATAACTAGAGGCAGACTTGTGAGTTGTGCCAGAAGCGCGAAGAAGTTCGTTCACTAGTTGTGAAAGGAAGGCCCTTCCATGGTCACTGAGAAATACACTTGGAGCACCATGACGCAGTATAATGGCTCGGAGGATGAATATGCAATTTCAGAAGCTGAACCGGTAGTGACAGATGCCGTCTCGGCGTAGCGCACACCTGTGGATACTTGCGCACAAGTATCCACAGTGCGAATGCAAAACTGAAGTATAGTACGTTAAAATGAATTTCACAATGCTTTTGTCAATAAAATTACGGGAGGCGCAATCTTTGTCCCTACTTTGAACCATATGATCTAAAGCATTGCCTCCGAGATGCGGCACACAGCAATTCATCTGTAGAGCAGACAACGGATGACAACTTGCCCTAAAGCGTGTTCTTCAGTGTACTGCGGCAGTCTTCGTGCCCCAAATGATAAAAATTTGTTATGAATCGTTAATGAACTCATTCAACATTCAGTTCCCTTACCCAACGTGTTGCAAATAAATGGCTGTCACAGCAGCTCCATCTGTGCGTCAGTAATGGAGAGGCACCACATATGAGAAGTCTCAGTGCTCTATGTATAAGAGTGAATTCAGATACTGTAGAATATCGTGTTCAAAATAGTTACTCCTATCTGCTAAAACAGCCTTTCTGCACCAAATGCGGTCACGTTTACTCACGTTTGAAGCTCATTGCCGCTTTTCTATTCCGATTTCGAGATTTCTCAACTTATCAACGCATTCTCGAAAAGCTCTGATTTGTACCACAAATATTGTCGCTAAAAACATAATAATGCAACATGTTTTTCTATATTACTTTATGATGGCCTTCGGTTGTCTATTTACGAGATTTTCAAAAAATCAAAGATGGGGGTTTTTTTATTGTTCAAATTTCAGTGGAGTACAATTTTGCCAATATGAGGATTTCGGGACAATATATAAAAATTTACATTTGCCCAACGGCAGCAATAATTTACGTACCTGATGAACACGCTATATTCTTAAGACGTGTTAAGTTTGAAAACGCTGTTTGCATTACTTTCGGAGAAAAAAAAATGGGGAGTACGTAACTTATTTTAAACTGTCGCAAAATTACAAGTTTTTAAAAGCTATTTTTTAAGGTCTACAAACTTGAAACCGTATGAATTCCTTCTTCATTAAACATGCATTTCAGGTAAAAAATTATCTTCCTTGAAACAAAAATATTTCTCTTTTGATAGCATCTGCCATTTTCGAAAATGACAGGTGATGAAATTGGTGTCTCCAGGTTGGTGAAGTTTTATATTTTTTTTCTCGTAAGTTATGCCGTTAATCATAAAACGAAGTTGACTTTCGGGCTACCTGGTGAAAGGTGCACGAAATATGAAATACTCAATGAAATCTAAAATATCAACTTTTGGACCCTGATCGATCTCTCATGGAATCACCCATGAGCAGATGTTCAGAAGTTCCGATATAAATATTTTTCACAAAAAAAAAACTTTGCAGTTGCACATAGCCTAATTACCGTACATTTGTTTCTACTTTGAAAAAAGTTCTTCATGCTTTTTGTTTCCCTTACTTATTGGTTTATTTTCTTTGAATCCGGATGAATGTAAAACCCTGTGCTCCAGCTTGAAGTTTTCGGATTTAGAATTTGCTTATGCTGAATAAATTCACATATTTCTCAGAGAAACTACCAGGTACACACGGGCTTTATAAACAATTATTGTTTAGAAAGTTTTTTCCCCACTAAGCTACAAAGCCTAGTAAGCCGATAGGCCTGTCTTTCTTTCAGGGCACTTCTATTTTTCAGGTGAATGAAAGGAAAATGCAGTTTCCTGAATGAAAGGGATATGAATCTACAACGTCTGCATGTCCTGTGTGATGCTCTCTTTTTTTCCTAACGAAAGAGTCTTGTACGAGGAATGCAGAGAATGTATAAGGTTAGTTCAATAAAGTGGCCTGCTGTATTTGTCATAAAAGTAGCTTTTGAAGGTTTACAGGGTAACCTTCCAGTTCATAAGTTTATCTAATACCTAAACGGACCCAAACACGCTATACATAAGATAAAAGTTACAATATTAGAGGTTGCTAGTTACTTTTCAATTTAAAGCTTTCTCCGTGACTTAGAAAAATACCTTGACCTATAGTATAGAAGTTACCATATTAAAAGGTAAACCATATCATTTAAATTAGACAGATACAAATCTCAAAATTTATGCTTCTACTGGTGGTTACGTGGTTAAGGGTGTACTATAGCAACCACGAGACCTTGTTTCGTTCGTTTAATCAGTACTTATAGGCGTTAGTCGTTGATATGAAGATGTACCACCAATGGTGCACGTGAGTGCATGCATCTTGAAACACCAATCAACATTGTGCAAGGTATTTTCACCACTGACTGCAAGCAGTCTACTATTTATGTTTGGACAGGTTTTACTTACCTGTTACACCAATTCTTTACCGGCATAATTCTATCTCACACTTTGCGCTCGGTAAACACTTTGGCAGTCATTGAATATTGATCTGTTTTCTATGCTGGTGTCTGCTATCATAATCACATTTGTTGTCATCAATTCATTTCCCCCCCCCCCAACTGCATGAGTGTAGCTTCTATTCTACCAGACACCTTTGATGTGTCTCTTTTCAAGGCAACAATTTACTTCAGTGGGCACATTCTTCATCAATGTGGATGATTTCTTTATTTTTCATGTTTGCCGCTTCGGCAACACGTCGTAGCTTATACCAAACAAGATCACGCCTTACAAACGTATGTAAAAACTAATGCCACTGCGCTGTGTTCTAAGTGTTGCCTTTTGTTTTGACAGTATAATTTCAAATATCGCACACAATTCTACATTGTTGTCTTTGATAACACTTTTATTGCTCTGATTTTTGTCTTTGTTCTCTTAAACGTTGCGCAATCTTCTTTGCAAGAGCGATAGCCCCCATAGTTAGGAGCATGGATCGTTTCTGTCTTTTCAGAGCCTGATCTTCTGCTGGCAAGCACACGCCACTTCTGCAATAGCCAAACTGTTGGAGCCCATACAAAAAAAGTGAACCATACATAGAGCTCATTACAATATTTGTGGTACACTTTAAGCAGTTTTCTAAACGGGGAATTTTGAGCCCCTAGTGATAAACTAGACCAGCAAGCAATGCATAATTAGCCAAGCACATAACAACTTGTTCGTTCTGCTTTAGGAGTTCGTTCTTTTGGTGCTAGAATTTACGCCATTTGCTAGACAAACCGATATTTTTACCATCGCCCATTGTCCGTGAGTGGCAAGAAATTTACGCACCAGTTTGTGATGCAATTCTTCATTATCTCATGCAGCGCCTCGCTAAGACCAGCAAAGAGCATTTCGAGTAAGCAAAGTACGCATTAAATAAATATGTGGCATTTTGGCGTTCGGAATTCAGGGGCGTCTCATTGCCAGATTTTATGCGTGCCCAGATTCATTGGTAGGGAAAAAAAGGAACAAAGGAACGAAATAGGTGGAAGAACAGGGACAGGGACGTTAGACAGTTCTTAGACCAGGTGGCTACCCTGTGCTGGGGAAGGGAGTAGGGGAAATAAAAAATGATAGCGAAGAAACGTTAAGATGTTACAATGAGAGAGAGGGAAAGAAAAGACAAAACATAGAAACGAGATAAGATTACTATAAGAGTTAGCCTGTCATCCGGTCATTTTTATTTTTAGGATGAGCTTTATACGTTATGAGGTCGCAGGGAAGGATTACACGGAACAGTAGCAAGAGACAAAGATGGCAAAAACGAACAGGTTCTCGCACTATTGTAGCGCTCGTCTTGTTGCATCTTTTTTTACAGGCGCATAACCACTGGTGCATATGCTCCGCTATTTTTGTTTTGTTTCAGAAGAAAATGCAGTCTCCTTATATGAGGCTGCGGCACATTGAACGGCTATGTAGCGTAGCTCCAACCTTCAAGATCCACCGTGGGCCATCCAGCAAGCACATGAGGTGGCTAGGAGACGGTGTTCATTCCGCGTTGGGGGAGGCCTAGGCCCAGGCCATGAGTTAGCTGGAGTTGTTTATAAAGTTGTTACCATCCCCCCTTCGCATATATTGATGTAACCACAACATAGACGCAGCACTAGCTTAGAAAAATCCCAAATAAGAAAAGAGAACATTTCAAAGGCGTTGACAAACTGCACCTCACTGAAGGCTACTAAAAGGGTTATTACATAGCATCCGGCTGCCAGCCAGTACATAACTTTCTTAGGATGCACCTATATTCGGGATGAGCTAAAAAATAGTCGCACTGTCGTAAACTACTTTCATTATTTCTCCTAAAAATGCTAAACCACCCTTATATAAACAGTACCTGAACTCTGGCCGAATCGAAAGGGGCCAACGATGGTGCTCGGAGAGTGAGCGCGCTGGCAGCGGCATCGGCTGACTCATTACCACCGAGAAACTTAAGAGATGGAGCTCAAATGACAATTCTGTGTGCCGGGGTACCAGGTACTGGGTGTTCTGCAAA
Source organism: Rhipicephalus microplus (assembly GCF_013339725.1). Taxonomy (NCBI): domain Eukaryota; kingdom Metazoa; phylum Arthropoda; class Arachnida; order Ixodida; family Ixodidae; genus Rhipicephalus; species Rhipicephalus microplus. The sequence continues at coordinate 55,058,300 of NC_051165.1, read as the reverse complement.
CAGTTTGTACGCTAAGTAGAGAACGTAACCCTGCTCGATATTGCGGCAGGCATGGAGTTCACGCTGCACAACCGTTCATTGGCCCATGAATCGGGAACTGCAAAGTACTGCTGGTCGCAGATTTCTTCTGTGCGTGGATGAACAATAAAAATTCGCAACCTGCGCGTTAACTAAATGTGGACTGCAGATCTCTGTGCCCAGTAGGAGTCTTCTGTCTCTCACTGCTCAACATTAGCAGCGATTGCCATGTTGCAGTAGGACAAACCGATTAATTCCTGCGTACTTTGGGCCTCCCCAGGTTTTTCTTCTGCGCAACGCCGTGATGAGCGCCAGCGTTAACGTCACTTCCAGTGTAAGCGTTTGTGCCCGCTGCTTCCCATCTACCCATATGTCCCTTTAGCGGGATATGGCGTACTTATTGATCATTTCATGTTGGTGTTTCTCGACTTGGCAGCCGACTGAAAACTTAGTGGTTTTGCGCCTACAACCAATGACTCAAACGCAGACACCAGAATTCAGCGAGCTCTTAATTCCATTCCCCCAATTACCCAATAGGTACCGGTTTTTTAAGAGTGTCCTGGAAATAGATGCAATTCTTATCGTATTTGTGTCTGCACAGGTAACACTGAAAATTTTCTTGTTAACGAGCTTTTACTTGACGGGACATGGCCCGTCACGCTGAACTCTAAGACTACCGCGAAAATGAAAAAAAAAAAACGTTAAATATATTTAGGGCCTTGATACATAGCAAAAAATAAATGTAGGGATGGGTTGGGTACCCAGTTGGAAATGTTATGTTGCCTTTGATGCATAGGTCGACGTCGCAGGTACTCTGCGGTGTAGTCACCATGCTGCTGTAGTTATTTCCATTGCACCTGCGCCTTTTGCCGTTAGGCACAGTTCAAATGAAGTAGACTTCTTTCTCATTCCTGATTTGCACCACAAAACAGACTTTCATTATGCATTGACGTTGCTTGACGGCCAGTTCCTTTTCGCTTGTTATCCCATCTTATCTGGTATCTTTGAGGGATTTATATCCGGAATTCAATTTCAGTTATGTTGGATTATGTGCTGCGAAAAAGCACCACACGTTGCTTATGGCTACCTCACAAAGTGAATGTCGCTCAAACCCCTTTTTTCGATGAACTGCAATCCAGTAGGTTCCTTTCTTTATTGTTACAATTCAGAAGGTACCTGGGTTAGCAACCACCTGATCAGTACTTCCGTGAAGCGGTTATATCTGCTAACTACATTAGAGCGATGAACTTTTGTCTTCCACTGCGCACTTGAAGGTAGCTTCGCAAATGGCCTTTCATCTCCTACACCTGCCCAGATATTCGGATTGGTGATCCCTCGCCTCGTTCTTTATACTCTGCTTCATATTCGTCACAATCGCATCCACCATAGTGACGGCCGTCTGCAAGCACATGTTTAGCGCCTGCTCCAAGGTGCCTATAAGGCTCTCTGCAATTGAGGTGCACAGAACGCCCGAGAGCAAAACTTCTAAAGCCCTTCACTATAACGTCCCTCATAATCATATCGTGCTTTGGTGATTTTAAAATCCTAGAGTTATTCTTTATTTTACTTAAAGTTCCCATGGAAAAACCGAAATCGTCACCAGCGACATCGTCATCTAACTAGGCGGTAGCCTCAGATAGCCAGTAAATATAGATAGTCAATATATATTGTCGTTCTCCGGGAGTATTCTAGCTATATTCTTTGTAGCAAACCTGGCCGCACAGTAAATTGCCGCATGAGTGCCATGGAACCACCCTATAGGAACTGTAAAACAATGTAACGGAGTTGAACTAAACACAGAACATCAAAGCCTAACGTGATCATATAGTAACACGTAAAATAACACGCTGGTTTGCGAGGAAGACATTGCTCAATCTGCTTCAAATTTTCAGAGATCCCACAGTGCAGGTCATCTTCAGGATCATGTGCGCCAGCTATTGAAAGTTATTGATTAAAAACGTCATTTTACCCGGAAAGTGCGTTGCACGCCAACACGGCAAAATGTAGAAACACCATTTTGCGCCTCTTTTAACACCTCCCCAATAAACATAAAAAACGTCAGCTACGTGTTATCTGTAAGGTGTGCCCTAAGCTGTCGCAAAGTATATATCTGGTATTCTAGAAAGGTTTTGTAAAGCTGCATATTATAAAACGTTTCGTCAGGAAATCGGTGAAGATATAAAAAACCTACTACCTAATGGATACCTTTGTTCGGTACTGTGAAAATTCAAGTATGTCCGAAAATGTTACGAGTGGTTGCACATTTGTATAAATGACTTGATAGGGAAATAAGACTTAGTTCATTAAAAGCTCTGTTGGCCATCCTGATCCAAACACTAATGAAAAATTACAGCATATCCACGGAGTGATTGATGATAAGGGGGGCGAAGCATCCGTCCGTCCATCTGTCTGTCTTTCCGTGCATGCGACCGTCTGCCCATGTGTGCGTTCGATTGTTCGTTCTATCGTTCGTTCGATCGTTCGTTCGTTCGTTCGTTCGTCTGTCTGTCTGTCTGTCTGTATGTCTGTCTGTCTGTCTGTCTGTCTGTCTGTCTGTCTGTCTGTCTGTCTGTCTGTCTGCAAGGCGATGAGCACTGGCCGGCACAGCCCTCCACGCCTCTTCGTCCATGTCCCAACAACAATCCGACACTTGGACACGTACGGCAACAATCCTGGAGACTTAGAGAGGTATCCAAGAACAGCCGCACAGCAGCCTATCAGAGAGAAGCGGTACAGCGCCACCAAGTATATTCTCACTCAACTGCAGTTTATATGCACATCTATAAGGAAGCGCCATCTATTACACTGTTCAGAATACACTTTCGGTTACACCCGACGCGGAATGTAATCAGTCTAAGAAGACCTTAGCACTTAAAACAATGTAAGGCACATTCCTAAAATAGTAATCCTGCAACGCTCATACTTGCCTATCCGGGTATGGCTGTTGTGGTGAATGTTTTCGTGATATAATGAGCCTGGTCCTGCTGAGTGGACTTTCGAGTACCCAGCAGGCGAGTTCTTTATACCTTTTAGGTTAGGTAGCTTACTTCGGGTCCTTCGTATATATAAGCGGCTCAACTTCATTCCCGAATCTGACATACCAAAAGAATTCGCTCATCGTGGGTCCTGGTGCTCGGCAGTAGACGCAATAGTGATAAGAGTCCATCAGTCGGATACACCTTGCGAAAGGCTGCGATGGTGGTCGAGCAATTCATTTCTTTTACGCTTAGTATGATCTCCAAGATACGTGTAACCCTTGTTGGTGGGGCTTCATGCTTTTACGTCGCAGTCAGTGTATATTACTGCCCTCGAGGCAGCATCAAGCTCTCGAGTCCAAGTGCACACCCTCTGGCACGTACCGATTGATCCGAGAAGGCGCTCACGGATTTCGTGGCTGACAGTCGCATCCTCCACGATGTCATTTCTTAAGGTGACAGCTCGACGATCGCGGCCCATCTACGGATTTTTCTAACCCTCTCACAATTGCAAATATTTTATTTTTATCTGAATTTTTACACATCTTTTTCATCTTTTTTAATCCCTCCTTGTTCCTTGCTCTCTAAGCTACCGCTGAGGATTCACACTTTGAAGCAGATGGTTAATGAACTCACTTTTCATTTCATTTCTTCTATTTAATGAACCCACCCCTTTTTTCAGTTCATCCGTTGATGGAGAGCTGTGCTGCTAAGGAGTCTGTGTCTGTGCTCTTGGTGTCTCATGTGCGTGTTTTGTTGTAAGAGCCAGCGAAATCTCATACCGTCACAAGTACTTGTCCTACAAGTTTGCACTCCAGGGTAATTTTGGTTCACGCCAAGTTAAGGGGGTTACCACCAACGCAGCCAAACCTACTAAGTGGCTAGATAGATAGATAGATAGATAGATAGATAGATAGATAGATAGATAGATAGATAGATAGATAGATAGATAGATAGATAGATAGATAGATAGATAGATAGATAGATAGATAGATAGATAGATAGATAGATACCCTCAAAGTCGCCTAAGTTCACCAAGAAATGCTTCGCATTTAAAACCTGACATAGAATTGTTGAATCCCCGGCGAATGCAAATAATAAATTTCAGGGTGCCAGCAGGAATCGAAGCCAAAGTTCTGCGTGGCATTTAAGCATTCTACCACAGAGCTCCGTCAGGTCTCGGAACTACTACTCAAATAGACGCCAATATTTGTGAAATTCAATAGTGATTGCAGTGCTGCCTACCCAATTTTATAAACATTACATATGTACTTCTATCATACAGCCGTCTCGTCGGGTTTACATCAATTGTGGTTAGTTGCCATGCGCTGAAGTAAACTTACGAAGCAGTGTCCAGGGCCAGCATCTTCACGAGCATCAGCGCTTCATATCAGCTTCTGGTGTTGCTAATAGGCATGTTCTAGCTGACATCATTGCGCAAGTGCAAACAGCTGGTTATATAAACACCTGAAGCTCTTCACCATATGTCAGTGCGTGCAACATTTGTATATATTTTCAGTGTAATTTCATTACCTGTCGCTCAGTAAAAACAAATTGCAACATGGTCACTTTCTCTCCGCATGCTTCGCATAGCGTCGATTCTTCGGTACGTGGGGTCTGCCAAATTTTTAGGGGCGAAACAGGGGAGCTTATTGCAAACTGGTAACAACATTTCAGGTGAGTGCAACTGTCTGGTGTAACAAAATTACTTCAGTGGCGTGTACAAACAAAAGAACATAGACAGGATGTAACACACAGCACTTCCAATATTCCCAGATATCACGAATCACTCAAGAAAACAAAGAGAAAAAAAACGCAAAAAGCAGTAAATTGAAACAAATTCACATATTACGTGCGACGAGAAGCAATTTTATTTCTCCCGAGTTAAAACGGCAGTAAAGGAAGTTCAATACTTTCGTTCCGAACTCCAAAACAAAAAACTTGTATGCCACCTTCTGATAAATGCTTCTTCACCTTGAGTTTCAATCTGTTCGGTAAGGTACCAAACTTTGATCATTCTAATCTTCTCTAACGCTGGGTATGCGGCTCGTTAGGGTCGTCACCGTGCTTCGGCCATACAGCAGTGACGCCACAAGACGAACATTGTGACATACAGTATTAGTTGTTCAAATAAGCCCCTTCTGCGCTGTTGGCACGAAGGAATTGACACTCCGAATTGACGACGACGATGACATGCCACACGCCTTTGGCCGCTACGCATTCAAACATCGTGTGGCGGATTGTTTCTCTCTTCCCGCAGTTGGGGCAGTGGTCATTGATAACGACGCCCCACTTTGACAGTTTCTGACGAGTGGGCAACGCGTCCCATCGCCGCAGCCAATAAATTCTCTAACTATTTCCGGTACGTGGTTGTTCCGCCATTTCTTCCACTTACTGGACCTCCATCTCTGTTTTTCCTCGCCAGCAATCGAGCGACTGATTAACATTTCGCTTGTGCGTGCTGGTGCGAGCTTTGCGAAGTATTATTCATTGGCGTCGCCGTCAATCGAATGCTTGGGGCCCTCTGCTGCCTTATAAAAGGCATGTGGGTGTTCTGCTTTAGGTTCCCGGTACCTTTCCGACGTGAATGCGGCCCCAAAGGTTCCGGTCCAATATAGCAATAGGCTACGGCCAGGATAGTCGTTGTCCTGAAGCAATTTGTGAACTGTTTTAGCTGCAAAAGCTTTTGTGAATGTCGCAAGATCTGGCAGACTGAATCCTCCACAACTTTTTGGGAGCTTCAGGAACTTTTGTTGAACTTTTGGTGTCTTCCCGTCCCATTGGAAGGCTCCAACCAATGAAGCAAGGCGGCTCGCAAAAAGTTTGGGTATGAATGAGTGCAATGTACCCGATATATAAAGCATATGCGTATGCTTCGGTTTTCGCCACCATCACTTTGGCGTCAAGTGACAAATTGAAGTCAGTGGCGTACGCCAAGACCTGCGTGGCTCGATGTACGGTGTCTTCCCAATTTCTTTTGGCCACCTGCCCGTCTTGAAAGTATACCCCGAGGACATTTACGGCATCCACGTATTAAATACTACCCGGAAAAGAGCCATGGAAGTAACCGAAACGAAGGGCTTTGTTTTTCTCCGCGTTCAGGAAAGCACCCCATAAACTTGCATACTCTTTGAACAGCTCCAAGAAAGCGCGGTAACTGGCTTGGTTTCACACGAACACAGAGATGTCATCCGCATCAGCGGTGATGCTGACTCCAGACCTGTCATTGAAAAGCCCTGAATATTAGGGCACTTTGCCACTTTCTTAAGGAGAGGATCTATGGAAAGAACAAAGAGCACCGGTGCCATAGGGCATCCCTGGCGAACACCTATTGTTACTGAAAAGCTTGCTGTCTCCACGCCGTTGATGAGAAGATGGCTGGTCATGTTGGTGCATAGAAGCTTTATACAGCAAACGTACTGCTCAGGCAAACCAAACGTTCTTAGTACGCAGTATAGGTAGTCATGTTCGACCCTGTCAAAGGCCTTAGCTTGATCCAATGACACGAAAGCACCGGTAACGTTTTTGGCGTTGGCATAGTAGAACAAATATCTTATCAAAGTAAGTGTTTGAAAAATTGGCTTATCCGGCACTGCACACGTTCGCGTGGGTGACACTATATCGGGCAGAAAAGGTTTTAGCCTCAAGCCAAGGATCACAGCTACAAGTTTGTAGTCCGTGTTAAGGAGGGCAATCGGCCCCCATGACCGTGGATCGTCAGGATCTATACCCTCCTTTGGCAGCAAGACTACATGGCCCTCACTAAAAGACCTTCGCTTTTGCCCATCAACAATGAACCCGTTAACCATGCCAGTAAGTGCGTCGCCTAGGACGTCGAAGGAAGTTATATAAAACCCCGTTAGTATTCTGTATCGACCTGGAGCCGTGGTAGTGTTCATTTTCCTCAAGGCTTGCCAAACTTCATCTTTCGTCGCCTCAGCGCAGAGCGTATCAGACGCCTCGGGACACAGCGTGGGAAACCCTTCGCAAAAGTATGATGCTGGTTGCTGTCTTTGGAGCGATGATCTGCAGAGCAGAGCCTTTCAAAATGCGCCCTAAAGACTTCCTCGATTGATTTGATATCTGTGACGATGCTCCCACACTCTGTCCGTGCTGCACCGATGATACTGGGCTGGTGTTTTCTTACCCCTACTCGCTGTGCGTATGTCAAGTTACCTAGTTCGTCCATAGGCAGGTGCAGTTCCTCTGTGCGTTGAAAAGCCCTGGACCTTGCCCTCAACAAGAGGTCGTATTTAGCCTTTTTGACCACAACGTACTCTTGAATTGTACCGGTAGGATTACCTGCGCACTCAACGATTTGAAAACACCCTAATGTTACAATCATTTCGGATGTTAGGCGTGCATGGCGCATTTTCCCGGCCTCCTGCGCAATCACGCGCCATCTGGCCTTCAAGAGATCCCATGCTGTCGGCGTAATTTGCGGCGTGTCTTTCAAAGACGCATAGATATTCATGCGCATTTCAGATACCGAAACTTCATCGTTTAAAATTGATGAATCCCTTCGCCACAACTTGGAGCAATGCCTTCCCAGCTGGGCCTTTAAGGTGAACAGCACTGGCATGTGGTGGCTGAGCTTGCGTTGCCCAGGCGCTAAAGATATTACATCGCATGTCTCTAAACATGCAACGAGCTCGTTAGGGATATAGACTCTGTCAATCTTGCTCTGAGACGTACCCTGAACGCACGTGGCTTCAAAGGTGTTCCTTTGAAGCGTTGTCCATGCATGGACCAGCTTCAACTCTAGAGCTACATATTTTCTGCAACTCTTTCGAATGGTATGTGCTTTGTCCTTGACTAGGGCCTCGGACATCTCGAATTGAATAAAAAACAACGTTGAAAAAACCTAACAACACGCACGGTGCTGAATTTAGCAGGAACGACCTGGCACCTCTAAAAAAGTCATTGGCAAGAGACCTATCCACGGGCGCGTAAAAGTTGGTGAATTGGATTTTCTGGTCGTTTATCCACATGTCCACCGCAATACCACGACCTTATGCATCGAAGAGGCAATGCGCACCCCACCTGAACCTCGGATTGAGAAACACGCACCGGTGCCACGCGACTGCGTCTGCGTTCAGGAGAAGAAGGCTTCAACCGAAAATCTAGTACGGAAGGTCATGATGTCGTGCCGTGTTCGAAAGGTGGTCTCTTGCAGAAAAAGCACGTCGACCCCGAGCAAGCGCATAAGGTTCATTATCTCCTGTTTTACAAGATCTTTGAAACCACGAACATTGAAGGTCATCAAAGATAGCCTATCCATTTAAAATAAATTTAGCGGGAAACGAAACAATAGTTTTTCTTTCCTTTTTTTTAACAGCGATGCGTAAAGGGGCAGCACGGCCTCTCCTCTGTCAAGCGGCAGTGGATGAAGTCAACGTGATGATACTCAAAAGACTGGCGCTGAGATTTACTCACGCGCACATATAAAACAGACCTAGTAAGCAACACCAATAATAACAGAAGTAGTACACGCAGCATTCAGCGTAACTCACATGATGCAATTACTATAACAGGGCATAGCCACCACAGCATAGAGCTCACATATTCGCACATGAAGGTTCCATCGTGAATGACAGTAACTTATGAAATACTAAACAGTTTGCATGCATCAGAGCCAACGAATGCATAGTGGTTGTACGGCTGGGAAGCAAGCATCGCAACGGTACAGACAACAGGAAACGGAAAGATTGGATGTGGCCCGCACAAATTAAAAAAAATATTAAGTCCTCACCCACCAGGTGATGGATCTCGGTTTGGCAAATCCACTCGGGGCTTTTTGGATGTTCCGGAGGTGGTGACATCACTTTCACTGCTTGAACTACCAGGCTTGGTGCGACGCTGAGAGTTTGTGGCTCGAGACAACTTGTCGGGAGAACACGTATTTTCAGAAGACAAAGATACCGATCGTGAGGCTTGCGAAAATCTGTCACTCCTTAATTTTCGTGATGGTGAGCGGCTCCTACGATGTCTGGATGTCTTGTCGGACGCTTCTTCTTGGGCCTGTACAGTGTGTGTGCGAGGCGTGTTAGGTTTCCTTGAAGACGTGGTCTTTACTTCTTTCGTGGGCGTCATCTTCACGCTACCTTCCAGGCCCACAGGTGGCCGTTCATGGAGCTTGTCACATGCACTTGTTGTCTCGGAAGGTCGGAGCAATTTTTCCGGTTGGCCAGCGCTCCGAGGTGCTTGGGACGCTTCCTCCAGCGGTGATGCGTTCGAGGATTGTTCGTTTTCTGTGGCCTTGAGTTTCTCTGATGAAGACGTAGCAGACGCACTCAGCGTCTTCACAGCGTTGCTGGGATCCTGTGACGACGTTGTTGGAGATGACAACACTGCTGTGTCCCCAGTAAGTGCAGAAACGTCGTTGTCACTCCTTGTGCATGGCGACACGGCATCAACGCCGCTGGCGTCTTCTGTCTTGGCGTCATAAAATTTTGTGTCGGTTGCGCTGTCTTTATCCCAATAATGTGGAATTTTCTGTGGCCGTGGCTTGGTTTTGCGTTGCAAAACTTCCATGTGCCTGGAGGTTCCAATTTCAGTTGTTCTCTTCGAAGCACTCTCTCGAAGTTCTGAAAATTCTTTTGGTGACTCTGAAGTGCTCTGTGCTGCGTCTGCGTATGACTTCGGACGGAAGCAATCTCTCGTCGCGTGGTTCCCATTACAGCGCTTACACTTGGGCACACAATCCTCAGATGTATGGCCGAAGGTGCCATATCGTTGACAAAAGGGTGTTGTGAGAGTAGCCGCAACATGACCTTCTCTGCTGCAGCGTGCACATACTCTGCGCATATCACGATACTCGAGCATGACGTGGTGACCTTTATTGATAGGAAGTTAGGGGCGGGCTTGGCCGTCTCGATTTGGACGATGCGGGTACCAGTGTACGTTGATTGATGCCTTTGCAAGGTAACAAATGTGATACCCTTTACTTTTCCGTATGACTAAAGAGCTGAAATAACTGCATCGTCTCACACATGCTGCGGGAGGTGGAACACACTGACTTGTACGCTTGGCGCCCCGACTGCTTCAACTTGTACTTTGTGACCTTGTAACATGAATCCTTGGTTCACCATCAACTTGGTTGCTTGTGCAGCCGACCGAGCCGCCACTAGAAACTTCGAAGCTCCGAAGTGTTGCAGAAACAGCACCCCTTCACTCCCCATGATGTCTTCGAGGCCATTGATGATCTCTTCGACGGACGCCATCCCCTCCGGGACGGTGAAGTTGAAGCAGTGCTCCTTGAGCGGAAGCGCCACAGGACTTGACCCCATCCTCGCGGGTCCCGGCAGGGGCCGACGACGACGACAATGGGATCAGCCCTCAAAAAAACTGGCTGGCAAAGTCGCGAGTGGACACCCGGCAGCAACGCCGCCGGAACGCTGACCGCGTTGAAGACTGGAACGCCGAAGCTCCTTATAGCAGCACCCGTTCGTCCGCCGTAGCCATTGTAGTAGTGTGTAACGAGTATAACATTTTTACCTACAAGGTGGTTCTGGTAAGAGATTTCTTCTGTGAGTTGTTGAACAATAAACGATAGTGCTCAATGTACATGCCAATGGCTGCTAAGGGGGAATGAGAGACCGGAGAATTTGGCTCTTAGTTAACGTGCACGCTGCGAATTTTTTATTGTTCAACAACGCACAGAAGACAAGAAAGGGTTGCTACGGTATACTCGCTGGGCGTAACCTCCTAGGTTTTAGAAAGGTTTAGCGAGCATTGGGCCGCAGTGCCATGAATAGAGTGAACTAGTATATACCATGAACTCGAGGTGGTTAAACGTGGGAAGTAGACCCAAAGCGCAAGCCGTAAGACAATGTGCGTGTCTCCTATCGTTCAGTCTTTGAAATGTCCGCTGGATGGCGCTGCTTCTATCTGAGGAATATAGGATGAAAAGATGCGAGATGGTGGTACTTGGAGTGTTGAATAGGTGGACGAACGGACACACATACAGATGCAAGGACGGACGCACGGATGGCTGCACGGACGGATGGACGCATGGGCGGACGCAAGAGCGGATGCATAGACGAAAGCAGAGACGGACGCACAGATGAACGTGCGAACGCACGAACAGACCCGCGCACGGATGGGCGGATGAACGCACGGGCAGCCACCCAGACGCACACATGGATAGACGGAAGCAAGAATGAATAGACGGACGAATCCTTCGCCCCACTATCCATCATTCACTCCATGGATACGCCGCCATTTTTTCTACTGTGCATTTCGTGACGTTAGCTTAAAGGATAATAAGCTTTTTGGCAGCGGCATTGGTTTCTGCTGTGGTTGGTATATTCCCAAGTTATATTTGCTAACAAAACTTTTCGAAAACTAGTGCATAGGCGAACACTCGTCGAGGTAGCGTCTCCTAGCATCTAAGTTACGGACGGACGCAGAAAGTCACCGCACGTGTGAAAAATTAAAGGTTTCGCCCTTCAAATCGACGTGCTGACTGAGACATTTAATATATTAGGATAATCTAACGGTCACGCACAGTAGCACTGATAGTTAAGCAAGTTGATAAACGTTCATAATAATGCAACGGCACATCTAAGAGACGACCACACAAGCAAAGAAAAGGCGTGGCGCCGGTCTTTGTGTATTCTTATTTGTCTGTGTTTGTCGACCCTTGTTACCGCCTTTGCGTTATGACATCCTTACGTTTAAATAAATGCGTGCCTAAAACTTTTGTGTACGACGTGTGACCACAAATATAGGGTACATCATAGAAAACGTGAAAGATTGCTTTGAATACACAAAAGTATTACCCACACTGCAAGGTGTCCAGTCCTCCTCCGCTAGATAGAAAGTTCCATAACTGTTACTGGGATCACCATGTGATATAACGCATGGGTAGGAGCACTCAGTTCCAAGAATAGGCTGCAAAAAATCAACGTTTTCACTTTGAACGCAGTTTTAATAAATCAATAGTGATAACACTCTTTATCAGACACCCCTGGCATTTGTTCAAGTCGAAACATTGCTGCACGCTGAACTACAGCTTCTTCGTTGAACTTTCACATTTCATTTTGATTATATACAATCTCTGCCACAAAGATTATTTTCAGGGAGAATCGAGGAAAAACAAAAGCACATTGAAGCTTCTTAATCGTCTAACCTTTTCTTGCTTTGCATTTTCAGACTTGGGCTAGTCTGCACAAAAGTGTTGCTTGTTCCGTGAACATGTTTTATTGAAAGGGCATGTGTACGAACATTTTAGGATATATATATATATATATATATATATATATATATATATATATATATATATATATATATATATATATATATATATGATATTCATAAGCAATAAGAGAAGGCAACGGTTCTTAAGCGTGCTCCAGCAGACTCGATCCTCCGAGGCCTCGTTTCACAGCGTGACCACGTTAAACCACTCTAGGATGCTTGAGCGTTGCAGTGCGAAAAGGGCGCCTTTTAGGGTTCGCTGCCTCACTCTTCACCAGAGTTGGGATACGCGCATGCACACTGTACTTTCACCTCCTAGGTGTCGTCGCCCGGACTCACGCCCTTATCTCTTGATTGGGCATGTTTCGATGTGTTGTTCGCCAACCGCAAAGGTGCGTTGATGGGATAACCCACGCGAAGGTTTCGTCGCTCATTCGCATTGGCCTTGTTTAGGAAACGAGTAAGCTGCTGCACAACTAAAAGAGCCAATTAAGGGCTTGTGCAACACAATGCGTTGGCAGGCTAGTTAGTATGAATCAATAATGCTTTTAGTGCTAAATACTACGACACTATGGGGGCTCTGTAACAGTAGCTGATATTTAATGTGTTCATTGATAATGGCAAAGGTTCAACTTTCACATGGGCTTACAAGCGAAGCAAAATTGCAGGTTCTCGATTTCCAACTGCCGTTTCAAGCCAGTAAACCTGTTTGATGTACTCGCCACGTGGGCGTGAAGGTCTTTTACCGTGCAAGTCTATGCACTCCAAGATTTTGAAATGTGACATTGCTATGTGTTTAGAATATTCGTTAATAGAATTGTGCCTTGACACTGCGCACGAACATTTAAGCGCACAGCTAACGAGATTTCAGGAGGCGTGTTGACTAAGTGTGGCAGTAACACCGCTCTGTCAGGTTATGTTTTTCAAGGTAAAAGGCAAGTGCCAGAAATGTAACAACAATATACAGGAAAACAGGCATGCAGCTCTGCTCTATATAAGAAAGAGATCCACAATCTTAAAAATGAGGCCTCTGTGTACTACATACCAGTAGTGTTTTCTGCCTTCCAGAAACAGTCAAATGTTGTTGAAGCATATTTGTAAAGAAATTGAGAAAGCCCAAATGTAAAAAAAATCATCTGAAGTTTGCAGAATGCAGTGTAGGTGTGGTGTACAAGATTCGATTATCATGTGGCAAAATGTATGCAGGTCAGTCAGGCGACTCTGTCAATGAGCGCTAATTGTAAATGAATTGTGAATGAATGTTATGAATAATAAGTTATTGTCAATGAATGTTAAAGAGCATGACAAATCCCGACCGTCTGTTACAAGCTTGCATTGAGCTCAGTATTTCAAAAAGTTTTGAGGAAAAAATACCTCTAATAAAGAAAAAAAAAGCGGCAATATTTGGAAGAATGGTCTCCTTCCCCTAGATGGCAGCCATGAGTCTTTGAGCTCTGGCGGCATCCTTGGCTTGCCGAAAGACGTCGAGTTGCACATCTGGGTCTGCGCTTAGCAGTGCGGTCTCCCACTGCTCTCCATTGCTTTATTTTTTATATTGCCCTGTCACTGAGGGGCAAGCCCACACTATATGATTATGATACGCCCTTTGATTGCAGAACTTACACAAATCTGAGTATATCTCTGGGTAGATGTAGTGAAAAGTTACCGGGTTCGGGAACGTGTTGGTTTGTAAGAAACGCCATGCCGTCGCCTGCTGCTTCTGGAGCGAGGTATGTGCCGGAGGGAATCGGACCCTTTCTAGCCTGAAGTGTTTTGTGATCTCTTCATAACTAATCGTGCCGGCCTTCTGCGCCCCCGGACTTCGCGCTGCGCATGTTCGGCTGGCCAGTTCTCGAGCCAGGTCGTGCGCGATTTTGTTTCCGGAGAAGGAGGAGTGAGCAGGTGCCCATACAATATGAACAACCCGCTCGTCGCAAAAGTTTGCCCGAATCCTTAGCGGTTCCGGTGAGATCCTTCCCTTAGCATAATTTTTAACAGCGGTTTTCAAGTCGCTGCTCACGACTTCAGCTTTTGTGGAGGCTATTGCTAGTGCTATAGCCGCGTCCTCCGCCACTTCTGCCCTGTCTGTACGTAAACCGCCACTGACGTTGGAATCCCTTTGAATATTTGTAGCTACCAATACCATGCTTCGGCCATTCTCGTATTCTGCTGCATCTACATAGACCACGTCCCAGGCGTTGCCGAAATTTTCATGTGGGCTTTTCCCCTTTCTATTTTTTTAGCACGGTGATGCTCAGGATGCATAATTTCAGGTAATAAAGGCACCAAGATATGCCCCCTTGCCTCCCTTGGAATGCCCTTTTTTACCCCATATTCCTCATTGTACGTGACGCCAATTGTGTCCAAAATATGCCTGCCCATAGGGCTCTGGGTTAACCGATCATACTGTGCTATCGTGTGGGTCTCTATTAGCTCTGCGAGCATGTTATGTAGCTCTAGAGCCAAGAACTTGTCATTCGACGTAATTAACGGTAGACCAATTGCTTGTTTATATTGTCACGTGCGTCCCGCGAAAAAGACGAAGGCGACAGCGCATACGCGCATCTACACGATTTTACGCAGAACGCAACAACGAGAAAGACGAGGAACTCTCTCTCGCGCGCGGTTATTAAAAAGACCGACCCGCTGCTGTTCTCTCAGCGTTTTCAAATACGACCTCTGTCTTCACGTCGAGACACTGGTGGAGGTGCTGGGGCCTGCAACCTGATGCAAGAAAGCGTTGGTCGGGACCGTACACCCAGTCCGGAGCCTCAACTTGTTACGACTCCAGTACACCGATTCAGCCGGCGCCTACTAGGCCTAAGTCCAGAACTCTTGACGACATCTCCTGTTACCAACATGGCGGCCCCTTCAATGTCTGGAAATCTTCCTCCGGCCCAGACAACTCATCCTTACCAGGTAACTTTTGAGACTCCTCGTGTTCCCGAAGTCTTCCGTGGAAAACCGTATGAAGATGTCAAAGACTGGCTCGACCAGTTCAAGCGGACCGCTGTGGTGAATCATTGGAGCGTGCAAGAAAAACTTGGCCGTGCTTACTTCGCAATGGAAAATAGCGCTCGCACATGGTACCAAAACAGGGAGCCTACTTTTCGAACCTAGGACAATTTCCGCCAAAAGCTTCTCGAGACGTTCCTGAGTGCAGACCGACGGGATCTCGCACAAGAGATGATTGAAGCCCGCATGCAGAAGCCGAACGAATGCGTCGCCATGTTCGCAGAGGATATGGCCCATCTATTTTGCCGCGCTGACTCTGACATGCCCGAGGCAAGGAAAGTTCGTCACCTGATGCGGGGAGTTAGGAACCGCTTTTCAGCGGCCTTGTACAAAATTCGCCAACCACAGTGAATGAATTCATCAAAGAGGCGACTGTCATTGAGCGGGCACTCCGGCAACAATGCCACCACTTTGACCGCTTGCCCCACCAAACACCTGTTGGTGCCGCTGCTCAAAACGCTGCCGTTTCCGAAAACTCTTTACGGCAAATGATTAGACAAATCCTGCGGGAACAGGTGCGGGCCCTCGGCCTTTTATCGACCGAGCTCTCAGTGGCTTCTGTTGCAGAAATCGTGCGCCAGTAACTACGGCAAGCCTTTCCATCACCGGTGCCACCACCCGAACCACGTTCATTGACCTATGCCGATGACGTCCGCCGTCATCCGCCTGCCCCAGAAGAAGCACCCTTTCAGCCACGGCCCGTTACCTTGCCGTGGTAGCAGCGGGAACCTGTGTGGTGACCACCAGTACGTCGGACCGACTTGTGGCGCACTGCCTACCGTCGACCCCTTTGTTTCCACTGCGGCGAACCAGGCCACATCTCGCGCTACTGCCGTCATTGAGAAGCCTGGTTTGGAAACTTTTCTCGGCCCGCTTCCTTTTATTTTGAAGATCCTTGTGACCATGGTGCTGATCACCTCCCGACCAACCAAGCGTCTTCACCAAGTCGTCGCTGGCGGTCTCCCTCACCTGCACGAGGTCAGAATTCCCCGAATCGCGAAAAATACGCTGACGTCTTCAGAAACCACTCCCCAAGCCCGTGCCAGGGAAACTAACTGCCGCGACCTCCGGGGGCAAGGCTGCCAATCGCCGAGACGCCAAAAAGACCCCCTTGCGTCTACACAAAGACGACGCGACGACGGTGATGACGAAGACGACGACAACTACGAGTACTAATGCCAATGAATTTGCACGTGCCCACCTCAGCGCTATTATAGACGGACACAACGTAACAGCACTGGTTGACACTGGTGCTGACTTCTCTATTATAAGACAAGAGCTCGCCGACCGCCTTAAGAAGGTCAAGGTGCCATGGAGTGGGTCAAGCATAAGGAGTGCTGGTGGGCAGCTAATGACGCCAACCGGTAAATGCACCACTCGGCTCGTTATTGATGATTGGAACTTCGTCGCCACTTTTGTCATTTTGCCAGACTGTTGTAAAGAGTTGATCTTGGGTATGGATTTTCTGCGAGAGTACGGTGTTGTCAGCAACATCCCAGAACGTATCGTCACCTTTTCCGCCCATCCTTACGTCGACGCCACCACTGAAGAACAACTGCAACGTTTACGTGTAGCCGGAGATGTGATGCGCCTGCCGAGATCTTGCTGCCTTGTGTCGGTTTACTATGAACGGCCATGCCGTAATGAGGCGATAGCGAAGCGAATGAACACGCTATTACTTACGCAAGGTGTTTCAATAGCGAGAGGCGTTCTGGCACTAATTGATGGGTGGGCAGAAGTGGTTATCCCCAAATTCAGCAACGAGCGTCATCATATCCAGAAGGGCACCGCGATTGCCTACTACGACGACGCGCACCAAGTCAGAGATTGCTTCGCTTTGCAACCGGACAAGGCGACCATCCCAGCCTCGACACCTTTCTCTGTGAACATTTACTCAACCCTGTCAGCCTCGGATAAACAGCGCCTACTAGAGCTGATACACCAGTTCAAAAATTGCTTTTCGTGCACGTCGAAAGTCAAGCAAACACCACTGACCCGGCACCGAATCATCGCTGAAGAAAATACGAGACCGATCCGTCAAAACCCATATCGTGTGGCTCCAAAAGAACGTGAGGAGATCCAAAAGCAAGTTCAGAAGATGCTCTAAGATGACGTAATACAGCCTTCCAAGAGTCCCTGGGCATCGCCCGTGGTATGGGTTAAAAAGAAAGACGGCAGCTTGCGTTTCTGTATAGATTACCGCAAGTTAAACCAAGTAACGAAGAAAGACGTCAACCCACTGCCACGCAAAGATCACTCTCTTGATCGGCTGCGGCATGCACGCTATTTCTTATCGATGGACCTGCGAAGCGGCTATTGGCAGAGGTCAATGAGAGAGACCGTGAGAAAACTGCTTTCTTGACGCCCGACGGTTTTTATGAATTTAAAGTGCTTACATTCGGGTTATGCTCAGCGCCAGCCACTTTTCAGCGTTTAATGGACTCTGTGCTATCAGGATTGAAGTGGCAGACATGCTTGGTCTATCTAGACGGCGTTGTCGTCTTCTCAGCTACATTCGAGGAACACCTAAGTCGATTATTCGCAGTTCTACAAGCTATACGTTTGGCTGGCCTGACTTTAAAACCAGATAAGTGCCATTTCGGTTTCAGCGAACTTTGCTTCTTAGGCTACGTGGTCAGCCACGAAGGTGTTCGACCTGACCTGGGCAAAATCGACGCTGTCGCAAAGTTTCCCGCACCGCATGACAAAAGAGCAGTGAGACGCTTCTTAGGCCTCGGCGCTTATTACCGACGATTCATCGCCAACTTTTCGCCTATTGTGGTGCCTCTGACGCGGCTCACACGAGAGGATGTCCCCTTTCTTTGGAGCCAAAAGGAACAAACAGCGTTCAACGAATTACGCCAACGCCTCCAAACACCTCCGGTTCTTGCGCACTTTGACCAGGAAGCGCCAACAGCACTTCACCCCAACGCAAGCAATGTAGGCCTCGGCCCCGTTCAGATACAATGGCAAGATAACTCCGAGAAAGTGATAGCCTATGCCAGCAGAGCTCTCTCTCGCACGGAAGAGAACTACTCGACTACCGAGAAAGAGTGCCTCGCCGTGGTTTGGGCGGTTCTCAAATTTCGACCGTATCTGTACAGCCGCTCATTCAGGATCGTCAGTGATCACCACTCGCTTTGCTGGCTCACTAACTTGAAAGACCCATCCGGCTGTTTAGCACGCTGGAGCTTTCGGCTTTAGGAGTTTGATATGACCATTATTTATAAATCAGGGAAGAAGCACACCGACGCAGACTTTCTGTCGCGGTCACCCGTCGAGCCTTCGCTATTAATAACGAGTCTATGGACACCGCATTCTTGGAAGTAATCAACGTGGCCACTATTTCACAAGAGCAGCGCACTGACCCTGACCTGCTTTCGCTTGTCGACTTCTTAGAAGGATGACGTGAAGACGTGCCGCGAGTTTTTGCGAGAGGAGTGCCATCTTTTTGGTTAAGGAACGACGTCCTATACAAGAAAACCTTTTCTCCCACCGGCAGCCCATACTTGCTCGTCGTCCCTGCATCACTGCGAAAAGAAATTCTGGAAGCCTGCCATGATGAAGTCACCTCCGGTCATCTCGGTTACACTCGAACATTGTCCCATCTGCAAAACCGTTACTACTGGCCGAACCTACCTGCTGCTGTGAAACATCACGTCCAAACATGTGCCGACTGTCACAGACGCAAAGCACCACCCGGCAGGCCGGCAGGTTTATTACATTCCGTTCAAGTACCAGCAAAGCCATTTGCCCAAGCTGGAATGAATTTCCTGGGCCCATTCCCAACTTCTACCACAAGGAACAGATGGATCATTGTCGCCACCGATTACTTGTCTCGGTACGCAGAAACTAAAGCCATGCCGAGGGCCACAGCAGCAGAAGCGGCTCATTTCTTCATAGAAAACGTCGTCCTTCAGCATGGTGCTCCAACAGTTCTCATCACGGATAGAGGAACTGCGTTCGTGGCAGAACTTTTGGAGTCGGTTCTCAGGCTCAATGGTACAGCTCACCGGAGAACAACGGCGTACCACCCACAAACAAACGGACTAACAGAGCGGCCTAATAAGACCCTCGCAGACATGCTCTGCATGTATGTCGACACAGAACACAAGAACTGAGACGAAATCTTGCCTTATGTGACCTTCGCCTATAATACTGCCCGACAGGAAACTACCGGAATGACGCCGTTTAGTTTAATACACGGGCGCGAAATCACTACAACGTTGGACGCTATGCTGCCGTACGAGTGTGACGACACTCACGCTGACACCGAAGAATTTGGTCAGCGTGCCGAAGAAGCCCGACAGCTAGCCCGCGTGCGTCTTTGTCACCAGCAACACAAAGATGCAAAACGGTACGACCTACGACATAAATTGGTAACCTACAAACCAGGCGACAAGGTATGGGTCTGGATCCCAATACGTAGACGCGGACTTTCAGAAAAGCTATTACGACGATACTTTGGCCCATATCGAGTCACCCGACGATTGAACGACATCAACTACGAAGTTATTCCCGACGGTGATTGCAGTTCCAGTCGCCGAAACTGCTCACCCTAGATCGTGCATGTCATCCGGATGAAACCCTACTTGTCCAGCTAACTCTCGTTTGTCCTGTGGGGGCCGGTGCATATGTGCGTTTTTATAAGTAGAGTGCCTTGGCTGCACATGGGGACGATGCCGTTTTTGGAGGGAGGCAAATGTCACGTGCGTCCCGCGAAAAAAGACGAAGGCGACAGCGCATACGCGTATCTGCACACATTTATGCAGAATGCAACAACGAGAAAGACGAAGAACTCTCTCGCGCGCGCTGTTAATAGGAAGACCGACCCGCTGCTGCTTTCTCAGAGTCTTCAAATACCACCTCTGTCTTCACGTCGCGACAATAAGCTTTGCTAATGATGCAATCTATTTTGCTCTGTTCGGCTGCGTGTGGTTTAAGATATGGGGCAACGTACAGAATGCGGCTGACTACAAAAGCCTGGACTAAACGAACTAAGTTGTGTTCCTTCATACCACAGTTCTTGTTGGCTATTCATTTGATCAGCCTGCTTGTTTGGTGGACGCTGTTCTCTAATAGCCTAATAGTTTTTCCATTGTGCCTGTTCTCAGATATACGGAGGCAGAGAACTCATAGGTTCGCTACCGTGGGTATTTTACTTTCCCCTGCAAAAATCGTGATGTCTGGTCTTTCCTGTATGCTTTGCATCCCCTACATATGGGCCTATATATGAGCAATTCTGACTGTTCGGGAGAACATTTTAGCCCCTTACCTTCTACATATCTATCTTCGGTGTCAACAGCTTCTTGTACTATGTTTCAATGTCGCCATCACTCCCACCCGTCACCCAGAGGGTGATGTCGCCTGCGTATATGCTATGTCTGAGGCCCTCAATCTGGTCAAGTTTTGCGGGTAGGCCAATCATCGCCACAATAAATAACAGGGGAGACAGCACCGAACCCTTTGGCATCCCCCTACTGCCAATTTCAATCTTTACAGAGCTTGCCTCGGAGAAAATTCTCTAATATGGCTCTGTGGGTGATGCCATCGAAGGCCTTAGTGACATCAAAGCCAAGGATAGCCTTAGAGTATAAAGATCTGGTCCCCACGTCGAGTATCTGATGCTTAATCTGTAACATGATGTCCTGAGTTGATAGTTTAGGTCTGAAACCGATCATGGTATGTGGGAAGAGTCTGTTCTCCTCCATGTAGGTAGTGAGACGCGTAAGAATGACGTGTCAATGAGTTTGCCTATACATGAAGTCAGTGAAATTGGTCTAAGTTTATCCAACTGTGCTTTCTTTCCCGGCTTCGGAATCATAATGACCTGAGCAGTCTTCCATTGACGTGGGATAGTCCCACTCTTTCAATACTTATTCATGTACTCAGTGAGCGCCTTAAAGGCTCCATCGGCCAAGTTTCTGAGCGTCTTATTTGTTATTTCATCAGGTCTTGAAGCAGACCTCGGGTTTAGTCGAGCGAGCTCGAATATAACCTCGGCCTTCGTTATATGAGCATCGATTATAAGGTTGTCCTGCCCCTTGTAACTGGAAAGTGGTTCTTTTGTGGCAACTGCGAAGTACTTCTTTCGTAGCTCGTGGAAGAGCTCCTCCTCTGTTCCTGCATAGTTATGTATTTGTGTTGCAGCTTATGCAGTCTTTGTACTTTGCAGTCTTGTACTTTGCGGGACTAGGAGACTTAAGAGAATGTTCCAAGTCTTTGACATCTTCATTTCTCTATCCATCAAGTTACCCGTGGCTTCCCACTGTTGTTGGGTCAGCCGATTCGCATGGAGCTCTATCTTCTTGTCTAATGCAGCTACTTTCTTTCTTAATATGCGATTGTATTTTTGTCTTTTTCAACGCTTTTGGATGCTAGTTCTTGCCTCCTACAGATGAAACAGTTTGCTGTCCATCTCCGCCATTCCCGCTTCTTCGGGTACAATTTTAGTGGCTTTCATGACACTCTGTTGGAGATTTTCTACTCATTTTTCTATATCTACTATGGTATCATCCAAGTACTCCTCTCGAATCTTGAGGAAATAGTCCCATTCTTCAAGTACCAGT
Organism: Rhipicephalus microplus; assembly: GCF_013339725.1. NCBI lineage: Eukaryota > Metazoa > Arthropoda > Arachnida > Ixodida > Ixodidae > Rhipicephalus > Rhipicephalus microplus. The sequence continues at coordinate 55,036,522 of NC_051165.1, read as the reverse complement.
TTTCTGCTTGCTTTTTTTGAGGGCCTGCAAGCACCGTTGTAACATTGTAACTACAATATAATGATCTCTGCCAAAATTCTGCTACGAGTTTACTCATCGCAAGTCTGCTACGTTCTTCGTAAAAGTTAGGTCCGGTGTTGTGTCATTACTAACGCTGTTGCCTATTCTTGTGGGCTCCTCAGGATTCGTTATCAGCGTAAGGCCCTCATGTTGAGCGTCTACCCGTAAGTTGCGTCCCTTTATATTCTCGACAGTGTATCCCCAAGCAGCGTGTGGTGCGTTAAAGTCACCGACTAATACGAGAGCCTGTCTCTCCGCTATGCTCAGGGCTTTTTAGAAAAGTGGACCAAATTTGAGCCTCTGTCGGTGTGGGCTATAAATGTTAAGCACGAAGAGGCTGCCCTCTTTCTTACGGGAGGGTATTATTTCTATATGGACGTGGTCTATGCTGTGCACTCCGGTATCATGCTCTACAGCCGTGAGATTTCTATGCACCAGAGTTGTGACAGTCGCCTTCTCACTAGAAGTACTATACGACTTGTACCCCGACAACTTTGCCGTCCCCCCGGTGTCCTGCAGGGCGATGACATCTGGCACTTCCCTGTTTATCACTAATTGCTGCAGGTTCCCTCGTTTCTTAGCGCACCCATGGCAATTTCACTGCCTAATAACGTAATGGTTACGTGGCGCCATGTTTATTTATGGGATCCTCCCCGGTGACCTTGCTGGTTTCTACTGTGGGTGTTCTACTATACGATTTTAATTTAACCGGACCCACACCATACGACCTAATGTCCTTCGGCGTGCTCTCTATCGCTAACACCCTGTGCTCGAGTCCATCAAATTTAAGCTTTATTTAGACGTACATGCAAGTAATTTGGTTTTGTATTTCCTCAAACATTTTGAACAATTCCTTAACCTCACTAATCGAAAAATTACCGGCTTTCTCTGCCTCTTCCTGCGCCCTCCTTTTTAGTGGCGGTGGCTCACCGCTCGTTTGCGAGGGAACAGATGTTGGGGCTCGATTAAGCGTTGGTATTTTGGTATTAAGCATTGGTATTAAGCGTTGGTAACAGAGGGAGTGTTAGGCGTCGCACCTGCGTTGCGCACCTCCTGAAGCTTCGCATTTTTTTCTTTCAGTTGCTTAATCTCTTCTTTAAGCGTTAGGTTCTCTCTAGTGACCTGTTCTAACATTTTTTTTTAATCTACATCATTTTTCTTCTAAGGCGGACCCTATAACAATACTTGGAGAGGCAGTGCCGGAGACCACACTTGCAAAGCTCATCTGCGCGCTGCCGCTCCCTATAGTGGCTCTTGAGTGGGACCTTAGCCTTGATCTTGATCTTGGTTTGGAGCGGGACCTCGACTGTCTTAGACTCTTTCCCCCAGTAAGCTTTGAGAAGGATGCGGAGTGGTCTCGTGCGAGGCCATTCACACTGTTTTGCCTGTTAGTGTCCTTATCTGACTGCTGGCTGGTTGTTGTGTTGTGGTCCTCGTCATGGCATACGCCGACTTCCTTGTACTGGTAGCAGGCTTCAGCGCACTCTGCCCGTGCTTCCTCCTTGTCTCGCCTCGTCCGTTCCCAGCGACGCCTCCTAACCAGGTACGGTATCTTGTATCTTGCCTTACATCTCCTGTCTCCAGTGGGGTGATCTTTGCCACATAACTCGCATTCCACTTCACAACGGTGATCTAGCGCTGGATTACCGCATCCACATCCCCTGCACACCTTGTCGTTGGGGTAGGGACACACATCTGCTCTATGTCCAAGTCTCTGACAACCGTAGCAGACATCGAAGTGTTTTCTGTATAGCGTGCACTTAACGAGCATTGCTCCATACCTCACATATCTCGGAACGCGAAACCCCTCAAACAGCACAATAATGTTGTCCGTGTTTCCCATTCTTTTTGCATGAAGGACTCCTCGGTTACGTGGAGTAACCAAGTTGCTGAGGATGTCTTCTGGGTTCTCTTCCTTGGACACCCCTCGTATAAGTCCCTTTGACGTGCTCTCCGAGGCTGCCCTGTATGCACAGGTCTCAAGTTTCTGCTGACCTATTCGTAGTTTGGTAATAGCTCCATATTGCCAGGCTCGATCCTCAGACGAGTATGTTCTGCGTGTTTTTGATGCACATACTGTCTTCCACAACCACCTCCCGGCCGACCCCCGCAGCGTTGCGCAGGCAGCAATATGTGCGATCCATCCTGTATTTTGAGACGTTAAGTCCACCATGCGGACGCACAATGACCCTATAATCTTCCTTCAGCAGATTAGGCAGTCGACTCGCCCCGATGATTTCTCGAGCGTTCCGCTCATTCTTCCATTTGTTTCCTGGCACCTTTTCTGTGAAGGGCGTCTCTCGCTGCGTATTTCCCGCTGAGCCGGGCTCCCGGTCGACCTGCGTCTTGGCGCCTTTTCGCACTTCGCACCAGCCTGACCCTCTTTCAAACTCTTCCGGTGATAAGTCTTCTCCATCCCCAGTTACGACCTCCATTTTGGCATAAATGGGGCCTTCGAAGAGGAACGCGGGGGGCTCCAAACAGCTCCGACGGCGCGTTCGGCCGAGCTCTCCACACCGCCGTGGCGGTGGAGGCAATAGCGTTCAGTTCGCGTTCGCTGAGCTTAGCTGCCACGTTGACGTGGTGACCCAGAAAACGCGGTTGTTGCACCAAAAAAAATGCAGCCCACTAGTCAAAACGTGGTGTCCAGAAGATCTCCAGAACTTCCGTCCTCCACTGGTGTAAAAAATGGTGCTAGGAACTTCGATATTGTGCCGATAATCATAGAAAAACTGCGGAGCCGGTACGACGTGCGTCCGCACTTCGTGGTCCCCAAGCGGCGAGTACCCTCAAAAAGTTTCAAGTGTCAGACCTTGTTTAGACGAATTGCTTTCCTAAAGAGCGGTGACATCACCTCCTAAGAGTTATCATAGCCACTTCCCATACCGTCATCATGTTCACAGCACATTATGGTGTTGCTTCGTCAACCTTGTTCAGCACTGAATTTTTTTTTATTCTTTTCTTTAAGCTATCATGAGTGCGCTCGGGCGACGAACTTACGGCTGACGTGCAAGACTGTTGTCCTACCGAGAGCTGAGTAGTATAAAGAGTCGAGTGACGATGTCAAAGATGTTAGTTCAAAGTACCGCTTAGTGGGTGATTTCCATCTTGTGGTGTTGGTTTTCTTTTTTCTTGTAATATAAAACCACTATAAAATCTAGTTGGATGTTCATAATCGACAGTCGCAATGACTTTCCAAACACAAATACGACCCAAGGCAGGTTTAGGCAGTACGAGGTTTTGACAGCTGTCGCAATTATTATTTCACACTCCTCTTGTGTGTACCCTGTGTGTTCTTCTTGCGCGTTCTTTGTTTCCTAGTCACGAGCTTTAAGAATCAACCTACTAGCCAACTTGAGCATCACTTTCTGATTTGTTGCTATTCCATTTATTGTTTCACGGTCTCGAAGAAAATGTGGCTATTTTCAGAGAAATACGTATACAAAACAAGAGTTTTATGTAGAGCACAGTAACCGTAGGCTATTATTTCAAGGCAACTCAGAACTGCAGTTTTCGTGAAATTTAGTGATTTGTTAAAAAATCTAAGCAGAAATCGTACGTGCTTTACAGAAGGTATGAGAAATACCCGTTGTCCCGAAGTTTTGTTGTCTCCTTTGACTTATGTCAAATGAATAAAACGTTTACTTTAAGCAGGACCATCGCGTCCCTTTTTTTTGTCCGCGCCTTTCTTTTCACTGGTCGCCATTCAACATGACTGAATGTCTATGAGGTTCACCCGTTCAACATATTAGAAGGTAGTGAACGAACAAAGGCAAAGCGTTTTTCCTAATAATTACATAGAAATGAAATAAATACTGACACAACAAAATCTGCTAAATGCCTTGGTCTTACCAGCCACATGTCCTCGCAGAGCTATAGCTTTTCTAACCTACTTCCTTCCAAGGCTAAAAGAATAAGACACAGAATCGGACAAGGAGCACCAGTAAATAATATTACTGAATCAGAAACACGTTAGTTTTTTTCTTGTGCAAAGAAGGAGCTGTGATGATCGAAAAGGGCAGCTTTGCCAAATAAAACGTATACAAACAGAAGAATAAATGCATAAATGAATTTGTTTATATTCAATTGTTAAAGAATTTTATTTGCCTTTGGTTACTAATCACTGTGTACTTGTGGTGAAATGTCGGTTGTTTTATCCTTGTACTAGCAGCCTCCAGGCTGCCGCCATTCCACGTATCACGCTTCACTAAAGTACGTACAACATGAGAGGCTATAATTCACCACTTTAAACATCACAAAATACTGCACCCAATATTAAACAAAAAATAAAATTGACGGCGCAGGGTCAGAAACAATCCCAGCTAAAGCTGGACGAGTTGCCTCTGTAGAGCTGACAGTAAACTGACTTAAGGTATCTGCTACATGAACATTTGCAAAGTACCCACTACGTCATAAACAATTACAACTTTGTGAATTATGGAAGGAACCAATCTGTCATTATTTGTTATTCTGCGGAGAAAATAGGTGCACACTACACATCTGTAGATTATTATATAAGCTTTGGAGATGCTGTGACTGATGATGAAGAACGATGCCTAATTTCTTTGCAATTGGTTTTGTGCTTTTATTAAACGATCCACTCGTTATCTCAAGGCATTGTGTCGCGCCTGGCTGGTATTTTGCTATTATGTTGTACAATATGCTTATGTTAAGTCATTTTTTAGCCGACGCGTCTCCGACGAGATGCCTTGTATTCGGTTTTCTTTTGACGAAATAATTTAAAGCACTGGCGTAGCTCTTATGTGAAATAATCGAACGCCATGCAGAGTGCCTGGGCTGAAAATCAACCAATCCTATTTTATTTTAGTGTTAGTGGTTACAGACACCGGTTGCAGCTATGGCGACGGCACTGGTAAACAATGTAGCCAACTTAAGTTGCCACTGTTATGTCACAAGAGCTCTCGCTATGAAATACGAATACTCGAGAGTAGACGTAAACCAAATATTCTGAGCCAACATTTATGCGGGAAAAAAATAAAAACGCTGAAATCTTGTAATATGAGTATGATAAAAGATTTTAGCAGAAAAAATCAAGTCGTGAAATATATGTAGGGGAGCGTTTAGTTCAATTTATAATGTGACAAATGCTGTATATTCCTTACGCTTCTTGGCATCATTCGGTGGCAGAAAAACGCCCTTGAAGAAAACGTCCGGACCTCGGGAAACACAACTGAAAGAGACGGTGCTCATTAGGAGACGCAACAAGCACTTTTTTTAATATGTAGGACACAATGATAAATCAGCTTATCAAGAAAGCTGGCGACGTTATTCATTTCGTTTGTATGCGTTTGAGAGCCTGAAAAAAACAAAAAATACAAAATAAGGCTTTCTGACGTCATACTATATAGAGAAGGGCACATTTGATATTTATGATGCATTTTGAGTAACATTCATGTTCCGAATACGGATAGCAGCTACATTCTAGTTAAGCCGATTCTCATGGCCAAGTATTTAGCTCAGTGTCAAAGCGCAGGGGGTCAGCGACGGAAAGGCGCGCACGCACGAGCGCGATACACAATAGACCTATGTAAGTTACAGTTATACGTCGCATGTCTGTGCCACTTTCCGCACCATTCTCCTTTAAATGTTTTTTTGTTACACGTAGAATCAGCACTCCATGAAAGTACTCAATGTCAATGTTTTTGGAAATAAAGCGTGAAATGTACACGTTAGCAATGGTTTCTCGAGTGATGATGAAGTCCAAGCGCCGAGATATCTCTGAGCCGCACTCCTCACCTTAATTTAAGAAGGAAGACAGCTCATCAAATAATATACTTCGACTGGCAATAAATGTACATCTTTAGCTATAACGACCAATATTAGCAACCATTTGATTATACTGTTCACCTAAAATTACAGTTCGTCTCGCCTTCAGCGATTGTAGTCCTCTAATAATTATGATATCTGCGCTACTAAAACCAAAAACCACGGTATCAATATGGAGGACGTCAGGATGCAGGGTTCAGAAATTTTCGACTATTTGGGGTCTTTTACACTGCACTGAGATCGAACAGCACACGTGCCTCTAACGTTTCGCCGCCGTCGAAATAGACCCCCGCGGCTAGGAAAGAACGTGCAGTGTTCAGGTCACCAGCCATGCACAGTGACCGCTATCGTGCAGTTTCCTGCAGGAGGCACAAACCATAGTTTTTTTGCAGAGCCTTGCTTAGCCACGTGTTGCGTGGGGGGGGGGGGTAGGGTGAATTGCAAGCAGCAAACACATTTTAAAGAACAGAAAATACGTTTCAATCGCAAAGTTTCGACACCACCTGAAACCGAAGTCTCATAACAAAATGACAATTTGGTTTTTAATGGACAGAATTTGAAAGTAGCCCTGAAAGAAGTCAAGATGTTTTTAAATGCGAAGCATTTTTTAGCGAACTTCGGTGAGTTTGACCATATCTATCCATCTATCTATTTATCTATCTATCTATCTATTAATGTACGACTCTAAGTGTCCTCGCCGTTTTGATGATGGAATCTATACAAAAGTTGGTACGGCATAACTTGACTGTATGACGAGCGTAAGTGACTGTCTTAACAAGAAAACAATCAAATGTATGTCATGAATGTCTTGACTTATATCATGGTGTAATGATATAACGTATGGTTCTTTACGTAAAGAAGGTTGGGAGCGTGATAGGTCCCAACGAACGACGAGACTGCTCGCTGGTTTAAGAACAACACTTTATCGAAAAATGGAAAACCAAGCACACCATCGTCTTTGCGAAAGTGTACCTCGGCGGATGGATGCACACCATTCGGAGAGTTGGACGCGTCGGGTGACGCGAAGAGACGAGCGACGCGGGATGGCTTCAAAGCAGTTGGTGACAGCTTCTTAAGAGTCCAGCAACGCCTTGTATGAGGTGACGAATAACGTCTTGTGGCTGGGAAGCGCCGGAGCCGGAGGACGTCAGCGGTCACGTGAAGCCCGTAGCTTCAACTCATGGAGCGCGTCTTAGAGCCCGATTACCCGACTGCCTCAGACGCCCAGTTTCGTCTGACCTTCACTCTCCTCCTTCTCTTTTCTCCTTACAAGCTCGCACCGTTGGCGCACTCTCGCAGCAGCAGCCAAGTGACGTCCCATTATCAGTGGTCTTGGCGGGGGAAACCGCTTCCGCATTCTAAGCTCATTCGGCCGCAGTCGTCGGTTCTTCAGATGCTACGCGTAGGTTCATTCCCATCTCGCAGCGAATTCAGCCACGTCGCTGATGGCATAACTCCAGGATGCCCTAGTTGTGAGGCACATAACTGCACACCTACTCACATGCTCTGGCTGTGCCCAGCGTTACATGGCGCAAAGTTCCTCACAGAAGAAGAATGGGGGAGGGCTCTTAATAGCTCTGATTTCTCAGTCTAATACTCGGAAGTTCAGGAGGCTTGCGAACGTGCGGAGAGCTATGGTCTTCCATTCCTGGCGTGAACGTGGCCAGAAACTACGGCAGAGCCTTATCAGGGGGGTGCCTAACCAGTTCCCCGCGACCAAATAGAGTTCATTTCACTTCAGCGGCGTCTTCATCATCATCATCCTTCTTTTCTATCAAATCACAAAGGAGCACTGCAGATCTTTGCGCCCACATCACACATGGTCCTGCTGCTCTTGCAGTGATTTTGTTCACATGACATATCGTAGAACTGGTATGGTAAGACAAGACTGCATGGCGAATATAAGTGACATGAAAGAAGATGACCACATGCCACGTTCATGATGCGTTCGCAGTAGTTTCGCGAGCTTCACATACACCACATTTAGTAATACGTGATGTTAATGGATAATTAAAATATTGAATGGTGCAAACATGATATACATAACTTGTACGATGTAGTCGTGTAGGAACATGACTACATCCCATGGTAATGACACGCTCGCGGTCGCTTTGATAGATTCACATACTACACAATTGGTATTACCTGACGTGAATGAATGATGAAGGCATATGACTGGCGCAAACACGATATACATGAACTTTGTGTCATGTAAAAACTTGACTTCAAGCCACGCCTATGATACGCTCGTGGTCGTTTAACTAGCTCTAAATATACCAAGTTTGATATTAGCTGACGGGAATGGATGACAAAGGTATATGGCTAGTGTGATACATGATAAACATGACATGCGTGTCGCGTAAAAACGTGACTACATGACGCGCCTATGATGCGCTCACGGTCATTTCACATGCTTCACATTAAATAATTTAGGTATTACTTGCGGTGAAGGATTACGAAGGTATACGGCTGGTGCAAACACGATTATCATAGTAAGAGTGTCATGTAGGAGCATGACTACATGCCACGCCCATGATGCGCTCGCGGTTGTTTCGCTGACTTCACGTGCACTAAATTACGTATTACGTGACGTGAATAGATGACGAAGATATATGACTCGTGCAAACATCATTATCATAACATGTGGGTCATATAGGAACATGAAAACATGCCACGCTCATGATGCACTCGCGGCCGTTACGCTAGCTTCACATATGCCAAATTTGGTATTACGTGACACAAATGAACGACAAGCAAAGCGCAAACATGATAACCATGATATCGAAATCATGTACGGCATAATTTACTTTCGCCACGTAACGTTGTACTGATTTTAGTGTGGCAATCGCACTTTTCTTACTGCCCCGCCATGGTGGTCTAGTGGCTAAGGTACTCGGCTGCTGACCCGCAGGTCGCGGGTTCGAATCCCGGCTGTGGCGGCTGCATTTTCGATGGAGGCGGAAATGTTGTATGCCCGTGTACTCAGATTTGGGTGCACGTTAAAGAACCCCAGGTGGTCAAAATTTCCGGAGCCCCCCACTACAGCGTCTCTCATAATTATATGGTGGTTTTGGGACATTAAACCCCACAAATCAATCAACTGCACTTTTCTTATTCGTGCTTCGCATATCATCGATTCTCAAGGTACGTGGTATCTGACAATTTCTTTTCTTCTTTTTTTTCTATACAGTGAAAGCTCTATATGGCTACGAGAAACAGAAAACTGTCCGGCAGCAATGTCATGAACCGTCTTCTTAGGCTGTCCTATCAGTTACGTTATTGTCAGCGTCACGCGAAACATGCGTGCCATTGGCTTCGTTGTGAGCTCCGTCATTCATCTTGTCGTACCCGCGGCGCCGAGCACGCGCACTTCAGTTTCTAGAAACACCTACCACATAGGTATGCCACAGACAACTCTAGAAGAGCGCCGATCGTAGCGACATGAAAGAGCTCGCATTCGCCGGGCTGATGGTGCAGTCCGGGCAGAAAAAAATGAGCCCCGAATCTGCTTGTTACACTGCAAATATCGCTGAGGTACGATAGTCTTGCGTCTAGAGAGAGTGAAGAAAACGTTTACTTTGAAAAAGGGTTTATTGGCGACTGTTGCGACGGTAGTCCTACAATGAAACACAATCGGACAAGAGCAACGTTCAAGCAGATGCCGGCGATGATCAGCACGAGCCGAGCAAGAGAAGCCCAGCCCCCAGTACCCAAGCGGTGGCGATGTTGCTTGCCAACAATGCGTTTTCTTCTTCGCAATTTGCCCCCGCCGAAAAAGAGCCATCCTGGCGACCTAAGAGTCTGGAGGCAGAGGGCTATGATATGGCTTAAGGCGGGTGACGTGGACGATGTATCGTTCACGCCGGCGCATGTCGTCAGATGGGGAAAGTGGCTCAATGAGAAAATTCACCGGCGAGATTTGCTCCAAAACGTGGTATGGGCCCTCGTACTTTGGAACGAGTTTTGAGCAAATGCCGGGGGTTTGGTAAGGAACAGCCAGCCATACAAGTGATCCCGGGGAATAGCTGGGGCTTTGTGAAGAGTCGGCATTGTTTTCTTTCTGGCGCTGTTGTTCTTGGGACGTAAAGGTGCGTGCGAGTTCAGGGCACTCTTCCGCATTTCGGGCAGCTTCGGACACAGATGGGCATTCGGATGCGTCAGGACGGTATGGAAGGAGAGTGTCGATGGTGTGGGATGGTTCGCGTTTATAAAGAAGAAAGAAAGGTGAAAAAACAGTGGTAGACTGTGCCGCGGTGTTATATGCGAAGGTGATGAAAGGAAGAATGCGATCCCAGTTAGTATGATCGGATGTCACATACATGGCGAGCATATCGCCAAGGGTGCGGTTAAATGTTTCCGTGAGTCCGTTAGTCTGCGGGTGGTATGCCGTGGTCTTGCGATTAACAACATGGCATACAGAAAGCAGAGACGTGACGACTTCTGATGGGAAAGCTCGACCTCGGTCGCTTAGTAGTTCTCGAGGTGCACCATGTCGTAGTATGAAGCGATGAAGGATGAAGGATGCTACGTCCCACGCAGTGGCACTTGGAAGGGTGGTGGTCTCAGCGTAGCGTGGTAAATGGTCCACAGCGACTATGATCCACCGATTTTCATCTGATGTTGTCGGTAGAGGGCCATAGAGATCAATTCCGATCCGATCGAAAGGTCAATTGGCAGCGCACGGAAGCGGTTGAAGCACACCGGACGAGTGGAAAGGCGGTGATGTGCGGCGTTGACAGTCAGGGCAGCCCATAACAAATTTTCGAACGAAATTATACATTCCGCGCCAGTAGAAGCGATGGCGAATGGCAGCACCCAGGTTCAGGCGACGGGGAATGTCAGCACCCTCCACCAATTGAAAAAGGGTTTATTGGCGACTATTGCGACGATGGTCCTACGATGAAACACGATCGGACAAGAGCAACGGTCAAGCAGATGCCGGCGATGATCAGCACAAGCCGAGCAAAAGAAGCCCAGCCCCCAGTACCCAAGCGGTGGTGATGTTGCTTGCCAACGATGCGTTTTCTTCTTCACAATTTGATGTTCTGCGCCAAAAACATTGGTGAATGGTATTCTGGAGGCGCTGCGTTAGTGCCTCGAGCGTGTAGCGGAGGCGAACGAGGGCATCAAAGCACGTTAGACACGAGTGCCATCTGGCAGCTCGAAAACTAAGGATGGCGTGCGCGCCCGCGGAGAAAGATGCGCGCTTGTCTCGGAGGAGATAAGATGTAGAACATAAACGACGGGCAGGTGCCATCACCGTGTGGTCTTAGCAAAGCATTTGAAGCACTTCCCTTTTTGAGCATCGCATTGCACTGTCAGCGCAGCGTAATAAATGCTACGGTCTTTAGAATTATTTGTGTGTGCCTTCTCTAGTACAAAGGCATTTAGTCAAAACAACCACGTGTTGTTATGGTGCCTCAGATATGCGCAGTATTTGCTTTTTAATTGACAATCGCACAAGTATGAATGCTCAACCTTGAGCAATATTGTTGGGTGCTGCAGATGGGGTTGGCCGTTTGGTGCCGTCTGATGTATCAGTAAGGGCGGGCAAACAGACGTATGTCCAGCCTCTCGGCCTTTTTAAACGGCTAAGATCAAGGCATCGAGTAAGCCGTCGTCTTGAGCCCTCACGCGAGACTCAGGGTCACGTCACGCCGATGTCCCCCCCCCCTTCTGGGGGCGTAAACCGCCGAAAAGCTGAACGTCCCTGCGACACCACCACCCCGCCTGGAGTGCGTGCGCCTGCAGCCCTCGGGTCATGGGCCTTTCCCACGGCCGGTGAACACCACCTTATGCCAGGAGGCGAGCGGAGCCCGGTTTCCACCCACACACCCGGAGGCCACTGCTGTGCCACCTACCACCGACTGCGGGTTCCAGGATCCAGATTCTGCTGAACCAGTCTACTAGTTCGCGGCGAAGCGGCGCTCCAGCCAGTCACTAGACACGCTCTCTGTCCCTTTTCGGAGGAGCAACTGGCTACGCCCCCAGCAGGGACCACACAAACGAGGCTCGCGGTGAGGGAGAACAGTTTTTTCTTTAACGCGCCTGATGGCGATTTGTCAATAGATGACCTTATTGACGCAGTCGAGCGCACGGCAGATGATAATAGCATGCACGTGCTCCAGCACATGGAAGGCTCACGTTTTCTTGTATGTACTCGTAATGCCACTCAGGCAAGTAAGTTAATGGTCAGTGAAGGTTTTGTTGTTAACAACCAAAAAGTCACGGTGGAGGCTGTAGGGCCTCCGGTCACCTTTGTGATTGTTTTTTTGTACCTGGCCTATCTCTCAGACGACCCCTTGACCGGTGCGCTCGCAAATTATGGTAAAGTCAGGAGCGTGACCTTTGCGACTGTGACTAATCGCCAGACGAATTTAAATGGTGTCCGCGTCATCCGTATCGAGATCAGTAAACCAGTGCCCAACTTCCCAACCGTGACGGGGCACCGGATCATGCTGGAGTACCGCGCATGCGGCGAGTGTGCGCGCGTTGTAGCGAAGTGGGACACATGGCTTCAGCCTGCTCGACTCCCTACTGTACGCGGTGCGGCACCATCGGCCATGACACTGAGGGGTGTGAGGCTGAGTGCTGGAGGTGCGGGGGCAAGCACAGCACCCGTGATGGCTTCCGTAGGCGATCTTACGTCGCGGCGGCACGTGGCCTTTTGATGGAGCAGGGGTCCGCTGACGGGCACGATCGCCCACGCTGCTCGGTCTTGCCTGACGGGCGGAACACAACCACGAACTTAAAGGTCCTGCAACGGCGACCACTCCGCTGACCCTCTCTACTCCTTTTTTTCGCTGAAGCCACGGCAATGGCTATATTTATGTTTACATTTTGCGACTGCCAGATGAGCCACTTAGCCTCTTTTTTTTCCCTTCTCGCATCCCTTGGGTCTCCAGAGACATGCGCTTTATAGCGCTCGCTGCCCTCCTACCACGCCAAAGCAACGACCCCCCTCCCCCACACACTGCATTAGGCCGAGTCACAGTTTAGGTTTGCCAACTACAACATCCGCGGCTTCTGAGATAGGGCAAAACAACGCGACATTTTAGCGTTCGCCCAAGCCGAGGGAATTGACGTCTTGTTTATCCATGAAGCTACTCTTCGGTCCCCGCCAGAGGTGGCTAAACTTAAGCAGAATTTCCAGGTTGATGCCTTTTTGTCCTTGACTAACGCGAGGACCTGTGGCATTGGGGTGATCTTCATCACAGGCCGCTTCCGTCAGAAGATCTTTTGCACCTTCAGCGCAAATGGCAGATCACTAATGTGCGACATTTATGTCAACGTAAAGCGATGTTTTGTGAACGATACGCTCCGGTCACGAGGAAGTTCACTAATAACTTCTACCAAGAGTTACACCTAACTCTTGCAGATCCTCTCCCGTATGTACTACTGGAAGATTTTTACTGTGTTATGGACCCCCAGACAGACATCAGGGAACTAGGCCGAAAAGTCCACATACCACGCAAGGGAGTTGGTCATGGTCTTGAAGCACTTGCGTCTAACAGACGTCTGGCTACTCGAACATCGAGACCTTTTCGTCCCGACGCGCGCCTGTCAGCTAAGCACGTCTGGAATAGACCGGACGTACTTGCCCGATTTTTTACTCTCTTCGGTAGAGGCGTGTGAGGTCGTATCCCCACCGGCTGACTTTATGAGACGTTCCGACCACTTTCCCCTTGTCACCACTCTGAAGGGATCCCCCGGAACCCGTAGTGAAGACCAAGGCTGGCGGCTTGACTCGGCCCTCCTTCGAGACGAGATCAGCACTGAGCACATCAGAGTGCGCCTTCAAGCTTCCGTGGCAAATGTCTTTGATGCAATGCCGGATTCCTGGGATGCTTTAAAAGCAGAGTGGAGGAGAATCCTCCAAGAGGAAGGAAGAACCAGGAAGCGCCGCATCACAGAACAGCTCAACGAGATCCTGCGCAAGATCCGCATTATTAGAGGGGCGGAAACTCGGACGGCTTTCACGCGAGGTTATCTCGAATCGTTGGAGGCTGAGTACACCCGTGTGCTCAAGCAACGTGCCCTAAGATCGCCCAGAGAGCGGGACGAATCCTCTAACCGGCTTGCGGTAGACGTCAGCGAATCAACCGGGAACGGTCAGATCCGAATCACGCGGGTGAAGCGCACAGATAGCTCATTCACTACTGACTCGGACGAGATTAGGAGGTGTTTTCATGACTATTACCCTGCACTCTTCGGGGAAGCAGGCCACATCAGCGCAGCGGAAGCGAAGCGACAAGCTGGAGACATTTGCCAGAATCTCGCTCGCTTAGCGCGGGAAGAGACCGAATTGTTAGACCACGAGGCGTCAGAGGAAGAAGTAAAGTTAGCGAATACGAGCATGTCCCCGAACTCTGCCCCAGGCTCACACAGCCTCACAGCCCAGTTCTACTCCACCTTTTTTGATGTCCTGAGGGGCATACTGCTGTTGATTGCAAATATGGTGATCAAGCAACGCCAGAAACCTCCATCCTTCAGCGAGGGGAGGATCGTGCTTCTTCTTAAGGAGGTCACCCAGCAGGAGGAGCTGTCAGCCTGGCGGCCAGTAAGGCTACTAAATGTAGACTTTAAAACCGTGGATTCACTTCTAAACACTCGACTTGAACCTCTCTTACAGGACGTGGTTTCACCGCACCAGTCCTGCGCTGTCCCGGGCCGATCCATATTTGCCAATTTGACGGTCACTAGGGATACATTTGAGTACATGTCAACGGAGTCTCTGTCGGGTGCCTTCATATCACAAGACCAAGCGAAGGCATTCCACAGAGTCAAAAACGGGTACATGTTTCAAGTTCTCCGCCATTCGGGTTCACGGAGCACTTCGTCAACATTATCATCCTCCTTTACAGCCACTTGACTTGCTGCGTAATGGTGAACGGCGACCCATCGCCCGCATTCGGATATGCGAGAGGCATTCGGCAGGGGTGCCCACTCGGGCCCAACCTCTTCATCCTTACGCTGGAGCCCCTGCTAACAGATATTCACCGCAACGAACGCATAAGAGACTTCCCGTTGACAGGCGAGGCAGAGGTTAAAGTGTTGGCCTACGCTGAAGATGTCTCGCTGTTTATAAGGGACTCAGCCAGTGTAGAGACCTTTTGGCAGACGTTCAAGCCATACGCTAATGCCTCGGGCGCTCAGCTAAACATGGAGAAGTGCAAAGCCGCGCCTTTTGATGCCTACCCCCGTAGAGCTTTGGGCGGACTGGCTGTGATATATGTCGTCAAGGTGCTCAGCATATATTTTGGCAGCCGCGGCGTGACGGAAACTACCTGGAAGCGGGATCTGGAGCGGGCACAAATTGCAATAGAGGGCCTGAAACCCCAAAACCTCACATTACGCGGAAAGGCCTTAGCGGCAACGACTACCATCTGTGCCTTCGAGTACTACGCCAGTCGCGTAGCCGTGATGCCCACCAAGACGGCGGTGCAGCTCAAAAGAATGATCGGCGCCTTCCTTTGGGGAGGTAAACCTGCGCCCATCCGCAGCACTCTCCTGCACCTTCCAGCGGATGAGGGCGGCCTCAGCCTGACCCACGTGCTTTCATCCAGCAAAGTGCTTGCACTGAAAACGGCAAGGACACTGTTCAAAACAACCGACTATGTGGGGAAGAACACTATGCGGTACTGGAGCAGCACGAATGCCACTTTTCAGGACGCGGACCGACCCCTTGCTCCGCTCTCAGAAATGCCATCTCGTTTTTACAAGGTCACCGCTAACACGAAGCGCGTACTGGAAAACGACGTCCCCGACTGCGATGTTGACGACACCGCGCCGGCCCGCATCACAGAAGAGATAGCGCGACACCAGATCACGCTGGAGGAAAATCGGCAGTCGAAGAATTGGGAAATAAAGAGCGCAGCGACGGGCGAACAATTCCCAAACCCCCACAAGACTTCGTGTGGCGCAAGAATGGGAACTTCCTCCCAACCCGTCAGCGTTTACATAGGGTAGGCATTGTCCCTTCTCCCACTTGCCCCAACTGTCGTTCGGAAGAAACCTTGGCACATGCCCTGTACGAGTGCCCCGCAGCCAAGCCAGTGTGGAGAATTATCGCGAGGGAATTTTGTATCCACCCCCCTCCAGCCCTCCGCAGGAATAAGGGCTCTTTCGCCAAGCTCGTGATTGTATGCACACTATTTGTATTTTGGAAGCGGCGCAGCCTAGCTGAAGTAAGGCACAAGCCGGTACGAGCGGCCTTCGCATCAGTGGCCAGGATCCGCCAGATGCTATGGCGGTATCTTTCCGATCAACTCGAATCCAGTGGTGAAGACAAGTTTCTTCGCTGGCATGCGAGGTTTTTCTTAATACAAAGAGGCAAGTTGTGCCTCCCCGTCACCTCCTTTTAGTCAGTCACTACTGCTGCCCCCCCCCCCCCCTGCTCTGGGAATTCCCCACACGTATGTTTCCAATATAACTGCCCTGATTTCCGCCCAGCGGGCAGTTAGTAAGGAAAAAACCCCGTCCTCGTTTTTCTTCCAGCCTCCCGGCTTCAACAAAGGCAAAAGCCCCCCCCCCCCCATTTTTTAAGGGGGGAAGGAGTCGTTCTTCACGACGCAAAGTGTTTCTTTGCAAGCAATCTATCTTGCTTCCCATCCCTACGCCCCCCCCCCCCCCTGCTTCTGCTATCGCACAAGTTACCTAGCAAATTTGTGTACGTGTGTACCTCCACACCCTATAGTGTTTATATAAAGTTAATGTGGCCACCCTTCTCCCTTCCCGCATCTGCCACGACAATGCGTATTTCATTTTGGTATTTGTAATGGGTCTCGCTCATTAATACCGCAGAGCGCACGCGCACTTCCTGGAAAGGTATATATGTACATGTGCATTGGGTTTCCTTATTTCAATGTGACCCGTTGTAATTGCAGGGATGTAAACATATAGTGATGGAAATATGCCACTTCTTGGTTTATTGGTAAGCTTTCTTCTATATAAATTTATACAGGTAGTTTGTTCTATTTATTGGTCTGTTTCATTTCGTGAATGTATATAGGCCTACACAGAATGAATTCTAGAGTGCTGTATATACCAAACGATATGCCACCTCGTGTATCTTGTGTTTCTTGTTTGAAGTCAATAAACTTTCCCTTGTGCAGATAGACAATTAAAATTTTTTCGTCGAAGGTCCTCTAGAAACACTATCGTCATTAAAAAAAAAGTGACCGGGAGGTCATGTGCCGGCAGCAACTGCGTACTGAGGATCCGGCAGACTTTCAAGCCATGGTAAAGCGCGAAAGGGCGCCGGTGGCGAGGGGTGGTGCAAGCTACGCCACCGCGTTACCTCGTGATGTCACACGTCTCCAGAGATGCCACGCTGAACAATGAATGCATGGTTCTTGAAGAAAGAAAAAGGCACTGTATTTCTTTCTGCCTATAGGCGGCACGGTGCAGTGCCTACGCCGAAGAAGGGGCGTTGCACGTCAACGTGATGATTGCGGGAGTGCGTTGGACGGTTATAGAACGCCCGCTTTCGGTGTAGTCTCTCCAGCGACACATTCGTTTTGGCGGTGACGTCTACGACAATGTGTGGTTCAAGAACAACCTCTGTCATTAAGGCATTACGAAACGCTATTAGCCGCACATTACACTCTTCTATGATCGTGATTTTTGGAGGCACAATGTGTGGCATGTGATATAAACACTGTGGGAAACCCAAGACGAAAGTGCATCTAACTTGATTAAGGAGCATGAACATGTAACCAATAATTTTGAAATGTGTCAGTGCCACGTCGGGTTGAACCTACAGATAAGCACCGGGGCCACACGTATCAGCTTTCACTGGTTAACCATTTTTATGGAGTGCTTGGATGGTGTACATTTTTTTTGCCATCGTCGGCGTCAAGAAAGCTGCCATTGTGGACCTAAGTAGATAAATCAGACGAAAGATCTGCATATCTTTCTTTCTGTTATTATTATATTATTATTATTATTATTATTATTATTATTATTATTATATTATTATTATTATTATTATTATTATTATATGATGTTATCCTGTGGTTCTGACGGAAGAAGATGATGCAGCGAGGCTGGGAAATATGGATTGCTTTACTAGAAAAGTTGCGCGGGAAAGGGAACAGTCAATGTAAAAGTAATTAATGCTGTACACTAATGGCAGCGAAAACAGTTGGCACATGTCAAGTGATCTGAACTGCGGAAGGCGAGTTGGCATTTGTACATGTGACATCGACTATTCAAGCCTTATTGTTGCTGATTGGGTCAGAATAAAGTGCACTGTCCTAGTTGCAGACTTGACTCTGTGAGAACGATGTTAAGTCATTTGGTTGACTCAACTTCCAGCCCGGCGCGTGGGGCATTGCTTACACGTGTAACGCGTACGCTTCATGAAAATCAACAAAGGCCTGCGCGTGGCTGTATCTTTTATTTCCCCTTTTCTTTCCTGACTTTCCTCCTTCTCACCCTCAATTTTCTCACTTTAGCAGTACAATAAGACGTCAGAAAATTTCTTATTACCAGCAGCTTGTAGCACCAAACCACAATGAATTCTGCGCCCATTTCTGAGAACGAAAGCTTATTACGTGCTGAAACCTTTATCAGTTTGTGGAAAATAAAACCGGGACCAAAGATATTGTAGGGCATTTGCTCCACCAATCAAGCAAACCAGGGCGCTAGCAGTTGGCACCGCGAGGGCTAATTCGCCTTTTCAGAGATGCCCCGGCGGACGCGCTCATTGCCCTAGCGGAAAAGCAGTTGAATGTCTCTTCATGCAGGAGGCTTAGCTTCTGGCAGCAGGTGTTGTCCCGGCCACTACCGATTTCTGCCAAGACGGATAAGGGCAGCGCACGAAAATAAAAGGGGTGGATTTATTTACAACTGGTAGCATCTACAAGCGATTCAAGTTGCGGGACACCTTAGAATTGATTTGAGATTTGCAATACTCATGAGATTTAGTTGCACAATCGGAGATTCAAGATGATGCCAAGTAGAGAGTCAAACCGTCCGTTAACAACGTAAAGATGATGCATGTCATGAATAAGCACCTCCATCTTGATCGACTCTGTCAGTATTAGCGCTTCCACAACATTTCATGCCCCACAAAAGCATTCGTTGTCAAGGTTTTCTCTATTTACCTGTCAAGAACTACCGATAAAAATTCCATTATGAAAGTTAATAATTTTTTACTTCCACAGTGGTACCACCTAATATATAAAGGACAAAACAAGCAGTGAAGCGCTGGATATGAGAGCAACCAACGGGTGAAGGATGACGTTGACAGCTGGACTAGCGATAATATTTATTCATTTGGAATCCATTATCTTAAATACGAGAAAATGCGCATATTCGATGAATCAGTCATATTTATTCTCTAATAGACTGTGAAGCACAACATTGGGGCCGCAACACGGCCTGCAGTTGGTCGCAGTCTACAATATTCGTGAATTGAGTACAGCCCCAAGTAAGTAAATGGTTGCTCACATGGTTCCACGATTCAAAGAGCCCTTCTCTGACAAAATATTAGTTGCGTTATTTGAGAGCAGCACATAGTTATTACGACAATCCTGATACTCTACTGTTAAAGAAGAGAACATGGCCGGTTCACGCGACTCCCCGCGTCGACGTCATGCGTTTGATGCACTACAAAAACACCCATGGAAGTTACGCACAAGCGAAACAGTGTGAGTGACATAAACATTTCACTAATCTTCAGGGCTACAGAAAACCTCGTGGAGCTGAAATGCCTATGTTGTGGGCAATCATTGGCCGCGTGTCTTGCCCATAGTTCTCAACCAAATATTTTCACGGTAGCTTCAAGTCTCACAAGAGCTAATCAGATTTATCCTGTTCCGAATGGCCCCGTTTATGCACTGGTGGGAGAAACACATGAATTCCTGGAAGGAGGAGGTCAAGGAGGAGGGGAAAAATAGTTGGTAGGATAGGGAATTTTGTCATTTCCTAGACCAGCTGACTACCCCATACCGGAGGAAGGGGTAAGGGTAGTAAAATATGACTGAAAAGAGATGTTGTGAAAAGAGAGAAGACAAAAATATGGGGAAAAAGAACTAAATAAAGGAGAATACGACACTACAGTCTGTCTCTAAGGCCAGTTGCCCGCAAAAAAAACATAACGAAGCTTTTACAGCCTATTAGGAGGATGATGTACTTGGCCAATGATCCATAATCATTTGTTCCAGCAAAGGCCGATCATCTAGTCCGTCAAGCGGCGCTATGCAGGATCGGCCAAGTTTCCTTCGAGTTCGCGAAACTCGGGATCTTCCCGAGCTCTGACGACACCCCCTTATGAACGAGCCAACAGTAACGAAAAATTAAAATCACCTCTCAGCACGCTGCGTTTCATTGGCTACGATAGAACCAGTCATCGCGTTAAGGATGGCTAACTAAATTGGGCTGTGCTTTCAAACCAGATGCATCTTCTTTCATTTGTTTGTTGTTCCACTGAGTGCAGAAGTGCACCCTTGAAATGAAAGCGTCAGAAACATTTTGTGATATCATTTTTAAAGACACGGTGTGTTTATTTATTTTTCAAGCTTTTAAAGCCTACACTGTCTGTTTTAGAATAATCAGCACGGTAGCCTTTGAGATCAGTACCGGCAGAGCGTCTTACAACATCGCAACCGCAGCTAAACCCGAGGCCACGTGTTAATCATCAGAGCCAGCATCTACTGTACATTCTAGCGCGCTGCTCGGCCGACGCGCGTCGTCTTTGTTGTCATCGCCAGGTAGCACCGCAGCATGTGTGGTCAGCTAATTAGCTTTATTAGGGGTGAAGCTCCTAAAGCCGTTGGTCTGCCACTCCTAGCTCGTGGTACGTGACCGCCTAGTTCGGTGACTCACTTCGCAGGTGTGGATGGACATACAAACGGACGGACGGACGGACGGACAGACGGACAGACAGACAGACAGACAGACGATTCACCGTTTATACCGATAAACCCTCTGTAGCATCGCTTCACTCATCATAATTCCCTTCATGTATTTGCTGTGATTTTTCGGCTGGATGGTATAATTAAATGGTTATGCCAGGACATGCTATGACCAAACTAATTGTTCCAAGTCATGCTAAGGCTAAAGTAATTGCGCCACATCGTAAGATCATGCTATTGAAGTTATGTAAAGCTACAACCAGGCTAACTAAAGTATGCTAGTTGATGAGCTAACTTAGCTATGCTAGTTAACGCAACGTTGATCATGAGGACGTTGAGTGAAACTATGTTATTTGCCCTTACTAACATAATGACCATTAGTAACCTGCTAATCAGGATTGCGTTGAATACTTCGATACTTATCGGGTCCTCGGTAATTACACCCGAGAAAATTGCATTTAAATTAAAGCCTTATCAATGAAGAAAAGACAGCTTATTATACTTGTAGTTAAGCCTCGGCCATTTGGCATAATCAAAACTAAAACAGAACAGATGCGGTCTTCACTTCGAAGCCGATCACGCACATAGGTAGACAACCAACTTAGAAAGCTGCATAAAGCTCGGTTATCACAAACTCTTCTATGTCTTCAGCCTTGCACAAGTGGTGTAAGCTCAGCAAATTATTTTATATGCAATGAAGCTGCCGCTTAGCGTTCACCACGTCAAACGCTTGACAGTCATACCAGCACCATCACAGTCCCGAGTTAAACCCGGGCCTTCTCACAATCAACGCGTTTGTATCCGAGTTCGCGCGTCCATCAGTTTGATTGACAGACGTCCGTGGCGAAGATCGGGTACGCCTACCGCGTCTGCTCATGCCTAGGAACAGTACCCACGTCGAGCGGCACGATTAATCTATCATCTTTACCACGCAGACTATGCACACAAGCTCGCAGAAGTAAAAGTGATATCACCACGCGGCCACGATGTTTCACATTCAATTTCGCCACACTCACAGCATATTCAATCACAGCCGCGTTGCCGACAAGATGCGAGCACCCCTGCTGACCACCTGTCCTTATATTTATGGCAGCGCAACGAGCAGCATGAGAGTGCTTGCGTGCACCCTTGCTGCTGTCGAGAGTGGAAACTTCCATTCTGCATGGTGGAACGATAGAACCTGTGCGAAAAAGTAGATACGCCCATGAAATAGTCTGTGGGAGGCACGTGTTCAATCGAAAAAAGACAGCATGACAATCACGCTTACGTCGCTGCACTGCTGAAATGTTGAGCGAGTAGCTGCGCTGCCGTGCTCGCACGCGTTGTTTCTTTGATAACCGCCGCAAACGTTCCACGTGCGTTTCCAACGCTACGCGCGTTCATGCAACCATCTTTATCAACGCTGATATC
This sequence comes from Rhipicephalus microplus, assembly GCF_013339725.1. Lineage (NCBI taxonomy): Eukaryota > Metazoa > Arthropoda > Arachnida > Ixodida > Ixodidae > Rhipicephalus > Rhipicephalus microplus. The sequence continues at coordinate 55,014,404 of NC_051165.1, read as the reverse complement.
ACGCGCTGCGCACTGTATTCATGTCATGACAACCGCAAGTGGGCTCGGGGCAAACTCGGCCGCCCGAGAAGCTCGAGCCGTCCTGCATAGCGCCCAAGAGCTTTGGTTAGTTGTTGTCTTCACGTGTTAAAATGGCCACACTCGCACAGAAGATGGATGATTGTTTCTTCCCAGCTTCAGTTTTGCACACCGAGGTGTTGGCCATTCCGATAAGGATTATGCGCTCGTGAAAGCCGCGTCAAGCCACAGGAGGCACAGAAGAATTTCCTCGGCTTGAGATATTCACGAGAAAAGACGAAGCTTGAGATCGGGATCCAAATTATGCAAGTGAACGTTTCTGAATTCCGTCGAGTTCCACTGTACCAGTGTGAGGTCACGTGCAAGTGAATGAAGCCTTGTAGCTGTGTTGGTTCTTGAGAATGGGATGGTTGTGTATTGCGTACCGCCATGTACAGATCTAGCGGCCTCATCCGCGCGGTCTTTATCATATATACCGCAATGATTTGGTATCCACATATACGCAATGCTGTGTTGTCTCTCGATTGCTTGGTGGTGAAGAAACTTTATGTCGGCTACTAACTGTTCATTAGGTCAATGGCAAAAGGGTGACATAAGACATCGAAAAGCTACCCTCGAGTCCAAGATGTACCAAGCTTATGAAGGTTCTTCAACAATAAACTCCGCAGCTTCCCGTACAGCGGCAAGTTCTGCAGTAGTTAATGATGTTAAAAGCTACGTCTTGAATTTAATTATGATGGATTTCGAAGTAATAACCACCACCCCTGCAGATTTTACCGAAGAAACACTGCTATCCTTGTAAATGTGTTGGCGTGAGTTGTGCTTCTCGTGCAGGAACAGTAGTGTGGCGTAGTTCAGGGCTAGACGCGACGACTGTTTCTTCTCTTAGATGATTTGAACTTCTAGGTCTGACTCAGCGTTCAGCGCATCTGCAGCTCAGCATTGCGCAGTGCTTCCATTTCACTTCACGTATGCAGCACGAGCCGTTACTATTGTGATGCCTACACCCACGCAAAGTTCCTCGTGAAGTCCTAGTGTTCCCACTCCGCTAACGGGCGATCAATCAGACTAGCATAGCTGAATAAGGGAGTGGTTGTCCGCTTGTCGTCTACGTCTAAACCTACTCTAGGGCGTTCTCTGAGCACCCGCTTGACGGCGTAGTAGTTTACGGGCATTATAAATGATGTGCGTCCATGTGCTTAGTGTTGTCAGTGAACTAGCCCTTGCGGGCGAGTTGCTAACTTCTTCGTTATTAAAATGATTGACCGTACCAAAAAAGACATTGGTCCAGGATTTTGACCCCATACCTGGAATAAATTTTCGGTAACTCAAATGATTTTATTCTGAGAAATTCGTATGGGTTTCCTTGTGGCTTCGTCGTACACGTGGGTGGCTGTCAGTTGTCTTTCTTGAATCTTCCACGACCATGCGTGGTTCCGCAGAACTGATTTATTACGCAAGGCTATATTACGTTCTACCGCACTTGGATTACCAAGTGGTTCCTAATCTTGCCTTCGTATCATGGGTACGCGGGTTCGAATGCCGCACTATGAAGGGTTTTTTCGCTAAAAATACATTTCTCCTGCTGCCTTTCTTTTTGCTCCCTCTGTATTAGTTCTCTCAATTATCTGAGTTTTTGAAATTGTGCACCAGACAAATTGGTGTGAGTTTCCTGCAAGCGAAGCACTACATGAAGAATAGGGCTAGCTGTGAGCGAGCTGCATTGTAACAATGATACCTTTTGTTCAGGCATTGCGGACTGATCCTCTACTTAAACGAGTGGGCTCTCAACGTCTTGCGCTGGACTCGTTCATAATGTATTTAAATCTAAGAGTACCACCACAATATGCCCCACCGCGGTGGTCTAGTGGCTAAGGTACTCGGCTGCTGACCCGCAGGTCGTGGGATCAAATCCTGACTGCGGCGGCTGCATTTCCGATGGAGGCGGAAATGTTGTAGGCCCGTGTGCTCACATTTAGTGCACGCTAAAAAGAACCCCAGGTGGTCGAAATTTCCAGAGACCACCACTAAGGTGTCTCTCATAATCATATGGTGTTTTTCGGACGTTAAACCCCACGTATCAATCAACCACCACAAGTTTCATAGATACGAGAGAGGGGACACTTAAAAATACGTAGTGATCCCGTTCATCATGTTAATTTCTGTGTTTTTAGAGGTTTGCAATGCAAAATACACAAACAAACAAGGCCGGATGATTTTGATACCATCTTTCAGCTGAAGGTTTATCGAGTAGGAAAGCGATCCTTCGTCCCATCTACATTTCTTCCAATAATTTTGCTCTGGTAAGCATTGACACGACTCAAGTCGGCCAATTTTTCATCTTTATGCATTTGTGTTTTATCAAAACGCCTGTATGCTTGACGCTTTACGCTAAACTTCACATGTTCAAATGTGGAGTTTAGCCTAAGTAAGCCATACGCCAAAGTAAGCCAAACAGGGTATATGGTCATAATATTTACGTACCTGACACCTATAAAATGTTTTAACCATGCATGCCATTGTGTCAAAAGCGAAAAATTTCCTTAGCTTTCTTGGCCGTTGTAAAAATTCTTTATGCAATATTTTATTTTCTAACTGCCAGGAAAAAAACTGCTAGCGCTAGTCTTTGAGTACAAGGGTACTTCAAAATGCTTAAACCTATGGGGCCCTACTTTAGGAGAAGGTTATTTCTGAGCTATTTTGAAGTACTATAATTAACAGTTGGGCTAGTTGGTAATGTACCAATTTGGGGTACAGCGCGAGACTAATGAAGATGAACGATCATAAAAGGGACACAGATGAGGGCTGAAAAGCATTTTAAAGCTTCATAGTAGGCTCTCTGGTAGAAGCGAAATTCGCTTTCATTGATAAATGGCCCTGCGAATGTTTTTCGCGATCCACATAGCTTCAAAAATAGAGTGTGAGGAAGACCTGGGGAGCTTTGTGGCGTCATTTCATGCAGGGCAGATGATAATGAGAGAAAAACATTGGAAACATCTCGTACCCCGCTGACTACGCCCCTTACACTCTTGGTCATGACATTTGCCACGAGAAGTTTGAAAAGAAATGCATCATATTATGACACCATGCATCACATATACCGGTCTGCCCTTAGTGTGCAATAATGACGCCCTTTTGCCAATAAAATATTTACGGCTGCCTTGCGGCACCCTTTCAGCAGAATTTCCACCTATTTGTTTGTATTTGCACCATAAATGAAGCTTAACACGCTCCGTGCTTCTAATAATTCTGCATCATCTAGTTTATTCGTTTTCTTACCTTCAGCGATGACGAACAAAACCAGAACCCACCGTGTGACATCCATGGCTACAGTGATCAGATAACAGTGGCTTTATATAGATGTGCAGAATGCGGAGTTGACTTGCTTACAAATATAAACAGACGCTCCACACTTGTCACAAAAAACAATGTGTCTTTCCCCGACAACATGTGTTTCCTCGCTAAACAAGCGTTCTGATGTCGGAAAGGTGCACAAAGACAAGCGGCAGTTGGTGCAGTTGTTGCGTATGCTTGGCGTGCACGACAAAAAAAGTGACATCTCTATCCGGGAAAATGCTTCAAGTCCGAAAACAGTTTAGACCTATTTCTTTGCTTTCCGTATCCCCAGAAGTACAAACTTTTCCACAGAGTTGGAAGGCTGTGCACACTAGATAGGAACGATGATTTTCTTTTTTTTCTTTAGCACTGTTACGTTAAAAAACTAAAGCACTAGTGTTTGCTACACACATTTTCCCTTCGGTCAGCGCGCTTGTCTGTAATAAAGTTCTCCTGAACTGACAGTGCATATCCTGTTCACACTACAGTGGCTTCCGCTAGCGAAGCTTTCTGTTGCTAGCATGCTATTGTGAACGATGGGCTAGATGCGGGCTTCTTGGTCAGTTGTCCAGTCAGCGTCACACTCGGTGCGTGAATTGAATAGGATGATACTTGGGTGTGATGAAACGATTGGACCGAGGCAACTATAAACAATTTTTCTACATGGCGTGCTTGTGTCTGTTTCTAATTTTCTCAAAAAAAACGTTGAATCGCAAGAGTGTCATTACGTGCTGGGGATTCATGCGATTTAGTGCAAAAAGTCATGGTTTCTCCTGCAAGAATCTGCGACTCATCAACAGTCACCAGAAGAAAAGCGCGACGAGAAACTGTGCCTATAACTTTTGTGTGATGTTCCTCATTAGAAAGAGATGAATGAGTTGCGAGGTGTCTTTGAATCGTCCACAAATTGTAAGTTTGGTGAAGACAACATGCGTACGCGCCCTTGAGTACACTCTAACAAGCCCATAACGCTAGTGGTCTTATGTTCGTCATGTAGTTAAACTGGTGTCTCTTTTTTGAAGTTCATATAGTTAGACGAGCTTCTTTATAGAAATGAGAATAAAGCTTCCTAGTGCGTGGGTACTATTTTTATATGCGTTCATTCACACAGTACTTTTATACAGGCCTTAACAAGTCATACTATTTCTTTCACTCATGCACAAAGCCCTCTTCAGTTATTTCTTTAAAAAAATATCTCGTGAGAGCTAATTTTATTTGAAGCCTATGAATCGCGTAACAATATCAACCAACGCTACTCTATGGTGTGTTTTGCAGTTTCTTCCCTCACTTTGTATCTGTTCGTTCATCCTAGTTTTTGTACGGTTGCAGGTCTTGAGCACTACAAGGCGCTCCAAAATATGCCTCTTTGCTTATCTCCAGCTTTTCAAAAATAAAAATTTGCAGATCCCACGTACAGGCGGAATCGACGATATGCGAAACACGAATGAGAAAGGTTGATATGTCACTTTAAAATCAGCACAACGTTACAAGGTGGAGGTAAATGATGCTGTACATGACTTTCGTGTCAAGAATATCATGTTTGGTTGTGTCGTTTTACCTTTTTCATCTATTCACGCCACGTGATTGCAAATTCAGTATATGTGGAGCTAGCGCAACGACCGCGAGCACGCTATGAGCGTGGTATGTGGTCATGTTATTACATGAAACGCGTGTCAGGATTATCATCTTTGCACCAGTCATATACTTTTGTCCTCCATTGACGTCACGTAACACCCAATTTGGTACCTGTGAGTCATGAAAAACGGTCACGAGAGCATCGTGAAGGGCCCAATATACTACAAAGTAGCGTTGACGCGTTCGAACGCTAGGCACAGCGACGCCACGTTAGGAAAACGCGAGCACTCTATTTTCTTAAGCCGGGCGTGACCTGCGCAACCAGCGTCCGTCGGCACGGCTAGACGACAACCGGTGCTAAATAAGACATACTGCATTTCACAGCGATTCATTACCCAGACAGCTCTGTGTATCCCTCTTTTCGTGACGGAGGGACACCGGACGCGCTGAAACGCGCATGCGTCAAAGCAACACAACGCGGCGCGTGCCTGCGAGTGTATGGCAGGACAGGTGCCTGGCGTGGCAACGCCGGCGTGACGGAGCAACTCAGCCGTTAAACACAGTGGAACTGCAGAGGTCACAAGAATCACAAGAAGAGGGCTCATTTCCGCCTCTATCTTGAGACCTGTGAATTCCTCGTTGCCGTGGTTGCCCTTCAGGAACCCGGCACGGACGTCAAACTCACAAATTACACATTTCAACACAACCCAGAGACATGTATACTTTTTCACAAGCAATATACCGCCCAGGATGTCACACTCCCCACAACACCACCTTTTGCATACACGATAGTGTCGGTGCTGCCCATAAGGCGATCTGACCTACCAGTTCATATTTAAAACATTTACTTCAGCGAAACGTTCAGCGAAACTTTCACACAAGCTATGCAGGTGGCAGGAAGGGACCCCCTCCTGATCGTCGGTGACTTCAATGCCCCAAGCAGGTTATGGGGTTAACTGCGAGAGAACACGCGTGGAAGGAAGCTTGCGGAACTTCTTTCTACAATTGGACTCACCCTCCACACTGATCCCGCCAGCCCAACACGTGTAGGCCACTCTGTTCAACGAGATACTTGCCCGGACCTCACAATTATACGCAACATACGCCATTACGACTGGCTGAACACACAGGACACTCTCGGTAGTGATCATTGTGTATTAAACACAACCGTGTACATGCGTCCCTTGAAACGCCCACTTACACAAGCTCGTATCCCAAATTGGACAACTTTCCGCAGCTCTCTACCTATCGCAGACCCTCTCCAGTCGGGATACGACACTGGGTCTCAATCACTGACGTCTACACTGAAACAACACGAACGGCTGATACAGCTCACGGAAACTCAAACGGACGTGGACAACCACCTCCTCCATCTTTGGCAGGCCCGCCGCAGTCTCAGCAAACGATGGAAAAAACAGAAACATAACAGACGCCTCAAGCGACGCATCCTAGAACTCATGGAGCAAGCTGCGAAATAAGCTGCACAGCTGGCCAACACTAACTGGGTGGACAGGTGCAACACGGCTGCACGCCATATGTCTGGTCGCAACACGTGGCGCCTATTTCGCGCTCTCATCGATCCAACACAAACACGCACGGAAACTCAACGTCGCTTGCATAAGGTCATGCACAACTTTACAGGAACGACAACACAGCTGGCACACACGCTCAGGAACCGATACTTGTGCACCACCAAGGACCCCCGGACGGCCGCATACTCTTACGCAGACAAAAAGAACACGCAGTTGGACATCCCGTTGTAGCTCCACGACCTCCAGGCGGCCTTATTCAAAATGGAGCGTGGCACTGCACCCGGGCGTCACCAGGTTACGGTCAAACTGTTGGCCAATCTTCCCGACGCAGCCTACACCACGCTCCTCAAATACATCAATAGCATTTGGAACGGAGAGACTCCTCTCCCTCTTGAATGGAAATCAGCCCTCGTGACCTTCATCCCGAAGGTAGGTAAACCTATTGACGTGGAGAACATTCTCCCCATCTCTCTTACGTCTTGTGTCAGCAAGTTGATGGAAACGATGGTGCGCGACAGACTCTCCGAGTTTCTAGAAACACAGCATACTTTTGCGGACACCATGTTTCGTTTCCGCCCTCAGAAGTCAGCCCAGGATATACTTCTACAGCTCCACCATGACATATTACATCCTGTTGAATGCCCCCACAATTACAAGGTAGTCGTGGCCTTGGATCTTAAAGAGGCGTTCGACAACGTGAAGCATGAGGTAATCCTTGACCACCTCAGTCAGACCAACTGTGGTTATAAAACATTCAATTATGTTGGACAGTTTCTTACAGACCATGAAGCCTACATACGCATACAAGATGAGGAACATGGGCCATACGTCATCGGCTCGAGGGGAACTCCTCAAGGCGCGGTCCTCTCTCCCCTCCTATTTAATATAGCCATGCTTCATCTTCCCCCTAAATTGGCTTCTCTACCAGGGATACATCACCCTCTTTACGCGGATGATATCATGATCTGGGCCACGTAAGGTAACCTGGGTCACATGGAGTCGTGCCTGCAAGCAGAAGCGACTGTAGTCGACGACTACGCAACCTACTGCAGACTCCAGTGTGCCCCGGCTAAGTCAGAATTTGTGCACGTACGTCTCTCCCCTCAGTACACAACTTGATCAGCTCCATATCAGTCTTCCCTCGGGACCGATCCGTGAGGCCAAGTAGATCAGCGTCATTGGCCTCTTCATACACCACCAACGCAAGGCCGACACGACAATAGCCAAACTTCGCACGGTGGGAGAACAGGTGGGCCGGTTGGTCCAACGAGTCTCCAACAAGCGGGGCGGATTGCGAAGCAGGGATGCAATGCGGCTTGTCCATGCTTTCGTAACGAGTAGAATACTCTACTCGACTCCCTACTTACACCTACGCAAACACAAGGATGATCAACTTGAGGTCATTCACCGTAAAGTTGTCAAGCGGGCTCTCGACCTGCCTATCACCATGTCCATTCGGAGACTTCTGGTCCTAGGAGTGATGAATACCAACCGGGAACTTCGAGAAGCCCATCTCGTTAACCAATACACGCGCCTTGCACAGACCCCTTCCGGTCGCCGCCTTTCGGACCGAATACACATCAAACATTATTACTATATTGAGAAAAGGGTGAGTGGGCCCGAACCCTGGAGACACGCCCTCCGGGTCCGACCCCTTCCGCACAACATGTCCAAAGAAAACCACAGTGGTCGCCGCCAGGCGCGCGCGGAATCCTTGCAGCGACACATTGGTCAAGAAGAACACATGTGCTACGTGGACCTTACCAGCCCGCACCATGGGGGATGGTATACGGCTGCAGTCATACACAACACAAACACCGTAAACGGGCTCACTTTCAAAGCCTACAGCACAACACATGCGGAGGAGACTGCCATCGCTCTGGCTCTCACCTATACCTCTTCTAAAATATCATCACCGACTCACGAGGGGCCTGTCAGAACTATCAGCTAGGGTGGGCTTTACCGCTTGCTCATACTGGAACCTAGCTGCCGATACGTTAATCCAACTCCGCGAAATCTGGTTTAGGCATTTGGTCACCAAGTACTCAGGTGTAACGAACAGGCCGATCAGGCTGCCCATGCACTCTCTTCCCTGTCTTTGGAAGCGTACTCCCAATCAGACAACTCGGCCATTTCATTCAAAAATATTGCCAATTACTACAAGGAGGAACACCGGCGCTATCCAGACCCTTGTAAGGGACTGCATCGCGCTGACGAGCGTCTCCTTTTAAAACTGTTTACCAATACCGTACTGTGCCCGGCGGTGCTAAAACATTTCAATTCATCCTTTGATGGTACATGCCAGTTCTGTAGTGTGGTGGCTGACACCTTCCACATCGTCTGGGCGTGCCAGTCTAATCCATCTATCCCCCCCCCCCCAATCCCAACCCCACGAGAGAGGACTGAGAGGCGGCCCTGCTCGGCCGTCAAGACCTGAAGGCCCAAAAATCCCTGTTTCAAAGGGAGCGGGCGGCGTTGCTTGCCAACGGAGCCCCGGAATAGGGGTTCCACCTAGTGCTGTGAGGGTAGGAGGACAATAAGGCCCCAACCCAATCACCTCTCTGTAACCATTTAATGGTTATTAAATGTTTCACTACCACCGGCGTGACGCGACGAAATGAACGCCGGTGAGCAGGCACACCGCGTCGTGTCGAAATGTGTTGGCGCCTCGACTGTGGCATGAATTCGTGTTCTCACATGACACGCATCTCATGATTATTGTGTTTGCGACAGTCACATACCTTCGCCATACATTGGCGTCACGTAATACCAAATTTGGCATATGTGAAGCTAGCTAAACGGCCGCGTGCGAATCATGAGTGTGGCATGTAGCCACGTTGTTACATGGCATGCGTGTCGGGATTATAATGTTTGGATCTGTAATTTACCTATGTCGTCCTTTCACGTCCCGTAATACCAAAATTGTTATCTGTGGAGCTAGTGAAACGGCCACGAGCGCATCTTGAGCGTGGCATGTAGTCATGATATATGACACGCATTGCATGATTATCTTGTTTACATCAGTCACATACCTTCGTCGTCCATTCACGTACCGTAATACCAAATTCGGCATATGGGACGCTAGCGTAGCGGCCGCGAGTGCATCAAGAGCGTGGCGTGTAGTCTGGTTGCTACATGACAGGCATGTCATAATTTTCATGTGGGGCCTGTCGCTTGTTTTCGCCATGTAATCATGTCATACCATACCACTTTTGCAACATGCCATGTGAACGATACCACTGCAAGTGCTGCAGGACCGAAAACTGTAAATCATGGCATTCATGACATAGATGTCATCATTTGTATGTTATGACTAGACAGATATGCTCTTCATACAATCATGTTATGCCATACCAAGTTTGGTATTGATACCATTATCAAAACGGCCAGGATAACTAAAAGTCGTAGGCAGCTAGATAGATAGATAGATAGATAGATAGATAGATAGATAGATAGATAGATAGATAGATAGATAGATACGCTCAAAGTCACTGAAGTTCGCTAAGAAATGCTTCGCTATAAAAAACACAAAAGAGGAATGCTAAGATTAGCAAAAAGGTCAACTAAGATGCACCGGCAGTTTTAGTTAACGAGGGGAAAACTCTACGAGCCTAACAGTCTCTTGAGTTCTTGGGTTAGAGTCCAGACGCGTAAGGAGATAGATACGGCTCACCAGCAGTTTGCGTTCTTCAACAGTCCAGCGGTAAAGCTACCGTGGTGGGAGTGCATAAGCTCGGGCCCGTAGCCCAACGGCTCGCTCCCGCTCCCGGTAGACGACGTCGTCTGCGGTGCTTTCAGCTCGAAGACCAGAAGCAGGCCGTGCCAGGAACTAGCCAATAGCGTCGGTGGTGGTTGAATGGTCCCCAGGACCCCGAGATTGTCGTCACCGACTATGTGTATGCTTTGACGCCTCCGTACCTGCACCCGATTAGCTCGCACACCAAACTCTTGCCGCGTTCTTCCAAGCACCCAAACGACTCTTCTTGTTCCGCGTTTTTCGATGCCGTTGCTCTGTATTCTTCTCAGGGATTTTCTTGAGGCTTTTTAATTGCGTAGCAATTCTTAGCAAACTTCGGCGACTTTGAGCTTATCTATCTATCTATCTATCTATCTATCTATCTATCTATCTATCTATCTATCTATCTATCTATCTATCTATCTATCTATCTATCTATCTATCCATCTATCTATCTATCTAGCTGCCTACGACATTTAGCTCTTCTGGCCGTTTCCATAATGGTATCAATACGAAACTTGGTATTGCGTAACATGACTGTATGGAGAACATATTTGGCTAGTCATAACATGAAAATTATGAAACATATGTCATGAATGTCACAATTTACATTTCATGGTCCTCCAGCTCTTGCGGAGGTTTCGCTCACATGGCATGTTGCAAAACTGGTATGGCATGACATGATTGCATGGCGAACACAAGCGACAGACTAACATGAAAATCATGACATGCGTGTCATGTAACGACATGACTACATACGACGCTCATGATGTGCTCGCGGCCGTTTTGATAGCGTGACATATACCAAATGTGGTAGTACGGCACGTGAATGGATGATGAAAGTATGTAGCTGGTGCAAACATGATAATGATGAGATGCGTGTCATGTAACAACATGACTACATGCAACGCTCATGATGCACTGGTGGCTGTTTCGCAGCTTCACTTATACCAAATTTGGTATTATGGGGCGTGAATGCATGACGAATGTATAATACTGGTGCAAACATGATAAACATGAGATGTGTGTCATGTAACAACATGAGTGCATGCTACGCTCATGATGTGCTCCTGGCCGCTTCGCTAGCTTCAAATATGCCAAATATGGTATTACGTCACGCCAATGGATGACGAAGGAATTAGACTGGTGCAAACATGATAATAATGAGATGCATGTTGTGTGAGAACATGACTACATACTGCAATCAAGGCACCAATGCATTGTGATTTGATGTAGTGTGCGTGCTCGCCGGTATTCATTTCGCGCGTCGCGCCGGCGTTTCCACGCTAGGCGCCGGTCCTACCACATATTCGCAGACGCGCACCGCGCTGTGTTGCTTTGACGCACGCGCGTTTCAGTGCGTCCGGCGTCCCTCCGTCACGAAAAGAGGGAGGCGCAGTGTTCTCTAGGTAATGGATCGGCGCGAGATGCAGCATGTCGCATTTCCCGCCGGTTGCCGTTGGGCGTCGTCAACGGACGCTGGTCGCGTCTGGCGCCAGACTGTAGGGTGCTCGCGTTTTGCTAACGTAGCGATGCTGTGCCCAGCACGCGCGAGCGTCGACACTACATTGGAGTATATTAGGCCCTTCATGATCTGCACGTGGCCGTTTCACTAGCTCTTACCCTCTGCTAACACTCTGCTACCCATGCTGTCATGTAGTTTGGTAAATGATACATTTCCTTCTGCTGTATTAGTATTTTATTCTCCACTTTGTGGTACGCCTAGGAAAAATCCAGGGTAACTATTGCACAATACTCTCTTCTACGTCGAACCAACTGTATACGATTCTCCAAGTCCACGTGCACACACCATATGGAACATCCCTGTTTAAACCCTATTTGACTAGAGTTCAGTATTGATTTCTCCTCAATGTATTTCATTACACGTGCATTCAAACCTCTTTCAACTAGTTTAACCAAATAAGATGTAAGAGAAATTGGCCTTACAGTGTCAAATGTATACCCAAGTGCCTGTTTTTTCTTGATTTTCTTGAGGCTTTTCTTCTCTTTTAACTGCCAGTGTTCGCCGCACTGGCGGAGGTAACACACATTCAGTAGCCCATCTTGCCACGCCAAATTCGAAGATCACTTGACTCACGCACTTCACTCACAATGTGTCCCAATGCATAATGCAGCGCTCATCTAGGTGCATTGATCAATGGCCCGGTGAACTTTTTCCCTAGTCTATACGGCTCAGAAGTCAAGGCTGCCGAGTTGTCAACCATCGTTTTGTGATTGGTAAACTATCATAAAGGAACAAAACTAATTGCAGCACGTGCCAACTTCACCCAGTATTAGCTACGTGTCGGACTTTCTTGTACAGGCATATGAAAAACACAGGCAGAAATTTATGAAGACGATGATGCGCCACCGTACATCACATATGCTGATTTATTTGGGTGAATATCAATGACACTTTGTGATCAATAAATTATTCAGCGGTCATTTGGGATATCTTCGCGTAAAAATTTCGTTTTGTGGTTGTTGCTGGCACGTAACACAAAGCTCAACATTTGTCGTGCTCCCTGAATTTCACTCTCTTCGGGTTAACTGAATTTCATTCTTTCCAGGTTAACTGAATTTCGTTCTCTCCAGGTTAACATTTTTTCTTACAACCAGCAATGATAACATAGCTAGGCGAAAAAGTGTGATCTCTATGACTACGGCTATTGGAGAATAAGGGCCCTATATGGAAGTTCAGAATGAGCAGCCGACTAGCCTACAATTGTGAACTGGGACTCTACCTTGTAACAAGAGAAAATTTGTCTTTCACGACATCCTTCTCTTTGAATGCCAAGCGTGCTTCACCTCGGAAACGTATATAAAAAAAAAACTGCAGATGCTGCTCTTGCCCTGCAATCTCCTTCATGACAGGAAACACATGTTGAACAGGGTGTTCCAATACTGTAACTCCATTCTGTTTCTTCACCTATGCCCCTGAAGTATTGGAACAAAATATAGGGAGTGTTTTAGAGATTTAAATTTTTGGTGGTAAAATCAATTTTCATTTTTCCCGCTTTAGTGCCGTCATATCAAACTCGCCATGCTAATTATTCTTTTATTCTGGGTGCTTATCTGATACAAAGTCACCATTGAACTGAAACTGCAAAGGAGAACTTAGGTGGGCTAGTTGGTTCATTGACATAGTGGCAGAGGAGCGCGAAGAACGAAATGGTGAACACACATTACACACCGCTATGCCCTTCGTGTTCTTTTTGTGTTCTCTGTGCTGTTCTAACGCTATATATATTCACAGCATATCCACAGAGAGAATGCTGATATTTGTCCGTACGTTTCTCCGTCTGCCTGTCTGTCTGTATGTCCAGCTGTCCGTCCATCAACTATACTAAAACCTTTAACACCATCTAGTGATAATATTTCCGAGGACTTACACACACTACGCCATCTTGTGAGCGATTCTTAAAACTAACAATACGTGGCTGTATACTACTACTACTACTCTTACTACTACTTCTATAGAAGAGGGAGTGACCCACATACTAAGTAGCTTTGTCCCTGAAAACTGGTAATCATATTCATGTTGTACCGGACTTCACGCGTAAAGCTTTCGGTTGTGGGTGCCTAGCTTGCAGCTAGGCATCCGTAACTTGCCATGGCACCCGCAAATTGCCATGCCAGTTATATAGCAGGTGCCTAGCTTGCAGCTAGGCCCCTGCGATACAACTGGTATGGCAATTTCCGATTCTTTGAAATGGACGTTGGTTCACTCAAGCCTTTATAAAATGCGCTACATCCGCCCAGTGTCTCATGAAAACCTAGTCACGCTAAATTAATCCAGCTGTCCAGCGTGAGAACTTTTTCGGCCAGCACTGCTTGCATGGTTATTTAAAATATTGGGCGCTCCTCCCTAACAGTGGCACTCAATGCAATGAAGTTTGTAATACCGACCACTACATACACCTGGTCCAGTAAACGCTCTTGTAGCAATAGTAAGCGCCTATTCTGCAATATTTAGAAAAGAGTTTCCCCACGTATGCTGTGAAGAGATTGTGTTTTAAGAAGTGGTTGAGCTGGTGGGTCGTTCTTCGGTCAGTCAGTTGGTTGTTGGTTGCTTGGTTCTGGCGCACCGAATACCGGAGATTGGCCGTGGAACAGATGCTACCATATTTGGATGATTAAATTGTTATAACAGCCGACTACGTACGTTTAGACATGAATTATTTAATAATGAACAATTCAGCAAAATAACAAATAGAAATATATTACATAAAAGAAAGAAAAAAAGTAAAGTACCACCAGCTAGTAGCGTATAAAATAGAGGTAATTTATTCCTAAGCGTATCACTGTATTTGTTTCACAGTGAAAGCTGTTAAATCACAACAAAACAAGGGTTACGTGCAACGTAGTTCTCCGCCATCGCAGGTGTTCGTAACGAGTACCCTTCAAAATAACCAAAACAAATCAAGTATATTAAAAACATCAAGAAGCACAATGTCATTCGAACATGGGTCTGATGTGTGCCAGTCCAGTATTCGCCCACAAAGCCACGCCTGTGCTTTAAGTGATGCGGCAAACTGGCCTTTGGCAGTCTTGATGTCAGGTAAGGATTCGCTTTAACCCTTTGATGTCTGCTGTTGCTGTGGGTCAACAACCCCAAAAATATTTTTTTTCTCCAAATACACCCTGCTGTGCGACCCTTCTGGTGCTATATGCGGTAGAAGACAAACACTACCGAGCATCTTGAGCTTTATAAAATAGCTAAATATAAATATATAGCGTTTTTGTAGTGTCTTGTTTGCACATTTGACAGGTGTTAAGGAAGCTCCACACACACAGAAGGAAATTTATTCATCGTCATCCATTAATCCTTCTTTTCCCCTTTCCCTTCCCCCAGTGTAGAGTAGCAGGCTAGGGCAAGCTATCGCTCAGGCCAACCTCTCTGCCTTTCTGTAAAGAAACTTACCTCCTCCTCCTCCTTATTCAACTACAACGAAAGGGGAAACGATGGCCACAGCTGTTAAAACTGCAATGACTCGCAAGGCGCTGTAGAACATCTATGAGCATGCTGATTAGTGTAGTCACACGTTAAATCACAGAAATATTGATACCAAATGGGTTCTTGCTCACGAGCAACTTTGGGCATACATGATAGTACCTGCAGATATAGAAAGATGTGATTGTAGTGAATTTCAGTGTCCGGAGCAGTTATATTCGATGTTTTTATTGTGGCAGGTAAAGGAAACTATAATTTCAAAAACTGGTTCACGATTTGTTTGATTAATTGTTTGTTTGTTTCTTTGTTTGTTTGTTTGTTTGTTTTTTTGTAGACTAGTATCTATGGCTCATACTAACATTGGGAACTGGCCAGGAAAACATATAGTCTCGTATGAACAATAACTGCACAAATGCTTACAATAAAAAGAAAGAAAGAAAAAATCAGAAGGAAGACAGTATAATAAAAAACAAAGATTGATAGAGTGAGAATAAGAACAACAAAAAACAAACACTTATATATCTATACCTTGAGTTTTAGAGCCAACCAGACAGCTGAGTTTGCCAAACCCGATTTTTTGTTATGTATGCCTCAAATTTATCCACATTTCGTAAATACTTCTGGACCTGCCCTTTAAAGCACAGAGCTCATCGCTCAGCTCAAGGCTGTCTAGACGACCTGGGTTGTCGCCGAAAGACTCGGTCTACCGGTCCCAACCTGGGTGGAGCTGCCGGATTGGTTAGCGGGGCCTTCGGCACCAGTTTTTTTTCTCAGAACCTCAATAAAGCTTATACTCACTCACTCACTCCCTCTGTGCAAATAAAAGTTTATTGGGGGAACACGGCACCGAAATCTAGAGATAATAGCTTCAAGTTTTTTCGACAGACTTCACTGAGATTTTCATGAAAGTTTAAGGTGCTGATAATCTTCACATCTTTTGATATTGTCCAAACTATCTGTAAAAATGGCGGATTTCCTATATCTAAACCCTGCTAAGCATTCCAACTCGAGAAGTACCGAAATTAATGGTCCATCAAGTGATGCTCGCGCCAAGGCATCTGCCAATTCATGTAATTAAAATCCACAGTGACCTGGGACGCACACTAACCTATGCAGTTTTAAATGTGGCGGTGCTGATGCGCGGAACGCTGCTAGGGCACGAGATTGTTCTGAGGTTGCCAGAGCTGCACACAACGAAAGTGAATCAGTTAAGATGATTTGCACTGGTTTCGATCCTAGGAAGTTCTCCAAGTGCTAAAATGAAAGCTACCAGCTCAGTTTGACCTATAGAAGGGAAACCTGGAAGCCTCACTGAGAATAACCAGTCGAGGAAATCAGGGGCAATTTCTACGCCTGTGTTTTCATTGTTTACAGAAGCATTTGTTGCTTTTACATGATTTGTTTCTGCATGTACCACTCAATCTTTTAATGTATTGGTCAACAATCTGGGAGATTTAACTTGGCTTGTGGCAGAGAGATTTCATTATAATTTATCCTAACGTTGAGGGTTGATTAAACAGTTTCAATTACCGGGCTAATGTCTACATTTATTTATGCAATGTAGTGTCTTTTTAACAAAAATTAACTGAGGTGTATGAAATCGTGGCCAATACACAGGAAATGAGTCGGGGTAACTGATAAATGCGTGCTGTGATCTTCATGCCGGTAAAGTGTAGAAATTCAAGAAGGTTTGAACCCTTAGCATGCGGAATCAACAGAGGAGTGTTGGCAATCTCGCTTCGTGACAATACATTATTCACCACGAACCTGGGAAGTCCTAGGCATATTCGCAGGGCTTCTCGCTCTAACAAAACTAGAGGCTTATTTTATAAGCAGCGGCCCCTGAAAATAATACACACCCAAATTGCAATATTGGGCACATGTACATTCTGCATATAATTACCACAGTGTCTCTGCGCAGCCCCTATTTTCTGTTGCTTAGCCTGCGTAATAAACCTAACGCCCATTGCGCTTTTGCTGTTATATATTTCATAAGTGGGCTCCAATAAAGCTTTTCATTATAAATAACTCAGAAGTACTTGACTGAACCTACTTGTGGAACAGGTTCCTGATTATATATTACACAAATTGAAATTGAATCTTCTGTGGGAACCACCAAGAGCGCACTTTTACTGATGTTCAATGAAAATGAAATGGATTGCAACCAAATATCCAGAGTAATAATATATCTTTGAAACTTTTGTACAATGAGTAAATGTCACTGTCTGCAGCAAGGAACGCACCATCTGCATAACTGTGGACACTGAAATCCTGATCAATTGGAATAGAGGTCATCAGTAAATTAGGTAATACTGGAGATAGGACGGCCTTTTGGGGAATTCTACCTTTCTGTTTGAATGTATGCGAGCAACATTTATTTTTCACGGAATAAAATGCCTTTATTTTTAAGTATTCAGCTATACCCTCAATAATATAATGGGGAAAATTTAGGCTCGGCAGGGTGTTCAGTAGAAGAGAGTGCTCGACACAGTCTCTCCCTGAACAAATGCGCCAATCTGCACGGCATAAAAAAAGGGGAAAAAAACTTTCTTTTTACAAAAAATGTCTGCGTAGTTAGATGTCCTTATTATTTTCACAGTAATAAATTTATAAAATATTGCTTGTAATATACAAAAACCAGAAGAAATGTGAAGTATTACCTTAGGTGCCGAATGTCACTCTGGAACGGCAACTCATTATTGGTATATCAATATTCATAATTTTTTTTCCTTGTGTATACCAGAGATTTCTTGGTGGTTTTTCATTAAAACAAAATCTTGGGTATCAAAGGAATAATATGAGTAATAAATCCCTCTAATAGAGCAAAGGAAGAATCAGGCGTCACACAATGTGAATTGCGTCATTAAAGCTTTAGGTAGAACTTTTGCTCGTCGTCAGAAACAGCATCGAAAAATTGCAATGAATGTCTTGACAAGTGTGTAGTGGGTACCACGCTTCTCCGAAAAATGACGAAGGCTGGCATAGTAAATACGTGTCAACTAACAATGATAGTTTATCACTATAGTGGGTAACGTGCTTCAAGAGAAAGGTATATAACAGCAGCATATCACAGGTGGGATCTATTAAATATCTTTGGGTAATTTTTAATTCATCTCTAAACTGGCCCCAACACATGGAATACATAGCTGGAAACGGTGGACGAGTCGTCGGCATGTTACGTAAGATAAGCAACCCCTGAAGAGGTATGAGAAGAGATACACCGGTATTGATATATTGATTGTATGTTCGTCCAATTCTGGAATTCGGATGCGCGTTTTTCTGTGGTGCTCCAACCTTCAAAATTCGGCTTCTTATTCCTTTAGAAAGAAAGTCGTTACGTTTATGCCTTAGTCTCCCTAAAGCAGTTTTTAACTGCGTTTTATACCTAGAATCAAAAATGTATTCTCTTTCATGCAGGTTTCGTAACTTGTTCGTTCAGACATTTTTGAGAATTTATGACTCACCACTCCAGCAGTGGCAGACAGTGTTCATATCCTCCCTGGAATTATTTTTTTGGTGTTAGGTGGCCATGGTTTCACACTCCACAAATGATATTTGTACAAAGTTTACTGGACCCACTGAATATGCGTATCGGTGAGATAAGGCCGACTAGCGATAACTCACCCCACGCGTGCATGAATATTAAATTTCACGTCATTTTTTCTAATAATACAAAGTTGCTCGCCCATCACACCCTAGATGGTTTATTGCAAGAACACTTGAAGAGCACCAAAACAAGTGTAATTATTGCTACAGATGCACAGAATAATGAGAAGTCAGCTGTTGGCATACTCAGCCCGAACTTAGATTGGTTCTTTTCGCTCCGACCGCCTGATTTCATACCTGTTCTTGTGGCTGAGTTTCTGGCAGTAGTGCTCGCCTTATGAAAGTTAAATGCGGAAACTTCGTTGGCTGTTATAATTACAAATTTTCTGTCTCTTTGCGCTGCACTTTCTGTTGGGGCTGAATGGCACATATTTAAGGCATTTCGTGCATTATTAGCCCCCCCCCCTCATTTGAGAAAAGTTAGATTAGTTTGGGTGCCAGGCCATACAGGGTTGCTCTTAAGCGAAATGACCAATTCTTTAGTGAAGTCAGCAATAAGTGGGCTAATTGTACCGAGTTTTCCACCAGCCGCTTATGTAACGGTTGCGCCATTTCGCAGGCGTACCATTTTGGAAAACTCCTCAGGTGTACATCACTCACAGATTCGACTGAATATCGGTACCTAATATATTCTTGGCGCCGATCCTCTTTGACACGCCTAAACTAGAAATAGCAATTAGGCGGCTGCGCTGTAGAGAGTCCAAACTAAATTTCTACCAGCACAGGTCTGGTCAGGCTTTTTCTTCAATGTGCGCTTTCTATGGTGAGCCGTAAACTATGGTTCATTTTTTACATGTAGGCGATTTACGACAGCTCGTACGTCCAAGTTAGAAAATCCTTTACGTGCTATTGAAATGAATTTATTTTTGCCTGTGATTCTGTCCTTTGGAGCCTCTATTTCTGGGTTGACGAGTGCAAACGTTTGCGAGGCAGTGTGTAATTACCTGAATGAAACGAAAAGACTAACAAACTCATATTATTCTTCTGTGTCAACAAACGTGTAAATTCTCTCTTTTTTTAAGTTAGGTTTTGATCTAGGTTATTTATCTATTACTGATGAAATACTTTATAGAAGGTACATATCAGTGATCATCAAAATTTCATTCTCAAATTTGAAACGTTTTGATTTGTAAATTCCTTCATTTTAAAATCGAATAATATTTTATAAGCCCACTCAATTATTGGCAGATCCCCCACAGTAGGTATTAGCCATAAGTGAAGGGCAACAAAAAAAAAAAGATCTTGGCGGTGCTCACCTACGCATAATAAACCTGGAGACTTACTAAGAGGGTCGAGATTAAATTGAGGACGATGCAGCAATTGATGGAAAGCAAAATGTTAGGAGTAACTCTAAGAGACAAGAAGAGAGCAGAATTGGTCAGGGAACGAACCGGGCTTAAGGATATCATACTTGATATTAAGAAGAAGAAATGAATAGGAACCGGGCACGTTGCATACCAAAAGCTATTATTATTCGGAT
This sequence comes from Rhipicephalus microplus, assembly GCF_013339725.1. Taxonomy (NCBI): domain Eukaryota; kingdom Metazoa; phylum Arthropoda; class Arachnida; order Ixodida; family Ixodidae; genus Rhipicephalus; species Rhipicephalus microplus. Next base: position 54,994,167 of record NC_051165.1, on the reverse strand, counting down.
GCTTTGTCTGTATGTACACATCTCACTTCCGCAAAAAATTCTCCTCTTCTCAGGATATTTTGGTCTGTCGTACCGCATAGCCTATCGGAAGTTCGGTTTATTTGGGTCCCAGGGCATGCTGGAATTGAACTAAATGAAATTGCTGATTCGCTCGCTTCGGCATCTTTAAATTTCCCGGTGGTGCTAGTAGCTCCACAGTTTTCTTTTATTACTGCCGAACGATTCAAACGCCTGTTAATCTTAAAAAACAACGAAACGTTGCTTCTACAACCTGAAGAATTTCGCCACTTGCAATTCACATGTAACGCCACAAAATGCCTTTCCCGTCAATGTGAGTTGACCCTCACATGCTTTCGGTGTAGAGTTCCTCTGTTAAATTTTTATCTCAACAAATCAGGATTTTCATTAACTAACCTATGTGTAGTTTGCAATGAACCGGAAACAATAGATCACTTTCGTCTCACATGCCGCCACTTCACCTCACTGCGCCGAATTATTCTCGAAAGACCGATTGGTATGCTCGGATTGCCAGTCCACCCGATTATCGTTTGGAGCCAGTCAGCTGGGTGTGGGCCACAGTGCTATTCTGTCAGCGCTACATAAATTCATTCAGGCAACCGGAAGGATACGCTGCTAGTGGTACTGCCAGATATATCCAATTCTTTCTCCCTCTTCCTCATTCTTGTTAATTTGTTTTATATAATCTGGTTTATCGCATTCTTCTGCAATTTTTCACGTTTTTTCAAAGGAACATTATTATTGTTCCTATCTAATTTCTCTTTATTTTTTGCGTTGTAAAAAATGATCAATTATGAGGTACAGTGTGGCCAATCCCCCATGTGGGTATGAGCCAAGATCTCCTAGGAGACAAGACAAGACAAGACGTTGCATATAAGCAAGATAACCACTGGTAATTAAGGGTCCCTGACCCGATTCTGATAGAAGGCAAATGCTCGAAGGGGAAACAACGTTAGGTGGGCTATTGAGATTAAAAACGCCAGGCCTGCGCGGAAGGCGCAGCAGAGTCACAGCGAAAACTAGAAGAGCCGCCTTTCAAATCCTTTTCTAAACACTCTCTTGACAATGCGAGTTCATGTGACATTGTGCATAAAGCCTGACCATCGTGTACGGTATCGTGATGTGAGAACGGAGCAAGAACGTCTTGTGAGGCAAAATAGAACGCCTGGATGTCCAACGTTCAGGCCAGAATGTTAGAACGCTTGATGAATTTGAATAAAGGCCATAAACCTCGCTTGCTTGCTTGATCCTTCCTTTTGTGGCTTTCACCCACTGAGGGGGATTGGCTGCCACAAAGCTCCATTGGGTCACCATTATTATCTCTCTTCTTTTTTTCCTTATGGGAGCTTCTCTAACCTAATACGTCACTGGCATTATGTCTTTACCTTCCACGCCACGGCCATACTCTACATGTGAAGCCACAACATTTCTTTCTATGAAGCAGCGTAAGAGTTCCACTGATGTAGTGAGACAAACATAAGCGAATAACAATTGATCAGTCTGGTGAAGTGGACTTTTTAGCTCAAGTCTGATCATCGCCCTTCCACGTGCCTGTTTTGAACGGGTATGGAAGAAAGTGACAACGAAGTGGGTGTGACGCGCGCGGTCCGGGGCATGCGCGCGTGGTATCCAGAACCAGCCGAGTTTAAGTAGCTGGTCAGAAAAAAATGCAATAAACAGCCATGAATCCCTACTCCGGGGTGAGTACCTCAGCCCAGAGCGGCTCCTTATACCCTGTTCTTCCTATCACGCTTGTCATGCCCTCCTAAAGGTTTCTTTGGGAATGAATGCCAGTGTCGTGCTCGATTTCGCTACGGCACCGGAGCACTGGTCTTCCGACAACATGTTGGCGCCTTGCTTCTTTATATGCGCCTTTCTGTTAACGCATAGAGTTAGCTTTGCACCACGGTCGGGCGTATTTTTCGCGGTGATGTGCAATTATTGATACGTTTTTGAGGCAAGGTGCGCTGATCGCCTAAGCACGCATTGGTTGGCCACATGTTTCTATAATATTGCTCCGTTCACGCAGCTTCGAATCAAAACCTATAGCACAAATGAGTGTAAACTGACGTTGCGCACAGGAGGTTGCTTTAGGACGCTCAGACCATTGGTTCTAGTAAATGTCGTAGCTACATTGCCAAGATGTAAATTCGTGGCTCTTCGGGCCATCATATGCTCATGTAGCCTTTTAAAGTGTTATAAATTGCCAACAGCACCTTTATTCGATGACGCTTTCTCAGATTAGCACTGTTTCAAACATTAAACCTTGCAGCTCTTTGTTAGATAAGTCTATTTGAAACTCCCATCTGCATTTCTCGTTACCGAGTATTTAGCTTATAACACCTAATTTTTTTCATGCAAAAGGCGTTCACATTACGCTGACTTATAATACGTAATTCTATTTATTCAATGATTCTGCGGCATTATTATGAACGTTCTGTTCAGCAACTGCTTTCATCACGTCTTTTTCGTTAACGTAACGCCTAGTATAGTTGCGAGTATACGCTAGCGGCCACCGTGAATACCGATACAACAATGCGCAGTATATTGCTTGATGTGGCAAAGTAACGTAGTCATCGTTGTTAGTACCGCCCATTCCACTCTGCTCGCAGTAGTTGCGAGGCTGTCTTTTATGTAGCCAGCCTTGTGAAAAAATTCTATTTGATTGAATGCCACTAAATCTTTGTACCAACCTCAGGACACCACGTCCCACGACACTACGCTGGAGATGCGAGACACCACAGGGTCCACGACCTACTCTAAGGTCGCGTCCTCGTCGAAATACACCACCACCGTGAAGACTACCGGCCTGACCAGTTCTACTACGTGAGTCTGGTTCCTTTCTGCTGGATTGATCGCTTTCATCTGCCTTCTTCCATTCTGAACAATCTTAAAGCACAGTATCTCTGTGAAGCAGGCACAGTGTAACTAAGCATTTATTTCCTAAGTCGTCATTGCCCCTATCAGTAGGCGCCACTGATAAGTTATAGATTTTGACTGGGTGAAAGTTTCCCACGAATTAAATTAGCCAGATGAAAATTCGTGAATTTGAAGTGAGTTTTTCATTCATTACACTACGCGCATGCATCCTTCATTTTGTTTGAGGAAATTTGAACACCACTAATTTTTGACATAGTTGGGACAACACTCTAAACGATACACGAAAAACGAGTATTTGTTTTATACGAGAAAACAGGAATGCTATTTACAGTTTTTAGCAGTAACCAATGACGTGAAAATATTTTAGAAGATATCATCCTACTAGCACCAACTCAATGGCGTTGTCAGCAGTGTCTACATAATTCATGGCTATTATTACACTGCCAGTGCTTTTAAAAGCTTCTAGTGTAACGATATTGGTATTAGTGACAGTCTTGTGATGGTCATCATTTTGACCAAACTTTTATTTCAACTGCCCAGCTCTATTTCAGAAAAGTAAATAAAAGGTTAAGAAAAAAGGCATATTCCTAATTACTCAATTTTCACACATTCAGCTATGCCGCTGCACGGTATCTCGTAGTTGAAAAATGTTCCTCCCGTTTCTACGCGCAAAGCACATGTCAACGAGCCCTCGTGTGTTTTTTGTTGTTAAGCGATTACACACTGATGAAAAATATTTACAATCACAGCTTTATCAATATAAAACAGGGCAAAGAACACGGCATCAGCAAAGCCGACTGCCCAGTCAGAATAACGGAATTAACTGAAGAACAGAACAAGGTGAACAATGGAAGACAAACCAACAAGGGAGCGTGAAATGCATCCATGCATCACGTTCTATGGCATTACGTTTTAACATGAACACAAATCTGCTCGCTCTGTCAAAACATATTTCCTTAAAAAACTATTCGCCGTTGCTTTGAATACGCAAAGAAATCTCAGAAAAACATGTGAAGCTACATGAGGTAAAATTCAGGGTATAGATTCTTGATGGCATCTTCTAAGCTGCTAATTTCTGTCTCAAACATTGCCCTTCTGCGTGGCAGGCGCCAGAGTAGCAGCGGTGCCTCGACCGACACCAAGGGCCACTCGAGCGGCACATCATACTGGTGGTTCGTGGTTGGCGCCGTGCCGGTGGCCACATTCCTGCTTGTCACCATTCCCATCGCCGCTTTCCTCAAGAGCTTCGTGGGTGAGTGCCAAAAAACGGCGTCTTATCTTCGAGCATTACTTAATTGCAGTCACGCAGTGCGTTCCTCATGAAGATTTCTAGAAGTTCTTAATGTTCAGATGTACAAGCAAACTTTCAGGCATGTGAATAGCTCTATGTCTATACTGTAAACGTATATTATAGACACTATAAAGCTGCTTTCATCACTCTCATCTTCGGTGTCGCTAAACAACACGTATAGGCCTTCTCTTGCCCTGAGAAGAAATAAATAAATACCTATTCACAAGGCGCTGAGGAGTGCGTGCTGCATAAGACCCCCAAAATTTTGACATTTTAGAAGTGATTACGAGCAGTGGGCCATTAAAAATGGTAAGTAATTGATTTTTTGTATATTAATCAAGTATCAAAATCATGTCATTAGAGCAGTGGAGTGTGACATGGCTGGAAACCCTATATGTGGTTTTCAATGGGACATCCAAACACGTCTGTCTACGCCCACGACTAACACCCTTTTAGTTAAGAACGTAGCCAACAAGGGAAGGGGGGAGTTCAGCCCTTCACCCTTCAAAAGATTTCAGTGTTGCTTGCGCCTACATACACGCACACCTACAAAGGCGTGCACGAACATACAAATAAGGCATGGTTGAACCTCCCACCAAAAAGAATTTCTGCATACGCCACTGCTGTGTGCTTTTTATTGGTCATTGCATTGCGACTGTTTTGCTGAATCATGATGACAACATCTCCGCAAGCTGCCTCTTTCAGCCATTTTTTTTTAATTTGCTGTTAAAGTGTCTTTCGAGGCTTCATTGTTTGTACTTGCGCTATCACTCCGTCTCTCCGACCAATGGCGTACGGCAAAACGTAAACTGTGGCTCTGTGCTTGTCACCATGATTGCTTGATTTCTTCACTAAATCGGCGCTGCCTGTTATTTTCCTCGATTCAGGGTTCGACAGAGTACGAATATGCGAGAGCCGGGCTTGCAGGGAAGCCGGTGAGTAGTGGTTTTTGTTCAGTCACAAGTTGAGCAATACTGTAGTGAGGGTCAAGAGCAGTCTATCACTTCGTGCATAGTAGTCTGAATACAGCCGACATTGTTAAAAGAGGATCGTTCATGTGACACTTTTACAACAATTTAGCGTACACAATATGATAAAAATCTGATTTTGAAAAGCCTCCCGAATCGTTGCAATCGCAAATATTGATTCACCCTTGAGGTGATACAAATCATTTTTATGTTCAATACTGCTAGTTTATGTGTATAGAATGCAGCCTTGTGCTAAAACTTTAATACAATGTGTTTTTAGCTAATAACAAAAGCACACACCGAGATGGCGTTGCATGCTTCGAACATTTAGCGCGAGGAACGGAGGTAGAGGCAAGAAATGCATAGAACCTGCAAATAACCGCAACGCCAGTTTTTTTTATGTGAACGTAACATATATATGATTGCAAAATCAAGTATGCTAAAAAATATCTCATGTTGTAACAGAATTGTCTAGAAGTGCGACAGTTACGAAATATACTCCCGCAAATAGCTGGTAAATTGACGAGCAGGGTGGGTAGGTGATCGAACGTGTTAATATTTAGTGGATGTTTGCAAATATTTTGATTTCATAGGAAGTTGGGGCCATTTTTAGGGATATTCGGCATCTTGATTGCACCAACATCTTCCTAATGAGTAAATTCTGGACGCCAATCTTGAAATGTACCGTTCTCAGTCCGCCATTACGTTTTAGTCTAAAGTGACTCTTTGGGGTGTTGCGCGACAAAAACGCTTATGATGAGTCCTGTCTGTGAAGTTCGACTTAACAAAACTTCATCAGTCACAATGAAGGGCACAATATTGCGAGCACCATATAGCAATGCAACCGAGCAATCACCCTGTAATAAAAAATATGAGACGAAATATTTCATGAGCCATCCTCGATAAAGTGCCGGAAGCTCAGTGGGCCACGTGTTCAAGACTCCTGAAATATAACATCGCATAAGCAGGGCAGGAGGTTGGCAAATAGCCCCGTTTACTCGAACGTTACTAATGATCTCTTGCATTGGAGAGCTGTGGAGGGCAACAACTATACTTATTGCGAAAAAAAAGGCATAAGAGTGAACGATATTGATGTAGAAGAACTGTGTATGTTCCACTGATGTTTCAAGTGCCTCAAAAAAGGGAAAGCACAGTATAGACTACGGACATCAAGAAAAGACCTAAGCCAATGAGTGTATCGGTGTGTCTTCCCATTGGTAGGCTATCTTGCTCGCTATATACTTATGGAAGTATTTTATACTGGGTCTTTCTGGGCAACTTTCTATTGTTTTCAAACAATGCGCGGGGCTGCTCTATTGTTCCTTATCTTTTACGATGGACATAACTGTTCACAACATGCCTCTGGAATGTCGTGTACTGTGTTTTTTTATTGCTGTCATCATTATGCCTAAAATAATAACTTAGTGGTTGTTTTCTTCCTAACATAGAAACATGAAAGACAAGCTTCCAACCATTGATGAAAAAGCCGCATTTATCAAACCACGCGATCGAAATATTTTTGGTAAATCGCGCTCCAAGATGCTATTGTAGGGAAAATGTGAATGTTAGATATTCGAAGGCTATGTTCTATAATTTATTTCTCCACAGTTGTAGTTTAAAGAACTTTCATCCACATCATTCGATTATTCTGACTGTGAGCGTTTTTGGTGACATCATATTTAGGGCAAACTTTACCTAATGAAGCATACGAGAACCCTTTTGCAGCAGCCAATGGAACCGAGGTATATAAATGGCACACGAAATTACACTTCGCTGAATGCCACTAGTGACTGAGATCACCTGCTCGCATGCACCGACTTATTTCACCTAAAACGCAGTCTTTTGTTTTAATGTACTAGCTTTAGTAACAAAAATAAAACTGTGTATTCTAAAAACTATGAATTTTTTCCGGCACACGCAATGCAAAATGCTTCGACAATCTTTCTCTCTAAACTATAGGCGGACATTTCTGAGAGTTTTGTCCAATTAGGAATTAGAAACCCGCCACGGTGGTTTAGTGGCTAAGGCACTCGGGTGCTGACCCCCAGGTCGTGGGATGGAGAGCCGGTCGAGGTGGTTGTGTTTTGAATGGAGGCGAAAATGCTTGAGCTTGTGTGCTTGGTTTTAGGTGCACGTTAAAGAAATTGAGTTGGTCAATGTTCGCGGAGCGTGCACTATGGCGTCTTTCGTAAACAGATGTTGATTTCGAGACGTTAAATCCAACAAATTTTCATTATTAGGAGTTGGACTGCAGCTGCAGCGTTTACAGTGCTCGTCCAAATGCCTGCGTTTGGCCTGCGTTTGGTTTATTGTCTTGTTGCGCTTTCGCACCCTGTCATTTAAACTTGGTTTGCGCTAGTTTGTTTCAAGTGTTTCTTTTTAAACCTCTTATTATTTTACGCAGCATATATCTTCCAGTTTGAAATATATATATATATATATATATATATATATATATATATATATATATATATATATATATATACTAAGGCTTTTATTTTTAGAAAGTTTGACTTGCCCAGTCCAGAGCATGGGTTTGCTTATGTCATGTCGTGTCATCACCAACTGGTGGACGTAGCTGCAGTAAAGCATTATTTTCAAACACATAGAAGTGAGCAAACTATCTCAACTTCTTCGCAAGTGTATACCTTAAGCAATCCTATGTAAAGTACCGCGCCTATTGAGCAGCCAGCGCCAAGTATGAAGGAAGTTTTCCTGAAACTTCGTTTTACAACGTTACGCGCGAGTGCATCAGCTTGGCAAAGACGGTGCACCGAGCTATCCGAGCCTCGATATTGCCGCACTCCTTTGTGAAGTATTATTATCACCTGACAGTATGATGGCGGATCTCTATACCATATCTCATCAAATACTCTTTCTTGTCACTCGCAGCCCAGTTCTATGAGGCTATCATCGAGCGCGGACGCACGGACCCGTGCGAAGACTTCTACTCGCATGTGTGCCGGAAGTGGTCGCACAACGCGCGCATTCCCCCGTACGCCAGGAAGTTCTCGTTCGACGACTGGATCGTCTCGGATATCGAGAAGACGCTCTTCGCGGAGATCGAAGGTAAAGCGCTTCGACTGTACAGACGGGTTCACTGGTAAAGGGAACACTTTCGTGTGCCTCATGCTCAGACTTCGCTCCTGCAAAAAACATGGTGGCTTAGGGTTGCTTTAGACTACTGCTGGTTGGCTTTTCTCCCTCATTTTATTAAACTAGTATACCGCGCACAAAGTATTTTTGTCCGTCTACATGCAGTTATGGGGCCCACAATGTGACAGATGTTGATTAGTGTGTCCCCTTTAACAGTGGATGGTACTGTGCATTTATAATTAGAAAAATAACTCATAGTACAGGCGTGTACCAGGAGAGGAGGGAGGGTACTTTTTTAGAAAAAAAAACATATCTTTGTGTGCATCTTTCTTGATGATCACGCGCCCTGCACCATTAGTTTCAATTTTGTACTTAACGTCAAGCTCGGTGATAAATATCTCAAATTACGTGCAACATTTTCGATCTCTTACAAAAATCTTTATTCTTAAAAACACGTGCTACATCTTATGTAGACACGCGCTACATCTTTGTAGTATAGGAGTTGCCATCAAGTTCCGAGTTAACAAGTTAACAAATATTTTGTTATTTTACTCACAACACTGTCATGCTAACTGCGGCAAAGTATTTTTGTGTTGACATAGAGTGCGTGCTCGAAAACAAAAAAAAAAAGCCTTGCTCTCACGGCATTACCGGAAACAAAAATACCCGGTGTATGTCGTCACGTCTGCAGCCGCATTCGGAACTCACCTCTTCGTATTTTTCGAGTCGAGTGGACGTGCAACGGTCTTTTCAGAAGTGCATCATCAATGTTGAACAAAAAAACCACTAGAGAAATTCAACGCCAATTTTTGCAGTAAAGTTGTTGTCTATTCCTAAAAATAGGCGAAATATAATTCACAATTCACACGTGTCAATATACCTAATTATTTTGGGTGTATTGGTTACTACTTTATGGAAAATAAGTTAGTTGCACTGCTTTTCTAGCTTAAATCAGCCGCTCTTGACTGTGACTGCACCAAGTCCGTAACCCTACATTCAGTGTGGGGTGTAGAAGCCTCACCTGCAAGTAATGCAATTAGGCAGCCTTAGCATGAAACTGTCTACGTTTTCGAGTTGTAAATAATAACCTACAGATAGGGTCGTTGGGGATGTATAAGCACGGTCATAATCGTAGCATAGTCAGCACACGTATTAGGAATATCCGAATTTTGCAAATTTACCTAAGCAATAACCATTGTCACCATTCCTGTGAATGTAGATTAATTCCGAAAAATATTTCGCAGATGCTCAGCTTACTTTAAGTTGGTTTTTGAAGGTAATAAACGTGTGGAGTCAAAAATAAATAAACGAAAAACTTAGAAGCCGTATTTTTGTGTTATTATCAGTCAGAACTGCATATCGTTCAACAGTATTTCGGTGCGTGATACTCCTTTGAACACGGGTCTGGGCACAGTGTCTTATGGAAGTCTGCACGTATAAAACGCGTCAGGCGCTGTGTTGGCGCACACGCAAGGCATCTTCTCTGCATACGACTGCTTTGGGCTGAGTAAACTTAGTAAGTAAGGTTAACGAGAACACCCCGTGAGTTTCGGTGACCAGCTAGAAGCAGTGCGAATAAGTATGAAAATAATTTCCAGCGCCCCTGCTAAGAAATGCCAATAACGATGAAGTTATGGCTGATCTCTCTCATTCATTGGAATTTTTATAACAGAAAAAATGAAACACAGCTTCGCAGAAGTAGCTTAGCATTCATTGTACCTTCTTTTCGCCAAAAGGGAGAAAGTGATTAACTGATTAGCACTTTGCACAACGAATAGAGTTTTGAGACGCAGAACGGCAAGCCGCTACAAACATGCAATGTCCTGCTCAATCAGCAGGGGAATGTGGGATAAACATACACAGAAGGAGCGTGAATGAACAGAGCTCACAGCTCGACACCTCAAGCGCGCTGCTCTACCGCAAACTATCCGCCTGAAATGAAGGCCCAGCTGTACCAAGGATGAGCAAGGACTAAAAACTGTTACAGTTGTTACTCCTAAGTCTGAGCGGTGCGCCCTTTTCATAAAAGCGTCTGCTAAAGTAAGCGAAGTGACCGCCGTGCACTCTCGAACTTGCTGTGAGAGCACAAGACGTACGAACTCTTCCCAACGTGACATTATAGCGTGCGCCCATGGCAGCACACGGGGCAGTGTTCTTTAAAGCGCGCCCTTCAAGCCCATCACGTCATCTCGCTAGTGATGAATAAAACACGCTGAAGCCAACGAGCTTTGAGAACCGCCGACAGCAAACGATGAAGATGAATGGCTTGCGGTCAGTATGCACAAAAATGCTTACTTTGTGGTCGAATCGTTTCACACCACGTGTTCCAAAGTGAGAGGTCTCTAGCGTCTTCTAGCGCATAAGTTACAACGTCATATACGTGACGGAAATAAGTCAGTAGAGGTGTAGTGGACTCCGGCATAACACACTTGTTAGAAATAGAGTATCGCGCGCAACCATTTTGATTACGCGGCGAAACTGAAATCACAAAATGGCATTGATCATTGGCGTCACCGTCATCCACGCGATGAGCAGAAAATATAAATGAGTTCTGTTTATCTCCGCATAAAGTTATTGCAATCATTTGTAACGCTTTTTGTTATTCCTGGGAAGTGGCATCGTGTCCCAATGACCATGCATCATTACGGGGTGATATTTTAAAGGGAGGTTCGAAGATGTACCCGCGCAGCAAAGACATTGCAAAAAGGAAAACCGCTGCCGTACATACACGGCAAGAACACTCGACGGGTTAACTACAAGCATTTACACTGCGACAATTGATATTTGCAAGGTACATTTCTACTGTCACGGTAATATGTTATAATGCAATCAAATAAACATTGCGCTGAGGATCAAACATAAAACCTTTAGCACTATTTGTGCATTTTGTTCACGTATTTCAGCTTCTATTACGGAGCAGGGCCAAATCATGAACCAAATGACTCACATTCCTGTCCGAAAGTTCGAGGCGATCTTCGCAGCCTGTCAGAACGCAGGTAAGAAAAAGACTGAAAAGCGCTTTCTGCAAGGTTTGCTCTATTCTTTATTATGAAACCTTACTGCCACAAGTAAGTGGAGATCACAACCTCGCAGTGATCATCACAGCACATACGTACACCTGATAATTTATCAAAATGAAGTGACCGGTTGGTGTGCACACGTATCTAAGTATATAGTGATGAAGAGTTGACACCAGCAGAGTACAAATCACGGCACTACTATCAAATTACATCGTTGTCGCGTTCCACCGATGTGTACAAGAAAACCGACAAAAATATATTAAATACTACGGAAAAAAACACAAATACGATGGGCCAAGTCATTGAAACCTCACATAAGTGCGCACATAGTACGTTTTTTTTCAATGTTTCATATTTTTGCACATGCTCTAAGGCTTTATTTCTTAAATATCGGTGCGAGACGTACCAGAACACTGTTAGCTATGAGCAGCGCCCGATAGCATAGTTTGAATCTCGCAGTTCATGCCACATGAACGCGACTGAAGACAGAGAGAAGGAGCAAGGACATACCAGGAAAAAAGTTTTTTTTTCAACACTGCGTTTAGAACCCTCCGTTATCTGGGGTGTTTGAAGAAAAAAAATTTGGCAGATCCCACGTACAGTGGGAAGAGATGATATGAGAAGCATGAATGAGAAATGTTGACACGTCACTTTAAAATCAGCACAACAATACGAGGTGAAGGTAAATGGTGCCCTATGGGACTTTCGTGTCATAATTATTATGTTTGGATGCGTCGTTTACCTTCGTCATTTATTCACGTCAGGTGATATCAAATTCAGTATAAATGGAGCTAGTGAAACGGCAGCGAGCACGCTATGAGCGTGGTATGTTGCCATGTTTTTACATGACACGCGTGTCAGGATTATCATGTTTGCACCAGTCATATATTTCATCATCCATTGATGTCACGTAACAGCAAACTTGGTATATGTGGAGCTAGCTAAATGGCCGCGAGTGCATCATGAATGGCCCAATAAACTCCGATGTAGAATTCACACGCACGCACACTGGGCACAGCAACGCAACATTAGCAAAACGCGAGCACTCTAAAGTCGAACCCTCGAACGCAGGTTGTTCCGAAGCGAAATGTAGTGCCCCGTATACGTAGCCCGTTGTTTGTCCTCGAGACTTTTGCAAGCGGTCTCGTCGGAGGATTTTTACTTGAAGGCTGCTCTGCGTTTTGTAGCTGTGATTTGTATGACGATATTGTCGCATTTTCAGTAGAAAAGAATGTTTGTAGTTCCATAATACTGAAGAAAGAGTTCTTGCTTGTACGTGTTATAACATGCAAGTGACGAAAGAAATAACGCTGTTGACGCTCGTATGTCTATATTTTTACTTATAAATTACGAAGGAATGACACCACCGTGGTGGTCTAATGGCTAAGGTACTCGGCTGTTGAACCGAAGGTCGCGCGATCGAATCCCGGCTGCGGCGGCTGCATTTCTGATAGACGCGGAAATGTTGTAGGCCCATGTGCTCAGATTTGGCTGCAAATAAAGAACCAAAGGTGGTTGAATTTTTTTATATGGTAGTTTTTGGACGTTGAACCCCACATATCAATCATATCAGGAACGAAGGAAGAGTACGAAGCTGTCTAAACTTTTATCAGTAGTCCGCACAGCGCGAGCGCCCGCAGCGCCGCGGAAGACCCCGTCTTGGGTTGTGATTAGTCCGCGGTGGCAGATTTGGTCACTCCTGTCACAATGGCGGCGCCTGGTTCACCTGTGCTGTATCACTCCCGGATCAGCTTTTACGACTAGTGACCGAAGCAGTTGGCTCTAATTGTGTTGGGGACATTTCGTAATAAGGGCGGCAGAAGTGCAAGCATACCAATACTAAATTTGGTATAAGTGAAGCTAGCGTAACGGCCGCCAACGCATCATGAGTGTGGCATGTAGTCATGTTGTTACATGACACGCATCTCATGATTATCATGTTTGCACCAGTCACATGCTTTCGTCATTCATTCACTTACTGTAACACCAAACTTGGTATATGTGACCCTAGCCAAATGGCCGCGAGCGCATCAAGAGCTTGGCATGTGGCCATATTGTTACATGACAAGCATGTCATAATTTTTATATTAGGGTCTGTCACTTCTGTTCGCCATGCAATCATGCCATGCCATACCAGTTTTGCAACAAGCCATGTTAACGCAAACCACCGCAAGAGCTGCAGGACAATAAATCATGACATTCATAACTCACATGTCATGATTTTCACGTTATGACTATTTAAATATGTTCTTGATACAGTCATGTTATGCCAAACCAAGTTTGGTATTGATACAATTATCGAAACGGCCAGGGGAGCTAAATGTAGCTGGCGGCTAGATAGATAGATTAATATATAGATAGATAGATACGCTCAAAGTCGCCGAAGCTCGCTAAGAAATGTTTCGCATTTAAAAACAAATGGCCAGTATCATCCGTAGCGAAAGCCACGTGTCGGAGATCACTTGTACTTACAGTATCTACGTTAGTCATACACACGTTCCAGCATAGTTACAAGGAGCCAAATAGTGAAGGCTTTTTTTTTTATGTCCTGACCGAAAGCGTGCATCAGTTTGATAGTAAAGTCGGTGCACCAGCAAAAATCATTCGAAGTTCTTTAGTTTGGAAAGAACCTAAATAAATAATTGACGCTCTTTTCCCTTGTCAGCAATATGGGGCGAAAGAAGCTTTGTGGGCTCGTGTCTGACACGATTCTTTGTTTTGTTTTTTTTCATCTTTCTTTTTTCTTATATTCAGTCTTTCTCCTGGAAAACTAATATGAATAGGCGTGCAGTAGCCCAACTTATTCATTTATTAGAGGGGAAGGGGGAGAGGAGGTTGCGAGGAGCCTACACATTCCCTGAAAGAGACCCCTGCACACGCTTATGTCGGTTGGTCAAAGCTGAACCAATATCAGGTACAGGACATGAAGCCTCATCGGAGACGGGGCTGGGATTCATTATCTTTGTAAACAAGTCTTGTCTATTGTAGTAAAACCTAAGCCAGAGCAAAGTGTGCAGCAGGCTTTCACCTTCAAGTCCTTTAAATGTTACCAGTGGCAGACTCCCCTTTTTTCGTTCTACTCCGTCTGGCCGCAGTGCAAACTGTACTTCTTTTAGCCCATATGATAAGCGACAATTAATTGCACACTGTCAGTTATGATGAAGTCTTGGACACTCACAATCTACACCGCAGAACGTAACAGCAGCATGGACGACATCAAGAAGATGCCACGCATTCTCGGGCTGGAGCACTTCCCGTCGCTAGACCCTGAGGGCGACCCCAAGATCTCCATGATCGCTGCCAAGCTGGCCAAGAACTTCGGCCTTTTTCCTCTTGTCAAAGTCCAGATGAGAGTAGACCCCGACGATTACTCTAAAGTCATCATCTACGTGAGTAAATAAAACGTGCGCTTCGAGAATTCGTCAAAAATATCAGTGAAGCACCACAGTCATCTAACACACTGTATTATAACACGTAATTTATAGTTGCAGGAATATTCTGACTCAAGGGGCAGACCAAATCGTAGTTGTGAGATCTTGTTAATGTGGAGCCGAACGTTCTGAAAGGAGTGATGTTTATAGTTGTTCTCTGGGTGCATTTGAAACATTCTTTCGCGCTTTTCATGAACCATAGTCTGGAACTACGTCGTATTTCTTTTCGGTATTATTCAGTAAACTTTGTACGAATGTTAGCCAAACTTTTCATTCACAGACTTTAGACATAGTAGTTAAGAATGACCAATTCGCTGCCATCTGGCTTCAAGAATAATTCCCGAAAAGCGCATCAGGTATTATTAGGGGTAGTTGAATGACATGCAGAAAAAGAGGCTTAATTTTTGAGTCACCCGAATGAATTCAAACTGATGATTCATTCAAGAAAATTACCTCTTCCCAACAGTATTAAATGACCTTCTTTGACGAGAAATGCTTATCAGTTATGCGCCAGTACTAAATAAACTCAGAAGTTGATACTTTCAACTGTAGCGACTTACAGAGGACGATTAAAAATAAGTTTTCCAGCTGCGTTGAATAGTAGGTCAATAGCACAGTGCAGTGAACGATTCCGTTAAAAGTCAGAGTGATAAGTAAGTATGCTCTTGTGAAGCAATGATAGAGCCCTGGCTTTTAGCTCACGTCTATTACTCAAAGGTTGAGGCATTAATACTTATGAAGCATGTTGTAAATTTCAGCCATCTTATGTCACTTGATACGTGCTATGGTATTTTTTTATAGCACAATGTACCTGTACATTTTTTTTTTGAGTTCATCTCACTTGACATTTAGTGGACATTTAGGGTCTACCAGCATGGGAACCATGGGGACGCGGTAATTTTGGTGTTTCCCAAACCCTGAAATATTGCTCATTGTTTACTTCAGGGCCCTCTGTGGGCTGTACCTACTTTACTAAACAAACCTACGTTTTCGAAACTTCGAGCTAAGAATTGAGGCAGATTTGAACGAGTCACTGTTCATCGTTCGTTTGCATTCAGTTAGACGAGCCTGAGACGACCGCGCTTCCCAAGTTCATTCTCTCAACCACGGAGTCATCAAATTGGCTTCGACAAAGCGTTTGCGACGCCATGCTGTCCGTGTATGGCATCGTACCGACGAATGACCAGTGGGACACACTATGCGACAACATTCAGGCCTTCGACATTGAACTCATAAAGGTGTGTGCAAACTGTAGAAAAGTGTTTCTTGCTGATTCGCCCGTCTTGTAGATTATGCACATTTATTACGTAGTTATTGCATGCTATCGGCAGTGGTATAAGTTTCATTCCAAATATTTTGCCACAGTCGCTTGCTCTCATTAATGTAGACGCTTACATTAGTCCAGCTGTTCAATTGAAGTTCTTCATTTAGAATTAGATACGTGCCTTCGACTGAAATTCAGTATTTACTAGTCAAACTGGTGAAGTCTGCAATGGAGGTATTACGATGATAGGCTGCTGACCCAAAGGTCGCAGGTTTGACACCAGTGCACCGCGTGAAGCCAGTTCACATTAGAAAACACCAGATGGTAGAAACCGATGAAGTCCTTCAAAAATTTGCCTAATTTTGATATCACTGCCTTTAGCTCGTAGATAACCAGATAATATTGTCAGGTCGCAAACACGTTACAACACTACTTTTACTCAAACTCCGTGCAACAAAAGCTTCACATTACGGCTAGAATATGTCTTTTATTTCAACTGCATGCATGCTTCTGAGAACTTGAAATAGCCCAGCCACCTGTGCAGCGCTTGTCCGCATTCGTCGCTCATATGTGTACATTGTTTTGCGTTTCTGCAGAGGCTGAGGTACGCTGAAGGTCACCGCACTGGCGTGTACTACGACAAAAAAGTGCTGAAGCTGAAGGACCTTGACAACTCGTTCTACGTGAGTGTACTTGTTGTCACCGCATTGCGTATTGTTGTCATTCTGATGCAATTCTTTCTACAATAGTCCATCGCAGTTTGCGTGGACAACGCACGTGCTTGTTATGTGTCATATTTGTTCATGCTATTGGATTAATAAATAATCATATGGGATAAGCCGTACCTATGAAAAATATTAGGCAAACAGGGTGCATGTGTTTCACAATAATATTACGCTCTGAACGCACAAAATTTCATAGCCTCCGTGGATTACCTGCACATCGGTACGTACCGTCAACCACACTATGCGCCTGCAGTTGGCAACACCAGATTGGTGTACTGACACGTTCCCGGTTTCTACAGCTTAGGCACCCCACTGCGGTGGTCTAGTGGCTAAGGTACTCAGCTGCTGATCAGCAGATAGCGGGATCAAATCCTGGCTTTGGGGGCTGCATTTCCGATGGAGGCGGAAATGCTGTAGGCCCGTGTACTCAAATTTGGGTGCACGTTGAAGAGCCCCAGGTGGTAAAAAAAATTTGCGGAGCCCGCCCCTACGGCGGCTCTCATTGTGATATGGTGGTTTTGGGACGTTAAACCTCGTAGAACACTTGTACAGCTTTCGCAGGTGTCTGTAACGCGAATAAAACATGACTACGCAAGCAATGAGGAATTTTTTGTGTTAAATATTATAGTTCTAAGTCCTTAACGTAGCCGTGTTACAAGCACCCGTGCACAAACGCGCACGCTCAAGTTTATATTTTATACACGAGCGTGAATGAGATACCTAACAGCTGAATGAGTCAGCGTCGCTGATGCACGGCCGGAAATCGCGTCACGCTACTGCTAACACTCTCACGGTTGTCGTTAGCTTGGCAAGAAGCGCAAGTGATTTGCACCGAAGACAAAGAATGTTTAAGTGTTGTGAAATTGGCATAGTCAGTCATGTGCGTACGGCAAAGCTTTACTTTCGTTAATGATGAGCAAATGCCCATGCTGAAAACATACTTCTGATAACTCCTCCGCACGCACCACTCCGTGTCTCGGGCGTCATATATAGCGTCTAGGTTTTGATGGAAGCTGACGTCACTTTCTTTCACGCGAAGTTAGTTACATAGACTGGTTCATGGAAACTCGATGGCGAATGACTGTGCTCAATGCAGACGACATCGCTCCTATTTGAGTTTGTGCTAGGCGAGGGCTCACGCTCAAAACTTCGAACCTCCGAAGCGTGTTTACACTCGTTCTTGCAAAGACTATCAGTTATCACAGATCAAAGCAAAGGAGGCAGCCATTGCCCACAGTAGTCCGGACAATGTTTTCACTCAGCAGACAATCGCACTCAAACCCGCTGCAAGGGCAGCCGACAGGCATTCGCTGGATTTGTCACTCGAGCTCGGCACACCACTGCATACCACGGATCACACTGGATGACGCCGTGGGCTTCAAAACATTTCCACCGTTGTTTTTTTGTTGCGATAGCAATAATATGGACACTCTCAGCTGAATTTTGCCGACGGCGTTGACGTCGACGTGGGCGTCAGCATTGATGTCATGCACCGCATATGTATGTGTATCTGTATAGATGAAAACGCAAGAAAGAACAAAGTCCAGAAAAAAACCCTCTGTAGCGCCGAATCGAACGAGGGACCTATGCGTCGTGAAACTGAGGTATCAACCACTGAGCCACCCCGAAGCACATCCTTCACCATTTAAACGGCAAGCTACTTATATCTACCATTTACCATTGCTCACCAGCATTTTGGAGGGGAATTGTGTTTTCCGCATAGCCAGCAAGGTGGCTCCATGAGCGCGCGGCGCCACATCACGTGGCGGAGCCCGCTCTAATCTCCTACGCGTACTTTGCCCGACTTAAAAATGGAGATCGATGCTCCCTCACGCGCCCTTATCTCGCGGTGGCGAGGAGGGGAATGTCGTACGCCTTGGCTGGCCTCGGTCTTCACCAGGATCGATTCTGCTGTAGTTACCGGGTGCACAAAGGTCACTGAAATCATTGCAAATCATTGCAGTCTCCGAAAGAACGTTTGCCTGACGCTGGGCGCGTTTGTAATATCTCTGAGCCTTTGTTTTAGCTCACTCCACTGGCAAAGACAACGTTCCTCTACGCCCTATATCTGATTATAAGTGGCTCACTATTTCATATTTTTGTAACTATGGCTTCTTGATGAAAATTTTTGTTTGTTAAACGTGCAATAAAAGAGCAAACATTTGGAAACACCTACCTCAGGTAGGTGTTTCCAATTGTTTTCAAATGTCCAAAAGTTACTTCTCTAGGCCGCTCCTGACCAATGATACGTTACTGCTGTAAATTTAAGATTCTGAGACATTGTTCTTCAAGGCTGGGCTGCCAATTTTTATGCACTTTATTTCACGTTTTTCTGTTCATTTTTCATGCAGTGGAATTGGATGACATTTTTGAAGACTATATTCGAGGGATCATCCACAAGCATTGGTCCACAGACGAAAATTCTCGTAGGCAACGTGAAATACGTTTCAGGCTTGGCGCGGTTCCTTCAGAAGCAGTCCAAGTAAGCCTAACAGATTTTTTTGTAGATTTGACGTGTGAAAACTCGGATATCTTTATAAAGTAAAGCTGCCCATTTTTTTTAGTCAAACATGTGAGCGTCAATCAACCTGTTGATAATGGGGTGTATAATGCAGCATAGCGGTGAAATTAACGAGAATACGTGCATTCGCATGATGAACAGTCTCGTGCAGCTGTCTTCTGCTGAGCTATTCTGGCAACCGCACACCAGCACACCCAGGAAAGGCGCTTACAGACTCGGTGGGTGATACTCGCGTGTTCAGCAAAAAAACGGTGGCTGTGCAACGTAGTACACAAATGAGATCAGATCGAACAATAAGTTCGGCTTGTTTGTTTTTCAGCAAAGAAAACTAGCACTACTGCACGTTTACAATTTATGCACGTAAAGGAATGCGTAAATGATACACCTGACACGTCGGCAAAGCATGGGGTGAAAACGATGTGCAATATTTTTAAAGATTGTTTATTGGGGTACTCACCATCTACAAGCAAGCGTAAGCATCCCATTGATATCATTTGCTGACATAAATGTATTTCTCTCAGGTCTTCTATCGTAGTCACGCTGGTCTTGTGTTTTGAAATGTTTGCGTCGCTCCGCTGCGATGGTCTAATGACTGAGATACTCGGCTGCTGATCTGCAGGTCGCGAAATCGAACCCTAGCTGCGGCGGCTGCATTTTCGATGGAGGCGTAAATGCTGTAGTCCTGTGTGCTCAGACTTGGGTGCACGTTAGAGAACTCCAAGTAGTCGAATCTCGCGGAGGCCTTCGCTACAGCGTCACTCATAAACATATGTTGGTTTTGGGACGTTAAACCACACATATCAATCAAATCAAAGTTAGCGTATGTCCTCATTTGTGTCCGCATTTGGTCCTTTGTGCTAAATAACATCTGTTTTGAGTCTTGAGTAGTTCTGAGCTCTCGAGGTTTTTTACGGTAATGTAACCCCAAAGCGCAATGGTTGACTTTCTCATTATCAATAACCGCACAACGCTACACACAAGAACTAACACATAATAGGCAATAGTAGACCTGCGTACTTCATTTACATACGCTAAGTTTTCCTTTCATCGAAATGCATCTACTGTAGTTGGGAATCGCGCTTATGTCGTATGGCTTGTCGACGCAATACCTGCAACACAAAACTGCCCCAATGAATACAAGCAAGCAGTAACTTCAAAATGTTTGCAATATGTAATATTTAACAGAAGGCTTGTCAATTACTTAATGTGCAACTTTAAGCATAGCCTTTATGTTACTGGGCGAAATAATTTGCATGCGTTCTTACAATAAGCGGTGAACTGAAAAGTGGAATATCGCGAAAACGATGTGGTTCGTCCTCGTACAAGACGCTTGTTTTCAAGAAATATCGTAATATGTTGGCAAATGAACTAATACTTTATACAAATGCTTTATAAACGTCCTTGCTTTCCATATATGTTAAACAATTAAGGTATTGTTTTTCCATGGTGGATGAAAGTACATAGTGAGTGACTCTGAAATAAATATTAGACACCTGAATAAAGGTTTTGTAACCAAAAATACTGCCCAGCTAATTGATGAGATATACAGCCAAGGTATCGAAATCCGCTAGTTTCTTGCTCATATGGGGTCTGTCGAATAATCCCGGATGAACTTAAACAAGTGGGCTAACGCAGCCACACGGGGGCTTCCTACCCGTGAAGTACGAGACCAGGATCCGAATAACAATATTAGCAGGAAAGATACCGATTGTTCGCATAAAATGAATTCGCAAAGCATTACTACATGAGCAGAAAACAATTCCAGTGCCACACGCTCAGCTTAGCAGATAGCAAGCGTTGCTTTAGGATTGCTAAAAACAAAAACTTTCCGAAATTGAAGTTTCATTAACAAAATATATCTGAACAGAGAGGTTCAAATAAATTATTAGAAGTGTAATGGCATTTGTCACTCTGGACCACATGCTTTGGCAATGCCCTGCAGCCTCCACATACTGTTACAAGGAAAGCGACTGGTGGTAAAGAGTTCTTGCCAGCGAAGATCTTTCAGAGCAAGTACAAGTCACCCAGAAGGCCCCCAATGCGACAGTAAGGTTAAACGTTGTTGCCCCTCTTGGGAGCCGCATGCGTCAACCTAAGCGTGGATCATCAGGACTTTAACAAAGTTTACCATACCATACCACAGTAGTGTTCGTGTGATTTCAAGTTACTTGAACAGACCTCATAATTAACAAAATTTTTATATATTCCGGAGGACTGCTGCGCGAAAGCAAGCATCTGATATATATATGTATATATATATATATATATATATATATATATATATATATATATATATATATATATATATAGAGAGAGAGAGAGAGAGGCAGGCATGGTGGTTGAGTGGCCGTAGCGTTACAAGTAGTCAAGCAGATCCTTCGTGAGTGGTCACAACGTGGTTTATTTCGACGTTTCAGCCTAGAGTCTGGCCTTCATCAGGATTGAGGGTACAATTTGTTGGTGCTCAGCTTTATACAATCCTAAATCAGAGGGATGAGAGAAAGAGGAAAAAAGAAAAGAAAAAGAAAAAAGAAAAAAAGGGGAGAATATAACGTAGACTTCCCCGGGCGCCCCCTTCCACTCTTCCTGCCCATTCCCCCTCCATCTCTCTCTCTTTTCTCCTTTTCCTCTTTAGGATGTCTGCGGTCTGTGTATCCTTCCTTTCACTAACGCATTGTTCTCGACCGGACGGCGCCTCCTGGCTTTGGCGGTTCGGTCTGGGGGAAAAGAGCTCAGTACACAGACCATAGTACACAGACCATAGACAATCTAACTACCAGATTTCTCTGCCATCGCAACTTTGACGAGGATGGTCTTAGAATTATATTCATTCGAATTTAACCAAAGTACAGTCGACAAATCAGCGGAACCGCTATGGGCACCAAAATGGCACCCTTTATGCCAACATATTTATGGGAAAGCTAGAATCACAGTTTCTTGCACAGGGTTTCTTGAAAACACTGTTATCCAGAAGATGCATAGACTACACCTTTCTTATTTGGACCCCAAGCGAGGATGAACATATCAGCTTTAACGACACTTACAATACTGTACATACGAACATACACTTCACCCACACCTACTCGCAAGCAACCTCAAATTTTCTTGATGTTACCATAACGATAGAAGAAGGCAAGCTTTCTACAAACCTATATCGCAAACCAACCGATCGACAACAGTACCTCCACTACCAAAGCGATCACCCGCGCCACAGTAAAAACAGTATTCCATACAGCCAGGCTCACCAGTTTAGGCGAATCTGTTCAAGAGACGCTGATTTTGACACGAGCTCACAGAGGCTAAAACAAATGCTCGATAAACGAAAATACCTTCACGTGTAATTGATGGCGCCATTTGAAAAGCGAGAAAAGTGAAGCGTGATGACTCACTTATGAAGCGACCACCGCAAGAGGACCCACAACGAACAAACTTTCGCTTAACTTGCAGCACAAGGTTACCCAACGTAAACAAAATCCTTAAACGACTTTAAGACTTTCTGGAACAAAGTGAACGTCTGAAACGAGCCTTCTCATCTGCTCTTGGCGTCGTTTAACGACGACCACGCAACCTCAAAGACACACTTGTCCACTGTCAAATCAATACCTCACCCTTTAATAATTCATGCCGACCTTGTTTAAAGTCACGATGTCTTCTATGTGAAACGATGCCAGAAACACACTGAGCAACCAGCACACAATTCAAATTTTTTATTAACATAAGAGGAAACCTAACATGCGATTCCTCTAATGAGGTATACCTACTCGAATGCAACGTGTGCAGTATACAGTACATCGTACAAACAGAAACACCATTTAAGGTTCACTTCAATTATCACAGAGCCCATGTGAAATTAGCCCCAAATCTACCCCTATCAAAACATCTGTCTTCCTGACCGTGAATTCGACAAATTATCAGTAACGCTATTAGAGGCGAGATTTAAATCAAACCGAGAACGTGAACAACGAGAGTCATACCTTATCCACCAATTTAACACCCTCGATAGAGGAATGAATGAGAATCTGGGTACATTCGCAGCAATTAAAGCATTCGAAAACAATAACGGCAATAATAAAAAAATAACTGAGTGCACGGCACTGCAGCTGCGAAGGGCACTAGACAAATCAAAATAGTTCCAAGTGTAATTACTCTTCGTAAGTACAGCTGTCGTCTGTTTCTGTTTTTACTTTACTATCCAATCAATTGTGCCAAGCTTGACATGCCCAACAGCAACCCTGTGCACTATCGGGAGACCCCTAATTCACGCGTAATCCAGAAGCGGCTAAGAATTGGCATTGCACCCGCTTGACAGCCTCTGCGGCAATACGCGGTGCCCCACTTTCTACGACGAGATGTCGACGAGGCGCTGAGTAATTAAAGGCTTACACTTCTTAAAAAAGGCTATTTTCCCCCCACACTGAACCGTCAGAGCCAGGAGGCGCTGTCTGGTCGGGAGCGATGCGTTAGTGAAAGGAAGGATACACAGACCGCAGGCATCCTAAAGGGGGAAAAGGAGAAAAGGGAGAGTTATAGAGGGGGAAGGGAAAGGAAGATTGAAAGGGGGTGCCCGAGAGAGTTCACCTTATACTCTTCTTTTTTCTTTTTTTCTTCTTTTAATTTCTCTTCTCTTTATTGTTTTCTTCTTTTTTTCCTCTTTCTCTCTCTCCCCCTTTGATTTAAGATTATAAGAAGCTGAGCACCCACAAACTGTACCCTCGATCCTGATGAAGACCAGACTTTAGGCCGAAACGTCGAAATAAACCACGTTGTGACTGTTATGTATGTATATATATATATATATATATATATATATATATATATATATATATATATATATATATATATATATATATATATATATATATATATATATATATATATATATATATATATATAAGGGAAAGAAGTGTATACCTAAGGGCTCGTTTTTCCGTGTTTTAACACAATAATAATGAGATTTAAGAGAGAGTAAGGCCAAGGAATGTACAGGGGAAGTTATTAGAACCAATGGAATGTACATAAGAAGAAAGAAAAGTGGATCAAAAAATAACCAGCCGTGAGCAGCCCTGCTCACGGCTGGTTATTTTTCATCCACTTTTCTTTCTTCTTATTTACATTACATTGGTTCTAATAACTTCCCCTGTGCATTAAATCTCATTATATATATATATATATATATATATATATATATATATATATGTATATATATATATATATATATATATATATATATATATATATATATATATATATATATATATATATATATTTATATGTCGTAGGTTTATCGTAGGTTTGAATCCTACTCATAGGAAGTTATTTTTTCACCCACTTTTCTTTCTTGTTATTTACATTACATTGGTTCTAATAACGTTCGCTATACATTCCTTGGCATTATTATCCGTTTGATCTCATTATTATTACGTCAAAACACGAAAAAACGAGTCCTTAGATATACACCACTTTCGCTTGTTTATATATACATATATATATATATATATATATATATATATATATATATATATATATATATATATATATATTGTAATGGAGAGAGAAGAGACAACACCCGATCCTGGGCCAGCTGTCCTTATTCTGACTTCGTTCTTCTCTTCTTTGCTCCAGCTACCCGCGCGCCGAAGCACCAGCGTCTTTCTTGGTCATGACACTCGGCCATGACTGCGCGCGCGCGGAGCTGGCGGCAAAGTTTTTGGTGGGCGGGCTTAGCTGCATCGTGCTGGTCAGCCCGGACCACAATGCAACATTTAGCGATGGTCTGGGGGAAGCATCTCTGGTGGACGGCACTGGCTGCCTCGAGATGGAACCCTTCTTGAACTCCATTCTCGGTACTCGTCAGGTTGGACTGGTTGGTGGAAGGGAGATCGGAGAGTGTCCGGCCGAAAGCAGCTATGCGCTTTGAGCTCCACTCCACCCAGGACTGCTGCTTGAAGCCTTCATACCGGTGCCGTGCCACTGCACCTTCCCGAAGACGGTCTACAGCCACGGTCTATTTTTTGATTTTCAGTCCAGGCCTCACGCATTGCTATCGCGTTGACGGTTGCCACCCAGCTGTCGGCGTCGTTCCGGACCCCGTGAAATTCCGGTAGTTCGCAGGCGGCTGGTGATTGTGAGGTGGAAGGTGGCAACGCAGAGATCACCGACGCGAAGCAGTCGAGCTGGTGTGAGAGCTCGATCAGAGAAGACCGAAGCTCCCTGCGTTGCTCCGGTGTGCTTGCCTCAAGGTCGTATGAGGCAGCTACATCCAACACTGCGTTAATGTCCCACAATGCTGGCGACATTCTAGGAGCTCGCTCGGCGATCAACGCTGTCAGTTCGCTAGTCACGACGTGGAGTAGTGCGATGGTACGCTGCAGGTCGACGGTGCTGTCGGGCGTTAAGCCTGAAGAGTCAGTGGTCGTGCTCGTTGAGTAAGTAGCAAATGCGGCACTCACCCCGGTGAGGTCGACGAGCAGGGAAGCCTGGACGGCGTTCCGTGGCAGCTCGTTTGTTGAAAGAGTACCGCAACGGGAATGTAGGCCATGGGAAACGTGAGCGGCATTCCCAAGGGACAGGAGCCAGTGCTTATCTTTACCGTGAAACGGTGGCAGGGTTTCAATCAGGTCATGGCCTAGAACCACAGGGAAGGCCTGGACAACGTCCACAAGGGTGGCTGAAGGGTGGCTGATGTGGTGGGTGGGACCCCGTCGCTAAGGAAGCGTGAACGGCGTTCCTTGATGGAGAAGCCCGCACTGCCGACGAACCACGAAGACACGTACCGGTGGCTTCCCGCAGCGGGTTCACTTGTCGGCTTGCGCTAACGGCAGAATTCATAGCCAAGGACGCGTGGACGGCGTCCCTTGTGAAATGGTACCGGTAACGTGTACTGCAGCCGCTGAGGAGGCCTTGACGCCGTCCCCGAACGGTGGTGGCAGTGGCGGTAGGTGAACAGCTGCTAAGGAGGCCATGACGCCGTCCTCAAGCGGCGCTTATCGCGGCTGTCCTAGATGACGAAGCCGGGACGTAAGACTTCTTCGTCGTCGACTGCGGCATTGTGACGGAGAGAAAAGAGATAACACCCGATCCTGGGTCAGCTGTTCTTATTCTGACTTCGCTCTTCTCTTCTTTGCTGTAGCTACCCGTGCGCTGAAGCGCTAGCGTCTTTCTTGGTCATGACAATATATATATATATATATATATATATATATATATATATAATATAGAACCAATGTAGTGTAAATAGGAAGAAAGAAAAATGGGTGAAAAAATAACCTGCCGTGAGCAGATTATTTCACCCACTTTTCTTTCTTCCTATTTACATTACATTGGTTCTAATACATTCCCCTGCACTTTCCTTGGCATTATTGTCTGTTACATCTCAAGAATATTGTGTCAAAACACGGAAAACTGAGCTTTAGGTATACACTCCTGTCCCATATATATATATATATATATATATATATATATATATATATATATATATATATATATATATATATATATATATATATATATATATATGAAAGTAGATGCGCTTTCACATAACAACTGTTTTTTGTGCCGACGTTTCGACAGGAACCCCGTCTTTTTCAAGGCATAATACTATTTACACATGTTCCGTGTCTTCTTATATCCTGTCGAGACAGGAGGGGAGGGGTCAAAAGAGAGAGAGAGAGAAAAAAAAAGGAAAAAAAAGAAACAGCGAAACGGGAGGACAAACATTAAATAAAATATAGAAAATCTAGGAGAAGAAGCAAGACGAACACGGCGTAATTAGAAAGGGGCAGCATTTCAACAGAGTGACATAGAGATGATATATTCATAATTTGGACACATTCGGAAAACGAGCTCCCCAAATTCATAAAGGCATTCAACCAGGTACACCCCAGCATTTATTTTACACACACCTACTCTAACACTGAAATAAACTTTCTTGATGTACTCATTCGAGTTGACGATGGTGCGTTGGTAACTAACGTATACAGAAAACCTACAGACAGGCAACAATACCTGCACTTCAAAAGCTGCCACCCGCGACATTGCAAGACCAGCATTCCCTATTCCCAAGCACACAGATTTCGACGAATCTGCTCCCGCACCGAGGACTTCCACAAAAACAGCACACATATGCGCGAAGTACTCCTTAATCAAGAATACCCGCCAGCTATCATCGATGACGCCATCAAAAAAGCTGAAAATCTGGACCGCCAGATTCTTCTCAACCACCAGAGAAACGCCGACCAACACCGCAACAAAAACTTGCTATTAACTTTTACGAGCAACCCACCGAACATAAACAAGGTCCTAAGAAAACACTTTAACATATTGGAACAGAGCGAGCGACTATCCAAAATTTTCACTTCTCCTCCTTGTGTTGTATACAGAAGGCCGAAAAATATAAAGGATCATTTAATAAGTTCAAAGATAGGTGTGAAACCTCAAATTAGGTGTCACCCTTGCGGAAAAAGCAGATGCAGGGTATGCAAACACATGCAGACAACGACAGTGGCGAAAAGCACCCACTCGGATTTTAAGCACAGGATAAGAGGTGCACTAGACTGTGACTCAGACAACGTCATATACCTCCTGGAATGTGGGGTATGTAACAAGCAATACGTGGGCCAGACAGACACTCCGTTTAGAATTAGATTCAACAACCATCGGGCACATGTACGATCTCTGCCAGGCCTTCCACTTTCAAAACACTGCACATTAAAAGACCACAGCTTTGATGACATCAGGGTTACACTACTAGAAAACAACTTTCGAACAATCAGAGAACGGGAACAACGGGAATCTTATTTTATCTATAAATTTAACACGATAAAATACGGAATAAATGAACACCCAGGCACTCTGTCTGCGTTACGACCGCTGAAAGACGCAAACGCTTCCCTCTAATCGCTCCGGTTTCATTACGACAATAATATTACCCGCTAACAAAGCTTTTGGCCTATGCATCTGACAACATAAAAATGATTTGTCTCAGCAAGCACAGCCGGAACGCAAAGATAAGTGGTCCCGGATGTCGTACGGTCCCCCCCTTTTTTTTCTTTTTTTCTTTTTTTCTTTCTCTTCTTTAAGTTTCAACACACATTCTGTTCCTTCACTGACAAGGAGCTGACAGCTAAATGGTTTCGTTAACTTTTTTATACATCCGCGCATGTCTTCCCAGTGAGCCGCAACTGTGTGGTGACTGTCTCGGACGTCGTACAGTCTCCCCCCTCCGCCCCCTGTTCTTTTTTTTCCTTCTTTATTTTTAACGCACATTCTGTTCCTTCACTGACAAGGAGCCAATGCATATAATGAATATCGATGGTGGTGCCTCATTCACCGGCTTTTTCGCTCCTCCCGACGCCACCAGCACGCACTCAAAGCGCTTAAGCCCTCCCCATTAACTTGTCATACACTTCAAAGAGGAACGAGCCGCCAGCGGACTACACGGAAAGGTGAAATACAAGAACGGCGGCTCCCTGCCCACTTGGGGAAGAGTGGGTGCGGGGGTAGTATTGTTGACAATGATGACATTGCTTATCTACCTCTCCTTTGCTCTGTTGAAATGCTGCCCCTTTCTAATTACGCCGTGTCGGTCTTGCTTATTCTCCTAGATTTTCTATATTTTATTTATTGTTTGTCCTCCCGTTTCGCTGTTTCTTTTTTTTCTTTTTTTTCTCTCTCTCTCTCTTTTGACCCCTCCCCTCCTGTCTCGACAGGATATAAGAAGACACGGAACATGTGTAAATAGTATTATGCCTTGAAAAAGACGGGGTTCCTGTCGAAACGTCGGCACAATAAACAGTTGTTATGTGAAAGCGCATCTACTTTTATATTTATAACCTTGCGGCAACCGAAGTTATTCTTATGCATATATATATATATATATATATATATATATATATATATATATATATATATATATATATATATATATATATATATATATATATATATATATATGAAGGTCAGACTCTAGGCTGAAACGTCAAAATAAACAACGTTGTGACCACTCACGGAGGATATACTGGACTATATATATACATATGTAGTCCAGTATATATATATATATATATATATATATATATATATATATATATATATATATATATATATATATATATATATATATATATGTGTGTGTGTGTGTAGTTTACACAGCTCCCTTTCTTATATTTGCCATTTGTCAGAAAGACCGAAGCCGCTATCGCAGTTGCCAGATCTATAAGATTTCTTAATTTTTCATACGGTATTTGGTTACCCACGCTAAATGACACATCAGTGTGTATATTGCTCGAAGACAAATCAGCCAGGTTCCATATATGTTTTGCTACAAGACGATATTGAGCCAAAACAAAAAAAAAGACTAACATTCAGTATTCAGCATCGCAGCTAGCATCGTTCACTGATGCTCTCAGTTTAGCCATAACTAACTACGCAAAAAAAGGGCATGGGATGGCCGCCATAACAGCATAATTGTATGTTCACCTTAGTGCAAGGCGAAGATTTTGAGTTTGCGTCCCCCCGGTGACAGGTTTCTGTTTTCCGCTTTCATTGTCTTTAATCTCTCAACTACCATACTTTCATCGACAGCTTCAAATAACGGTTCCTACGTTTTCGTTGAATCACAGAGTTGTCGAGTTCGCGTGACGGTAGCGTTTGACCGAAGGAACTCCCTGAAATGGTGCCCTTTATAGCTTAAAGTTTTTGGTAGAATTCCTTCCATTTAAAAGGAACGACGTTGTAGGGACGTAATCTACAACTACCTGGGCTATCGTGTGCTGCTGCGCCTTGGTCTGCTCTACCGGACGCACGAGAAGCACGTGAAGACGCTGTTCTACCGCTACCACCTTGGCTACAAGACTGAGCCTGAGCGGTGGCGCCTCTGCTTGCGCTATGCCGAGAAAAGCATGCCTACAGCCGCATCGTGGATCTACCACATGTGGATCAAGAAAAAGTTTGGCCTGAAGGGCGACAAGGTGCGTGTCTCATAAATGTTATAAAAACCCTTGTAGACAATTAGGTGGTTTTCTCTACCATGTTGGGACGGACAATTCGATTAGGATTGAGGCTTGCTACAATGATTAATTCCTCTCTTCATTTGACCAGCTCGCGCAATGTCAGCACCATTTCCTTCTACAACCTTAATGTAAGTAAGAAAACGCGCATAAAACCGCTTAAGTCTGAAATGACTATAAAGAGCACAATGACAGCAACTTCGTTATCCATTTAACTCCCAGATGCACGTCTTTTAAATGAATTTATTAAAAGTAGCGTCGGTTTACTGAAAATTCAAAGCACAAATTATGTACGTGAGTACGCAATGTTTCTCCCGTTGTTTTGTGCGTGTGTTGTTTTTGGAAACCTGTAGTGCTCTTTCGACATTTAAAAAATACATACATCAGCACACTCCAGGGTGTTGCAAGTGTAGATGCAGTAGAAAAATTGCATTTTTTTCGCATAGCTGTTATTAGGCGTCGTTTTTTTAGGCTAAGCAAAACAATTTTGTTTGGATGCGAAAAGGAAGATATTGCCCCCGAGGTAAGAAGAAACACAACGTTTTGTCCATAAAATGGGAATGGAAACTTGGTACAGCAATGTTTATTTAATTCCTTGGTCACTCGTGTAAAATAGGCTTAATATCACAAAATCTGATGTGTTATATTTAATTATCATATCAGCACTTGTTCCCTTCTCCTGACATCATTACAAGTTTGCTACTTTAGACAAAGCCATTTTTATAGTGTGTGATATATATTTGAGATTGTACCGTGATAAGATGTGATGATTTGAGTGCGTATTTTCACGTCGCAGCTTTGGATCAAATTCTTCAACGTGTACCGGAAGATCTACGAAAGCGTGGACTACTCTTACGCATACAGCTACTTGACGACGGCAGACGCTAGAGTTGAAGCATACCGCAAGGTTGGTAAAACAACGTACTTCGTTACAATATATCATGCGTGCTGAATGTTTACATGCAGCAAACACAAAAGAGTCAACGTGCTAATTTTCTTTAATGAATCTAAACACACGGCATGAAGATATTTGGATGGGTGCTTGTCCATTATATTTCATGGTGTAAGTTTCCTTTTTAGCGTTTAGGTATTCATAAACAAAGATGAAATTCTAGCCTGCTTTAAGACGCCGACGAGTTAATTATGAACTTTTAGGGTTACGAGAGGCTAATGGTTCTGCGTAGCACATGGTTAGACTGCCCATGTGCAGCGTTTAATGTCGGTCCTTTCTATTTATTAGCTACAATAAAACAGAATTACAGCTGTGAGTGGCATTGCACTCCAAGGCCGAATATTATGTTAGTACTCAAATATGGACGGAGAGTGAACGAGGCTTAATGCCACAGTAGGCTCTAAGTATGACATATAATTTTAAGTACGACTTGTACTTACATCTAAAGCAAGGTATATTTTCAATTACTAGAATTTACCTTCGCCTTTTTATATCTGATATCTTTTTTACGTAACCAGGCTTTCCGCACACCTGGAAGCTCCACCACAGCATGTCAGTATACCTCAGGTGTAGTGTGCGCGTATATTATGTACGCACTATCATAGAGGCAACATTTATGATTAGAAGTGCTCACAAGCATGCACAAACCAAGAACCGTCAGTGAATACTTAATTGGGCACTGACTTGTGACAGAGAAAAATAAAAAAAGAGTCTAATTTTCAGAGTAGTTTTCACGCTCAATCTTGCTGTAAAAAGAAAATCTAGGCAATCTTAGCTCTTGGCATATTATTTGCGAAGACAGTCGTTGAATGGTGAGGAGCACATGTAAAACATCATCTCACTGAAGACACTCACAGGTCATCGAGACAAACATTGGAACTCACTTGAACTTGACTTTTTAATGGTTAAGATTGTACGCAAGTCAAATATATGTGTGTTTATGAGACTATTATCATTATCTGACTCAAACGAGGTGCATAACCCCTTGTTCACGCCTTCGACTGGAACGAATGTCCACTGCAAGCTTTAAGGATGTGAAAAAGTGCTGTTCAGAAAATTAGCTACACAATTCCTAGAAAGAACCTATAATCTTATACTTTTAAGGAACACCGCAGAGTACCCTTCCAGACGACCGAAGCGCTGAAGCCGCTGACGTCCGCGACTCAAAGAATACTCCTACTTATGCCTTCAGAAATGTTTCCTAAGATTCGCTAGCCGTCCGGCTCATGACGTCAATAAAGAGTACACACCTATTGGCCCACGCTTGTGTGCAATCGCTTTTAAAGAGGAAATGCTACAAATTCTAATGAATCCGACTATACAAACGTATAGGTTCCAAAAGAGCATGTTTTTTACCTACACGATAGATTTGCTAAACACGTCAATGTGTTCCTAAATTAAATAGCCGAGCTCGAGACGCGAGGAGACTTAGAAACTAATATCTTTCTTTCATGTTCCAGCTGAAGGATGTGCGGCTACAGCTCTTTTTTATTAACGCCACCATGACAGACCCACTCCTGAAGCTCTACGGAGGTCAGGTAGGCAACCAGCCGCGTTTGAAGAGTGTTTTGCCTTTGCCGAACACGATGCTTTCAAAAATTTTACAGGAGACCAAAATAAATGTCAATGCTCCGGTTCCAGGAATCTACCAAATGACAAAACATTACTGGAACAACTACTTCTCCATTGGTAAAAACAGTCGCGAACTCGACATTGCGTAAGTAATGTTTGCGTATGGTCTATGTGTACAAACCAGTGCCTTACGATTGCAGCCATTGTTTGTTCTTCACAGCATATGATTGGAGAGTTTACTGAGTGATTAGATAGGAAGCTTCTTTTATTGTAACTGCTAATCAACCATGGAAACTTCTCTACGTCACACATACGGAAGTCGGTTCACAATCATAAACAGAAAACAAATAAAGCACGGTTCTGGCACGAAAATTTAAATTGAGCTTGTCAATCTCAATAAAAAGCTAAACAAATTGTATGACAGTTCTGCGACTGTTTCCGTTTATAATGCTTTTAAATTTTTTGGGCTAACGTTTGTGCAGAGTCCCGGACTAATTTTTGGCGCTGTAGCATCAGCATAATACTCAAACCAACAATACCTGTATATAAGAAACTTGGTTGTGACTGGCTTTAACGATTTTGCGTGCGATTGTGTTTGTTTTTCTTCACACCTCATTTCACTTTCCTTAATATTATTGTCCGCTTACGTTTTCAGGTACACAGGGTCTATCTTCGACATCTACAGCACGTACCACTACGACCTAAATTCTTTGTGTAAGTAATACAAGTAACCATGTGGAGATAAATAGAATGTATATTTTCTAACTATACGCGGAGTATAGAAAACTTTCAGATGACTGTTCCAAACGACAAATAGTAAATACCTCACAAATAAGTAGAATTGCCGTGAACATGTCTCAATTCAGTACTTAGGCGATGTGTACGAAATGCTTAGCAGAAAGGTTCATTGTTCAGTTTGGATGGCCCAGTCAAAATTGAACAACCAATGGTTAACATACCACGTGGTTACCTGTATTTCGTGCGAATATTTATGCAGCGAAAACGTGGTGAGTTGACAAATATTTAATAATGTTGTGGTTTCGCATCAGTGATGCAGCTCGTTCACTTCATTAAGGCGGGAGGGTTAAAGCATTCACTGAGACAAAAAAAAAGTGAACGTTGAAGATCCACCTTTTAGAGTTCAACGTCATAGCGATATTCTGTTCCTATACTGCGTACTTGAAGCGCTTAATGCATGAAATCTTCCTGTGCACACTCTACGTGGCCTTATGGCGGAGAAGCGTGCGTGCCTTTTTTTAGTGGGAGAATAGCTTCAACTATGCAAATATTAAGTTATTATGATAATCCCATGTTCGGACCCCTAATGGCATTACACGCTTGTGCCATTCATTATTACGGCAATATTTCATGTTGTATTGTGGAATACAAGATGTGCGCGTTCGTAAAGAATGGAAGTTGCTTTCACTGCATTTACAAGCAGAGGAAGCTATTTTGACCGAATTCGCAGGCATAGCGATGACCATAGTTATAGCTCGAGAACAAATAGACGACACAGAGACAAGGACATGAAGGACACGAGTGCTCGTGTCCTTCATGTCCTTCTTGCCGTCTTTTTTTTTCTCGCGCTATGACTATCGTCATGTCATACAAACTAGCGCAAGCTGCCACACGCAAGCATAGGCGTGGCTGTAGGGTAAAACACTCGCCTGCCGAGCAAACGACCTGGGTTATTCTCCTCTCATACGCAGATTTTTATTGTGTATTATAGTAGCACCTGTCTTAAATTTTTGGTCATGAATCTGTTTTTGCTCACAACAAACGATACCCATGCCAACGCTGGAGTTTCTGCGGAGTGAGCTATTGAAAGATATAGCGTTAAATGACTGTCATCTTATATCGTCATACGCGAATGTATAAGAGATACCGTAAGCCTTTTTTTTTACAATTATAACCTGGTAACCCAGACAAGCCCATGCGTTCGGTATTTGATGCAGGTTTGTAATACTTTCGCCTATTTTCATACTTAAAGAGAACTAATGGTATTTGGTTTAATATGTTCACGTTTGTTCTTTGAGGTCCACGCAATAAATTTTGAATGGAGCCAGTAGAGAAATAGACTGATTTCACCACTCCAGCATGTGTAAGTCTGCAACAAGAGAACACACAATCTGTTTAATCAGCCAACATGACATAGGAAATTCTCTTAAGTGAATAAAATGATGCTGCACGTTTCATTTACAATATCTACATTCGTCACTAAAGCAAGAAGCATAATATCATCACTCCCTGAGTTTCCCGTTTTCATCACTGAGACTAGTTGGAAGCATTTAGACTGATATTTCAAAGCATGGGTTGAAGAGAAAATTTTTCAACAAAGAACGGTGCATTGCAATACCCATTTTAAAATATCTTAAAAAGCTCGTGCGTAAAGTTTGAACTTAGCTCTTGTGCTCCGCTCAAACTCAGTGTTTCATTACCAATACAGCGTTCAATCTTCAATCATTCAATTTTTATGACGATTCACGAAAGGCTGCTCATGCACATGAGGCTGTAGGCTTATGTCCGCGGAGAACCTTTGTTGAAGACAACACCCACTTTGTATTTCAGATATGTTCCAGTGCACGATAACAATGAGTGTATAAATACGAGGGTCTTTTGAAAAGTTGAGGCCGGTTGAGGCCCGACAATTAGGTATTCGCTCATCCAGCCGATAATATTCTTTCGCTAATAAAGGCCGGCCTGGTTTGGTACAACCATAGTTCACATTTCAACATACCCAGCATGCACTTTTAAGCATTTCTTTGTAACACTGCACCTGTTTTTTAGTCCCTCTGAATAACAGTACGCTACCTGTGAATCTTTTGCTGTTTGAGTTGGTCGGTGAGCGCTTGTTGGTGCCCTGCTTGTACACGCTGTGAATTTCAAGCTTTTCAAGTACAATGGTGTAAACAGTATAACGTTAAAGAAAGTAAGTCTATGCAACACACTACAAACTGTCAAGCATCAGTGCAGCGATTTTAAATATATTTGTGCTGATTGTGAAGCAATTTGAGAAGTACAGATATCATTTTTGACGTTCGATTCTCTTATCAAGTATAAGTCCATTAACTAGGCACAATGTTTCATGCATCTGTGAAGGTGATAAGTCAAATCGTAGCTCGTACTTTCCAAGTGGTGGAAGGAACTATTTTCGCTGCAGGCACTCTCAGCTTCGCTGCTTATTTATTTATTTATTAATTCAATACTGTGGGCCTTTTCAGGCCTATACAGGAGAGGGCGTACAGAGCAAATAACACTTCATATTGCGAAGATGACAAGAAAAGAAAAATAACGATATAACAGTATAAAGCAATCATGAACAATGCACAGGTGTTTCACTAAAAAAAATTACTTTGCATGATAACATCAACGGTAACATTGGTATACAGATGCAGGCGGTTAAGCACATGTAGCAATGTGCGAGCACATGCGCGATACACTGTTTCAACTTTTATTTCGGCGAAGAGAGCACAGGATTTATTGCAATGCCTCTAAATGAATTTCCAACAGCGATGAAAATGATTCAGGTGATTGTGCACTGACAACGTCTTTCGGCAAGTCATTCCACATCTTTATAGCTGCGGGAAAAAAAGAATACTTCAACGTGTTACAACGTGACAGGATTGGGCGTATGCATTTGTCATTGTTAGTTCTACTGGAGTGACGGTGCGGAGCTTTAAGGTAATCATCCCTATTTAAATTTACCAGGTTGTTTGAAACAAAAAAAAGAAATTTCAGCATGGCTAATTGTCGTCGGCTAGCAAGAGTTGCGACACGTGCTTGTAAACTCAGCGCAGAAAGACTCTCCCGCCTGGCATACTTTGAAAAAATAAACCTAAGAGCCCGGTTTTGAATCTTTTCCAATGCATCAATCATGTTTTTTTGGTGCGGGTTCCAAGCTATTGCTGCATATTCCAGGACGGGTCTAATGAGCGTCTTGTACGCTGTTAGTTTAACTTGAGGGGAAGTTCCGGTTAGTTTACACCTTACAACTAGGTTGTTTAAATGCACGTGATGAATTATGATTAATGTGAACATCCCACTTTATTGATGACGTTATTGTGACCCCCAGGTACTTTACGGTATTAACGTGCTTGATGTCTGCCCCAGAGAAGTTGTACTGAAAGAGAAGTGGTGTCTTTCTATGGGAAATTGTAATGCACATGGTTTTGTCTGTATTATTTGCATACCATGTTTTTCACATCATTACCCAATATTTTTTAAAGATTTGTCAAGTTTGGCCTGGTCTTCTGTTGTGCTCGTGGGAGAGTATATGATGCAGTCATCTGCAAAAAGCCTCATTGTAATACCTGGTTTCATAGCAGTGTAGATGTCATTGATGTATATGAGAAAGAGTGTTGGTCTTTGTACGAACCCTTAGGGAACACCAGAGAGCACGTCGGCACGATCAGACTCAACATTATATAGGAAACATACTGGGTGCGGTTGGAAAGATAAGCGGAAACCCAATTGACTATTTTTGAGTTAACTCCAAATGATTAAAGTTTTTGTATGAGCAACGAGTGCAGGACGCGGTCAAATGACTGAGAAAAATCAATAAATATTGCATCTATTTGCAGTCTAGACATAATAGCTAAAGAAAAGTCATGAGTAATCTCTAAAAGTTGTGTAGTGGTTGAAAGCTTCCTTCTAAAACCATGTTGGTTCGGATAAAGCAGATTATTTTCTCTAGATAGTTCATAAGTGCTTTGTTAATATATGCTCAATTACCTTCCAGCATGTACTTGTCAGTGATATTGGCCTGTATGTGTTTATCAGTTGTTTGTTCCCACTTTTAAGAATAGGAATTACTTTTGCACACAACCAATCATCAGGAAGCACCACTGTTTCTAATAGGGAAAATATCTTTTGCAGAAAATGGGCTAGTTGAGCGGCATAGCGCTTAAGAAAAGCATTAGAAATTTTATCCAGGCCTTCAGATTTTTTAACATCGAGTTGAAGAAGCAGGTTAAATATCCCAGACTGTTATTGTTAACTCTGGCATGTGATTTTTACTTTTAGACGACGGTAAAAATGAAGGCTGCGTACGCGTGAAAACTGATTGGAAGTAAATGTTGAAAGCATCTGCAACTGCAATAATCCGTGCATCTTCAACACGACTACCCGATATTTCGATTTTAGTTACTGTGCTATTTGGCTTTGATAAGTACTTCCAAAACTTACGCGGTTGATTTGTCATAAACTCAGTCAGAGGGCTTGAGAAAAAGCGGTCTCTTGCCATCTTTGTTTCCGTTTTTAAGTGGCATGAAAGCTCATTGAGCGCAGCGGATTTCTTCTTATGTTTGCGGAGTCGTTGTACTTTTCTCTTTAGGTGGATTCTGTTTTTCGTAATCCACGGCGTTTTACGCTTAGGTTTATTTAGCTTAGTAGGCATGAAGGTTGATTCACAATGCGTGATTTCAGATTTTATTTTGTTCCATAGATCCAGGACACCCAATGACGTATTAAAGAAATCGTCTTGTGATGCTTCAAGAAAATCTATAACTTTTTCGTCATTCGCTCTGTAGTAATCTTTAACTGATATGCGTGTCGTAGTCAAGCGGATGTCAACTAAGCCAGAACAATGTTTGATCACCTTGCTCAAGAATGAATAGGTGGACTGCATAAAGGCATCGTTACGCTGACGCGCAAATATTAGTCACCGGCTCTCGCTTTTTAAATATCCCTTTTAGTGGGGACGCCAATGCGCCTGTAATATACAACATTGCGCATAGCGTTCACAGTTTTTGCCTAATAAATGCAGTTCAGCGTATGAATGTTTGTCAGCAATCAAATAGGTTTTTAAATAGCCATTTTCAATGTCCTATGCCATATTTTGTTTGCTATCTGGCTGCGGAAACGCACAGACTCACAAACGCAGACGGGCGAAACTCAATAAGTCCAGTTATCTGTGTTTTCCATATTTTTCAAGAAGACCTAAAAATTAATTTTCGGTGCCCACATGATAATTGCAATCTTTCCCGCTCAAGCACATTTCTGTAATTTGTTGGCAGTTTTTAGGTTATTCCTAAGCGTTATAAGCTGAACATCCGTGATAGCCAATTTGTCCTGCGAAGTGTATGACATCAGTGGCATAGCCAAGGAGTAGAGCACCCTGCCCTTGATCCTTAGTTCTCATTTTTGTACCACAGCATACATAGCAAAAATGACAACTCGACCATACCTGCCTTCCCAAAACCCACTTGAAAGCAAAGTAGTGCCTCCCCCCTCCTCTCTAATTTTTTTTTCCACGCATGGTTCATATGTTTGTCTCTTGGTGTTTATTTCTTGTGTGCATGTCCTCTGCTTTGGCATGTGCTTGCGTGTTGTTTTTATTCAAACAAGGCCACTTCGCCTTATTTTTTTGTTTCAGACATTTCTCATGGCGCGTTTCATGGACCTATGTATGCAAGGGACCACCGTCTGTGAGTAACTCCGTCTTGTTCATAAAACCTTCCGGAATATTGTTTAGCATCCACAATTGAGGAATGTCAATTGGGGCAGTGATCCCACTTCTTTTGTAAAATCTTCATTTGAGCGCGGCTCAGTGTTCATATGCTATATATTAGGTCATATTTGAAATAATCTATTCTTTAAATGCGAAATATTTACGCAGTTGCGGTTCATTATTGTTACTAGGCGGCTACATTTGATCTAGGCGTACCATGTTACTAGTATTTTGCAACGCCTGTATCAGCATACCACTCTTCGAGATGCGTAAATAATGTCCCGGTGGGTTTAAACGTGCATGGTGCGAAGCAGAAAGAGTTACATACATTTTGCTAGCTATTATTCTCTTGAGTACTCTTATGGTGCCACCCTTTAATATCTTAAACAGTGACACTAGAAAAAACTGTACAAACTGCGCCCCTGCCGGCAACAACTCGTGTTCAAGGACAAATTAGCGTACTTTTGTTTTTGTGTCCTCGCGTAGTACCTTGTTCATTAGATAGGATTAATGAACAGTTCATAACAAACGTTTACAATTGGTGCATTTTGCTCACTACATCAACCAACGTTTGTTTTGATTACTCGCCAGAACGCCTAATATAAATGTCTTTCAAAGTCGACAGATTCCTTTCGGAGAACATGTCGAGTTACGCGGCAGTCTTTCGTTCTTTTTTTTTTTCAGACTTCTCGACTTGGTAAAGAGTGGCTACAGAATTGGTAGAAACCTGCTTAAAGCAATCGATGAAAGAGGTGAGCAAGTCATGCGCAAGTTGTCTTAGACAACTTGACGCTACATTTACTACAGTATTTCCTGAGAAGCGAATATCGTACCGTTCTGTTTTGTCTTCCTCACCTGGAGGTACGTAGTGGTTGGAAAAATTCAATACATCTCTTTGTCCAACTGTTAGAAGTTCAGGTGATACAGGCGTACGGGAAGCCCATGTGCTCTTAAATGAATCATGTGCATGGAGGAAATAAAATAATGAGTCGCCAAACACACACGTGTACTTCTGCCTTGTGTCATACGAAAACAAAAACGCACATTTCACGTTTATAATGTTGACTTGAAGATTTTCTACTCTCTTCCACTCCGCTCAAAAAAAGTTCTGCCTCCTGTCAAAACGACGAATACATATCTTGTTTATTTATTCGCAGCTGCAGTTATTACTTTTTGATCCCCACATCGAGGGAAACTGACTGGGCGTACGCATATATATGTATATATATAGTTGTACCAAGCAGCATACATAGCAGTCTCTTACATAACATAGAGTAGTGGGCCGTTCATCTTCTATTGTCAGATTACGTCTAGAAAGTATCCAGTTGCCCGAGTGTGACTGTGCGTAAATTGTTTTTTTTTCGTATACGACACTGTAACCAAAACGCTCAGGAACGCATTTTCGCTGTAATTCAAAATAAATCATATACTATATTGAAAGTAAAGAAGTGGGGTGTAGGCTTTTGGGAGGCGAGAGACGTAGAAAACGCAAAGAACAAAGTAGGGAAGGTGGAGCGAGTCGCAATCGACTAAATATTGTGTTTATCAACAACCGCCATGGGCGTGGTCTGTCCTGTACTACAGTGATGTCTGCCGAGCGTCTTCGGTAGGTGCGTGGGAAGGTCAGAGTCAGCGTCTCATGAAATACTACGCTCCTGACAGAACTACTGCAGGACTCCGACATCGAAGAGTGTGCAGCCGACAGGCAAGTCACCATTTTGATGACTAGAAAAGCTGAGCACCACTTGGACAAGCAGACCCTCGATGTACCTGCAGATGAGGCAGTTTACCAGCAATTCCAGTATGCTGCAAACTACCGTGAGAAGATCGTGCAGGCAATCACTAAGAGGCAATGCTTCCAGAATAAATGTGAACAGTCTCTTCAGCCACGCGACATGAGCTATTCTGCGATTTATAACATCAGAGACGATAGTGCAAACTACAACAGAGCTGGTTTGTGCACAACAGTAAACAACTGTGACAGCATATCCGAAGACATGAAAACAGACATCACAATTTGTGAAGGTCCGTATTCTAAGCAAGAAAGCGGAGTGTATATGCGAGTGCAAATTGAGATGAAATTGATTTGATCAAAGTGGAAGGCAGTAACACCGAATCGGTGTGATGACGTGCAGAAACAAGGAGCCATCGAAAGAGGATCCAAAGAGCGAAGCCTCTTTTAGCGATAGAAGAGCGGTGAGGATGTGCGAGACCGGGGAGCTTAACCAGCAATAATATGAATAGGAAACTCATGGACAGCTTTTACACTATTGGTTAGGCAACAGTGACCCCCTGGAGCAGTTCGGTGGCGCTTCGTATTGAGAAGAATAACCAAGAGAACAGTATCAAGCGATGACCGATCCCAAAAGTGCCGGTGGAAGCCGAAGTAACCGCGGAATCTGTGACATGGATAACAGAATGAAGTTGCGTCAAGAACTAACTGACGGTGAGTGACAAAGAACCTAACGACAGCTTAGCCACCAACAATGGCCTATTCAATCGCCTGGTTGGTAGAGCGAGCAGTACTACATTGTTTTCTGACATGTCCTCTTCGCTGGATGCACCAGGCGGACGTAAGAACTTCGTCCCGCTCAGCTTCGAGGAACTCGACGAAGCCGGGACGAAAAATGGAGACGGTTACCTTGTAAGGAAACTGGAAATGCTGCTTTTGCCTCTGCAAGTGAGGCTTAGGGCCCTGAAAAAGGGCCGACGCAGAACCGCCTCCATGCGAAGCAACAGTGCAAGCATCACAGTAAGAATATTCCGATGGAGGAGGAGCGAGCAAGGCTCATATTTCAGGCGTAAGCGAGAAACGTCGCTGTAACTGTCCAGGCATTTCATAAAAAACAATGCATTAAACTATCTACAGGAGAACCTGAGTGCGCAGTACACCCACAATGCCACACCGAGATGGAAACGGCGAATGTGTAAGCGGGTGCATCATTTACGTGTCGGATCAGTAAGATGACGTAGCTGCATCACGGACGAGGCTATGTGGTCACGGCCAGCTCCATGCGTTCGGCAACGAACCACTTGTTGAACCAGCCGGGAGAAACTCTGTACATGTTGTAAGAAGCAGCGTGAAACGTATCACATTCGCTTCATCTCCCTAGGAGGATGTTGATAATAAAGAAGTGAGGAATGGGCTTCTCGGGAGATGCGAGGGAGAAAAAGAAGAAGCTGAAATGTGGAGCCAGCCCTTTTGAAGTAAAGACTTCTTGCAGTGCTGTGACCACAGGTCTTTCTTCTTGACATATACTGTGCATCCCAGGATGTAGGGGGAAACTTGGGTTATTGCCATCACGTGAACATTATCTGAGGAACATTATCACGTGAACATTATCACACCACGCAAATCAGGTGTTCTGTTATTACGGTTATTGTAAACGGTGCCTGCATCTTACGGACAGAATCACTTCAGAGCACAGTGACACATTTCACTATAAAATTTCGTAAGACACAGCACAGAGTAGTTAACATATACTATCATCTTGGATTCGATATTCATCTGTCTGACTGTTATTCATATGCAGGCGGCTACATTGACTCCGAGCACGCGCGAGAAGACTGGATGGGCTACTACACCCGGCAGAGGCTCTTGGCAAACAAGCAGTGCGTCTTCAAGCAATACACCAGCAAGAGGGTCGCTGAGAGCCGTCTTAAGGTAAAATATTTTTTTCAGGTCAATTTACATACCGGATGTTTCGAGGAATGCTTCATTAAATCCTAAAAAAAATTAATTCAGTGACCAGGCATGGCAAGCTGCTTTCATAATAAGTTTTTGGTTAGTGACAACGTGTTTCAGTGAAACATTTTTTTCTTGTGCAAAACACTGATCTCTTTTTCACGGCTTATTGCCTATGCGTGTAGACGCCTCGTTGTCCTCTGTTTATTCGGAATATGAAATTAGGCAAATTAGACAAAATGCTTGCGCGCCAATGATCATTTTTTTTCCCGAAAGTAAGCTTAACGAAGTGATAGCCAAGGTTCGGAAGGAGGGCTAAATCGTCGTTAATATTCGTTCAGCGAACAGGGAGCGCATGAAAACACACCAAAGACAGAGAAGGAACCACACTGCACGAGCGCTCACTAACAACTGATTTATTTTCTCGTTCGAATGATTTATATGTAATTACAAAATTGTGCATGTCAACAAGAGTATGATTAG
The DNA here is from genome assembly GCF_013339725.1 of Rhipicephalus microplus. Lineage (NCBI taxonomy): Eukaryota > Metazoa > Arthropoda > Arachnida > Ixodida > Ixodidae > Rhipicephalus > Rhipicephalus microplus. The sequence goes on along the minus strand of NC_051165.1, from coordinate 54,950,807 downwards.
AGTCGAAACTACCACTTGACAACGTTGGTTAACTGCTAAATTTGTATAAATTCATTCCGTTATAATATACACACCAGCAGTCTTTTCAGCAAGCCAATTTGAATGTTCAGGATTGTGCTGTCCACCCGCGCTGGATCAGAGGTTATGTTTCTCGGCCTCTGACCCGAAAGTTCCGGGTTCGATCACAGCCACAGCGGTCACATTTCGATGGAAGCGAAATGCTAGAGGCCCGAGTACTGTGCGATGTCATTGCACATTTAACACCAGATAGTAAAATAATGGAAGCGCTTCACTACGGTGACACCTCACTTATAGTTGTTTAGGAACGTGAAACCCCAGATATTACATTTTAGACATTCTGCTACCTACCGTAGGCAGTTTCTATAAATTAAATAAAAATACTTCATTTCCTATTTCGTCTGTTCTCGCAATTTGTTCGTACTATTCTTCATTCATACTTTTTTTGTTTTTAGGCATGATTTTTCACCCAATGCACACCAGCTCAAAAGTATCAGCAGCGGTTAATAGACAGTCAGAATGCTTTTGTCAGCATTCAGTTATTTGATTTTTGTAAGCTCACAATACAAGCTCTTTTGTAGGCCAAAGATTTTCCTTATATCTAGCTATTTGTTTTGATTGTATTAATATACCACTCGCGACTGAAGAATGCTCCTGGTGGTCTGGGCCCCGTTACTTGCATCTGTCAAAGGGAAAATCAAGATAATTTCATTACTATAATAAATATTCCGAACTCGATCATGCACTCGGACTGTACAAAGTTGGGACTGCTCAAGCAGCGAAACATAACTCATTTTGTTATGATTTGTATTATTGCTTTAAGTTTACCGACCTTCTCACTGTGCATTCCATTCCTCGCAGCTGAACGCCAACGCAACAATTGATGAGGACATGATTGACGTCGCCATCGTGACGCCGCTTTTGAGGGTAAGCTTGATCTCCCTTACGTGGTCATCTGCACGACTGCATTGTGAAGCGAAGTAAGTGCAGTTCTTCGCGTGACAATCTTCCTCGTGAAGTCATACTTTGTAAAAGATGAGATACCTTTATGAGTAGCCGCGTAGACAGGAGGCACACCGGACCCGTGGTTCCCCGAAAACTTTTCGCCATGACATACACACAAAAATATGACCGTTTTAAGGGGGTACCTCCCCTATCCCAAAGTCATACAAGCAAGCTCCCCCCCCCCCCCCGCCCCCTCCGAAAAAAGTTATATCTCTGTCCCGAATTGTAACACAAAAAGTGCTAAGGGGATTTTCAAAAATACTTTGAATGGCAACAAAAATCAATTCACCACAACTCTGAAGCTTTTATCATAAGAACCGCGTTTGTGCCAAGCTTGTAGCTTCTATGTTACGCTGTCGAGATCAAGGACAATTCGACCGTCGGTAAACTTGACAATGAGAATGATAATGGGTAGTGTAATGGGCCTTTTATCACACTGTGTATTTCCGTGGGCTTTAATCACGAGAATACTTTGTACCAGCGACGGGATCTGAATTATGTGTAAGCATGAAGTAGTTAGACATTCTGCTTATACCTATATATTTTGCAGAAGTTTCCTGTTGCCCTGACAACTCCGCCACCTTCGCTCAACTTCTTTACGCTTTTTTTAACTAACCGTCTTCTTATTTATTCTGTGAGCTGGCCAGTTAACGCTTCCAGCATGCAGAAGTACCGGTGGTACGCCCAGTTGTAACCTCACCTACTCTCAAAGGCGGAGATTCCCTCCCATCGTAATTCCATCCCTATCGAAAAAAAAACGAATGGTGGGCATGGTGTAAACCACCACCGACCATTATAGTGGATTAATGTAGTGGGTGAATGGTGGGAGACGCCCACCAGGGCGCGTGGTGGGATATGGTGGGTGCTGCTGTGCCGGCAACGCTTGAGCGCGAAATGACGTCAGAATCACCGTGACGAGCTGCCACAAAAAATAAAAAAGAATTCTATAAAAACAATATAAAAAACACCCGTCCCGTAAAAAAAAACAAGGCGCCACGGAGGATCGAGCGTGCAACCGGCGGATTCCCCTTCGAAGACGCTAACCACTGCGCCACCCCAACATGACGTTGATTGTGTGTTAAATACTTAGTTGGCATACAAACTTACGGTTTAACTTAAATTATGTTTGTCGTGTACACAACATAGACAAGATCTACACCTGCTACTAAAAATTGCAGATTCATTAAACACAAGCAACTGCGGCCTGTAACGATTACCACTATGTTAAAGGCACTAGTGCTATTGTTTTTTACAATTCACAATTTCAAGAAAAAAAAAACAAGTGGACTGGGGAGCAGCAACAGTCTACCGGCGGGGTCTGCCAAGTTTGATATCCGTTTCGCGCTCGTTCTAAAGGGCGACATCTGCTCACGCTTTATGACGCTTCTAGGCTCATTCCAAAGATACGCCCGCCTAATTTATTTGATCGAGTATTGGGATGCTTTTCGCGCAATGTAGAGGGCGGTCGCGCCAGCGCAATGCTGTAGCTCTTTCGCTAAAGCAACAACTACATAACGGCTTGGCCAAAACGAATGCAGTGTGCCGGAAACATTACGCTATCATATTGGTTCACCAAGCATACGAATTGCCACGTCTGAGTTCTCGTACAAAAGCTAGAGTAGTGCCGGCGAGTGCGACCGGCGGCTATCGGTGAGAAGACACTTACGTTCTCTGGGAGTGCTTTTCTCGCGTCGCATCGATGTTTGTTGCTTCTTGAGCAGACACCATACACAAAAAATGCTTCATTTAGGGTAATTGATGCCATGGCTGCGCTGTATTGTCATACTTAATCATCCAAATCGTGTATTCTGAAACCCGGAAGCACGGATAACACAACTGTACGGGCTCGGTCGGTAGGCCTAACCTTCGGTGGAAATCAGGGTGGTAGAACATGTAGTGTAGAGATCCCAGCTTAGCACACTATATAAATTGCCTGCCATTATAAGCCCACCCATCATCTGCTAACTGCTTCCCAGCATTATCGCAATGGTGGGAAGAGTTTCTCAGCTTGGTAAACCATGTATCCCACCATAATAAGCACCACCCACTATATGCTTAGGACTTCCCAGCATTATCGCAATGGTGAGCAGAGTGTCCCAATATTGCCCACTATCTAGCCTCTACTTTCCACCATCATTTCCACTTTACCAATCATCTGTACACGATACCGCCCAGTATGTCCCGGCATAACCACCATATTTTCCACTACGTCCCACCATAGCCATCATAATTTCCACCATGCCAACTATTATTTCCACCATGCCCACTATTATTTCCACTACGCCCACCATGTTTTCCAGTATCCACCATGGCAATTTTTCCGATAGGGATATGTCATTAGCTTTTCCCGCATTGTGCCAGTCAGGAAACCTAATTTGCCTTCATTGACCTCGGCACCATGTGGAGATCGCAGAAGCCGGCGAGGTGGACAAATACCCATCTTACCGACGGCTGCTCAACGGAATTCCACGTGATGTTTACGTTTTGAACTTTATCTACCCAAGACTTCAGTGGGAGGAAAGTGTGTTAGGTGTACTGGCCACTTCTATCAGAGTGACTTGATATAACGCCAGCTTTCAGACAAACAGTTTTGAATAAGATTGCTTTGGCTCACACAGTTTTGCAAGTGCCTATATCAGGCAAGCAAAAGATCCATGCCTCATGTGGATCAAGAACTTTGAGGAACAGTAGAATGACAAAGTGAAATAAGCGGATAAATTAATTCATAATTTATTCACACAATAACGAAATTCTCAGACACTACAAATACAATTCAATGTCTTTATGCGAAGTTCTTGACACAATTACGCACTGAGTACATGCATGAAGGAAAGCTTAACAGTAAAATTTTATTCAACAGGTGGCTTTCTTAATCAATAACTAGTTCGTTCCTCCACTGATTTTGTAAATGTTTGCACTTCATGTTGATTTTTTTCCTGCTGAATTGTTTGCTCGAGTTCTTTTCACTAACAAAAACTATGTTGTAGTGGTTAGAAATATATGAGGTCTATAGTTTTCGTCTTGTGTACTGCACCTCCATCTTGCCCCACTGTCATAAAGCGTGCTGATTTAAAACGACATCTTGCCATTAAACTTCTCCGTCATTCTTCGAGTAAACGGAAACTTTGAAGTGTCTCCTAAATAAAAACAACAAATACAAAAGTGAATTCACTGCTTTTTTATGTCTGACTTGAAGTTCTTCAGGAAGCTAATCTACGAAAAAGCCTACCCTTTCCCGGACTACAGGCTACAAGGTCTTCATCACGTGTCCTCGGACCAGCTTTTTTTCTACTCCTTGGCAGAGGTGAGTTTCAGCCTTTCTTTCTGAATAGTGCTTGACCATCTCTAATAAATTGTGTTGCTGGTGCATCTTACTAGGCTTTCAGAGAGCTTGTAAAATAGTTAAATAAAACTGCCTGTGTTACGAGCTACTCACATCATCACCTATTACGCAGCACAAAATGGAGAATTCTTATAGTCGAGCTTTGAAGTGGTTACGCAAAATTACTTCACATTGATGTGAGTCGAATACATCGAGTGCGTGAGCGCATGCGAATGCTATTCCATAAAAAGCCGTACCGACTATCAAATACATCCAAGTAATCTGGAGACGGTTTTAACTTCCAGTCTTTCTGCGAGAAGACGACACGCGAGGCCGTGGACGAGCTGATCAACAACGGTACCTTCAGCCCCAACAAGTATCGGTAAGAAGCTGTTGCTCATCTTCTTTTTTCCGCGCTGATCTTGGAATTCTTAAAATAAACCTATTTCTTTTATGACCAGAGTAAAATAGGAGGCTGTGAGCTGTCCTTCAAGGTACAGCATATAACTGCAGGAAGTGAAAAACAGTAACAATGAAATTACTGGAAAGACCACTGGGTTTCTTCTCTATGTAAGTGAGCATGAGGATCGTTTCATTTCTGAAATAGAAAGCGATGGTACACTAGCGTGGACGGCACAAACGAGCCACCACTGACCTACATTAGCCAAATTTGACATTTTATTGCACAACATTAGTCATTTGGCCATGATATGGTACCACTCAACAGTAAACAATAGTAGCACGCCAACAGTACACAATATTACCACCGTGCAGCCAAGATTATTGATCCCTTCCCGACGTAGCCAGTGATGACTAATGCTGAGTGTATTCTAATAAGTACGGTAGGCCAAGACGCTAGTCGACCTTTCGCGTTCACCCTTCTTGACTAAAGTGGGCACAGTGAAGGAAGTGTTGAAAGCTTCTGCGTGTGGTAAAAGATATAGTACCACTAGCACCAATTGTCAACAGCATACAGTTGACATCCCGATCACTGCGTACGTGTATATAACTAGTGAGCTTTCACATTCTCATTCCTAGTCATCACACGACTCTTCTATGTACGATGTTTTCGTGTCGTCATGCATACTACGGTGCCATTGTGCACGTCACCACACCAACCTTTGTAAGACAGCGGAGGTGTGCATACCTTATGACATAAATGTCTACAAACACGCTTGACTGATTGTATGGGCAAAACTCTCATCCTGCGTAGAAGCCCGATGATCAGTATTATGCGCTAACTTTTTATCAGAGTTTTACTTCGGGGTCTAACATGCATTCAGTGACGCATTTCTGGAACCACAATAACGTCGAGAAAATCCACACAACTGAAATTGCTATGACAAAATTGCGCTACTAGGAGCCCAACTCACAAGCTCTCGGTCCACGATAGTAGCAGCGTCGCACGCTATCCACAGCACCACGGTAACACCCTGGGGAGGCCGTAGGAATGCGCTTTTCTACATTATATCTCAGACAGCCCTGGGCCGGGATGCTTAGAAAATTATACCGGAATACATATATTGCGAGACATCTCGGACTCGTCGAACTAACGTTTTCTGGCAGGCTCAGTCTGCATGATGAACCGGGGTATCTTATAACGCCACCAACCTGGTAGGCAATGTGTTGCAAGCAACACTGTCGGAAAAGGCGTATGCAGTGCACAGTTAGTTCTCTCATACGCTTTCACCCTTTTTACCGCTAGATATTCTTGAAGACCAACGGCTTGAGCGACGAGGGTACAGTGTACCACACACAGCTTTTACCGGGTGGAACTCTTATAACTGGTGCCGTATACAAACACATATCCAAGCCTTTCGTTGAAGCATGTCATTCACCCTGCGATGTATAGCGATTGTTGTCGGTGGTGCAGAGGCAGGCCCACTCTCGCCCACATAACGTGTAATTGTCAGAACAGGCCAACCAAAATTAACTCGCCGCAAATAGCCGGCAAAATTTCCGCTAGGAGCAATGGGAGACTTTGCTCGCCAGCGAGAGTCTGGGGTGCAACTATAGCGATCCTCAACCAGGCGCAGCGGGCCGCTAAAGCCAGTGGAGCCCTGGAATAGGGGCCCCACCCACATGCTTTCCGTATCTTTTTTACCTTGTTTCTTCTTCAAATAAACGTTTTGGTATATCTCTCACACGCTTTGCGTCTCACCAGTTTTTTCATTCCGATTGTGGGCGTCCCTGCAATCTCAGCTTACCAGAATAAGTAGAGTCAATAATTACTCCAGCTCACATCTAACATCCAAAATTTAGTTTACCTATACAGAATTTTCATCGCACTACTTATTGTTGCAAAAGTTATGTTTACCTCGAATCATTAACTTCTTCTCACCGTTACTCCCTCGAGCTATATTGACTACAGTTAGGCGAATTTAGCAAAGCCCCTAAATTTGTTAATATTTATCCAATTATGTCGCACGAAGTAACATCTACAAATGGAGATTCTCGAGTGCCATCTCCAGCAAACGTATTTGCCACGCGCGAAGCAGGATTGTGGCCTAGATTGTGGCCTATGTTGATATTTACTTATAGAAGCTGGTAGTAGAAAGTTAGTCGAGCAGACAAGTATTATGCTCTACAGATGGATTATACCTGTACGAACTGTAGTGGAAATATTTTAGGTGCAAGTAGTGATGGTAGCAAAATACACCCGCCAAGAATAATGGGAATCTCGAAACATTTCCAACTATATCAATCGTATCCTTGTTGGAAGGCGTGCTAACTCTGTGGTTTTCTGTTGTTTATTTCTCTTTTATAGTATCAACAACCCACTGCGCAACTCTCAGCATTTCACAAAAGCCTTCTCGTGTCCCGACACAAGCCAGATGAATGCCGGCCGGGAGAGCTGCGACTTCTGGTCCACGTTTCGAAAGGACTTTTGACACGACGCCCACCCCATCACAGACCATCGCTGTACAAAATACAGCTGTGCATGACACTTGAACACGGGCTTCATTCTTCTTTTACGGAGTAATTGCATAACGCACCATGTTTACAACCCTCGCAAAAAAATCCAGAATTTTTTTGTTGCTGTGCGGAATCGTTTGCTTTTTTCTTTATTATGCCTTGGATAATTTTCTGGGTCAATTTAGCTAATGTATTGAAAGTTTAATGTTGGAAAATAACTGTGATCGGCTTTCAAGTGTACACGTGCATGTTTAACGTGAAAGTGTTTTAGACCAGGGTCCAACAAGATTTCAGTTACGCATTTCTGTAACCGAAATAACGTCGTGGAAATCCACACAATTAAAATTGCAAAGACAAAAGTTCGTTACTAAGAGTCCACGAGATGAGCCCTCGGTCCGCATCCGGGCACGCTATCCGCAGCGCCACGGTTATACCCTGTGGAGGGTGTAACCGTGGTGTACTTTGCAACGGTACATCAGACAGACCTGGGCAGAGATACTTAGAAAAGTGCACCTGAATACATATAGTGAAAGACTTCATTAGGCCTGGTGTAAATATTAAGGCCTCATTTTTTGTTTGACAGACACATAATTTTTCAGAACTAACGAATACCAAAAAATGTATAGGAACTTTTGTTAGAAGTAATTGTAGTGTAAATCGAAAGTTAGAAAGGAGATTGAAAAAAAAAACCTTCGTCGAGCCAGGATGCAAACCTGTGGTTTTCGAATAACCCGTTCAATGCTCTACTACGGAGCTACAGTGGCGGTCATGTCTCCGTCTACTTTAGAGTGTATATATGTGCGCGTGAACATAGGAGCACCAGTCAGCGCCACCTGTTGGCATTACGGCGAGTGGGGGATATTCATTTTTTTTATTTGCGGGAGATGGCAGCTGATCAATAATGATCAATAATTCCTCGTACACCACCTCAAGGCATTATGTCTACCAGAGCAAGACCCTAGCTATGAATGGAGGAAAGTGCAAGTTTTGACCCCCCTTTTTTTTCTAGAACCAATTTAATTGAGAACTAACATACAACAATGCCAAGAAACACAGCCATAAATGCGGTTGAGGCGCTTCGTAAGACCGTTCGTTTGCAGATGGTACGAAGTGACAAACTTGTGCTTGGCAGAGCAAGAGCGCAGGATTTCATCACTGACAGCTGATAGAAAGGTCCGGCCTCGGTCAGTGAGAAGTTGGCGTGGAGCTCCCTCTACTAAAATAATATCATTTACCATAAAGTCCGCCACACTGGTTGCACAACTCGTGTGATAGCGTACCATGTCGCATAGTTAGTGGCGACAGCAATTCATTTGTTGCCTAAGCTTGAGATCGGCAATGAGCCAGGCAGGTCGAGGCCAACTCGAAAAAAAGGTTCAGTGGGAATGTCGATCGGCTGAAGGAATCCAGCTAGTAGGGACGATGGCTTTTTGCGGCGCTGGCAGGGCTCACAAGCGGCGACGTAGTGTTGAACAAAACGGGCAAGACTTGGCCAAAACAAACGACGACGTACACGATCACATGTGCGAGAGACGCCCAAGTGGCCTGCCGAAGGAGCGTCATGAAGTTGGTTGAAGACAGTCGTACGAAGATGTGCTGGCATGACGGGGAGTAAGTCATGGCCATATGGATCGAGGTTACGGCAATACAGGATCCCGTCTTTGACCAGGAACAGTTGTATAGATGCGTCGCGAGGCATTGGCTTGTTCGCTCGCAGGAAAGCATCCCGGCGTTGTTCGTGGCCAAGGTTCAGTAGCTGCGTCACAGGTGGAAAGTCTGGAAAGGTGTCAGTATGGGCAGCTTCTTCCACGTGGTAGCGTGATAAACAATCCACATCCTGATGCAACCGCCCTGTTTTGTACGTTACGGTGAACGTGTATTCTTGTAAACGTAGGGACCAACGAGCGAGGCGTCCTGTGGGATCCTTGAGTGAGGCCAGCCAGCAGAGTGCGTGGTGATCGGTGACTACTCGTAATGGACGTCCGTACAAGTACGGGTGAAACTTGGCGACTGCCCACACAAGAGTGAAACACTCACGCTCCGTGATTAAATAGTTGCACTCGGCGGTAGATAGCAGTCGGCTTGCATATGCTATAACACGGTCATGTCGGCGTTGGTGTTGCAATAGCCTTGCTCCTATGCCGTGCCCACTAGCGTCAGTGCAAACCTCGGTTGAAGCTGATGGATCGAAATGAGCTAAAATCGGCGGTTTTGTAAGGAGGTCCGTGAGCTAGGAAAAAGACGAGGCTTGATCAGCGCCCCAGAAAAACAGGGCGTCCTTCATCGTGACGTTTGTGAGTGGGCGTGCAATGATTGCGAAGTCCTTAACAAAGCGTCCAAAATAGAAGCACAAGCCCACAATACTGCGAACGTCCTTTGTTTACTTGGGAAGAGGAACGTCCGTGGCGGCGAGATTTTTCTCGGGATCCGGGCAGACTGCTGCGGCATCGACAAGGAGGCCAAGTACGGTTATTTGACGACGAGCGAAGTGGCACTTCGAAGAGTTCAATTGAAGTCCGCTTAGACAAAAAACTTCAAGAATCGCCGATAAACAATCGAAATGGGAGTCTATTGTGGGCGAGAAAACGATAACGTCGTCTAAATAACATAAGCAGGTTGACCATCAAACCCTTAGAGCAATGAGTCCATCATTGTTTCGAATGTGGCCGGCGCATTACAGAGACCGAAGGGCACAACTTTTAAGTGATAAAGACCGTCAGGAGTGACGAATGCGGTCTTCTCACGGTCCATCTTGTCTACAGCGATCTGTCAATAGCCAGATCGAAGGTCGATAGTGAAAAAATACCTAGCACCGTAAAGGCAGTCAAAGGCATCGTCGATTTTAGCCAGCGGGTAAACATCTTTCTTCGTTAATTTTGTTGAGATGCCAATAATCTACAGAAAAGCGCCATGTTCCATCCTTCTTTCTGATCAGGACGACAGGAGAAGCCCAGGGGCTACACGAGGGCTCGATTACGTGTTTTGCACGCACCTTTTCGACTTCCTGTTGTATTACTGTACGCTCGGACGCGGAAACACGGTATGGACGGCAGTGAATGGGACTCGTGTCATCACTATTGATGCGATGAGTAACAACACTCGTTTGGCTTACGGCCGTCCTGGCGAAGTCGGAAAATATCACTATAAGACTCCAGGACGTGACGGAGTCTTCCGCTTATCCCCCTCCTTCTATCGTATCCGAGTAGCTCAAGCACCGAGATGGTGCTTCTACCGCCGGGGGTTTATGATGCGGATGCCGTCACCCACAGAGGGTGATGGGCCAAGAACCGGGCGGCAGGATACTTAAATGAAACTAAAATAAAAAACGAAGCCAATCTGAAAAAGTTGTTTGAAATTAATACTACCAAAAAACAAAAATGTTTGCTGAGCAAGCGGTCAAACCATCTCCTCTTGTTTTTGGTAGACATAGCTACGAATTATAAACTAAAGATCTGAAAAGGTTAAGGTTCACTAGCACGGTAATCTTTTACTTGCGTTGACGTAATCAAACACAGTGGAGCATATATTCCTGTGGCAGTAACCAAATAAAGTTCCGCCAAGTGATAACATTACTGGTAGATTAACTTGTATTCCTAGCTTTTGTAATTTGGCTACTAAAAATCTTTTTCTCTGATAAGAATAACGATGACAGAATAAAAAAAATGTTCAATTGTTTCAATTTCGTTGCACCAAATGCATAGCGGCGACGTCTTGAGTCGAGCTTCGTTAAGGTGATAATTCAGTTGTGGAACTGCACAGCGCAATCTGGTATAAGTGACCTCAAACTGGCGAGATACACACCACTGTTTATTCCAGCAATACCTCAAATGCTCGAAATATTTGAATTTATCCAAATTACCTTTTCCCCATTGCAGACAAGCGTTTCGGAACCTTAGCGCTGTCACGTAAGCCTTATCTGGCAAAACTGGGATGGTGGGCCCACTAAGGGATACTGCTGCTAAAGAGACCGCCATCTCGTTCAAATATAATCCGCGGTGGCCCGGTACCCATAGCAAATGCAGTTTTTTTTCACGTTTTTCGGTACTAAATGCCGAAACGTATTCATAAGCTCTGCATTTACTGCCGCAGAAGGTTCATTACAAACTTATAACGAGTCTGTAATGATAACTGCTAATGATTCGCTTGACGGCAATTTGCGTAGGACAAGAACAATGACCCATAATTCTGCAATGAATACAGGGGTATAATCTGGGAGTCGAATCGAAAAAGACCAGTTCAAAGAAGGAGAGAAGATGCCAACCCCAGCCTTTTCTTTTGACACAGATGCATCAGTCGCAATGATATTGCTTATCTCAAGGTGAGCTTGATAATCTGCTAACTGGTCATTTAAGTACCTATGTGCCAATTGTTTCGCGTTATGAGGAAATATATCATAAAATTGTATGCTAAGCATTGACTTTAGGTTGTGTATTGGACCAATATGTTTAATTTTTACATTCAGTTGCTGTAGTAGCGCTTGTGCAAATACTATTTGCGGGGTGTGTAGTCGCGGCCAATGTGCTTCGAAAAATAAGCTGGTTCTTGAATGAAAGCGTAAAAGGAGAGTTTTTGGTATGAACTGTATATATTTAGGAATGCTTGCTCAGTAAGAATTTTAAACCTATTTATCAGAGAAGGTAGGCGAGCTTCCATATACAACACGTTATTTGCAACAAATTTTGGTAGACCCAGACACAAACGCAACGCTTCTCCTTCCAGCAGTATTAGGGGTCTCATTTTATAAGCTGCGCTGCCAGAAAATAATACACATCCGAATTCCATGATGGGCCGTACATAAAGTTTATACATCATTATTAGCACATATTTTCTCAAACCCGCTTTACTGTTTGCGAGCTTCCGTAGCCATCCCATGGCCCGTGTTGCCTTGGAGTACACATCATCAATGTGACTTCTCTAATTTAATGTGTCATTATATATGATGCCCATATATTTAAGGAAATTCGCCTGCGGAATGAGCTCATTACTGTACATCAACGAGATGTTGATAGGCTGCAGGAAAGAGAATGCAAGAAGCACACTTTTCTTTACGTTCAGGGTGATATGAATATTTTTAAGCCATCTTTCTATCGTATTGAGATAATTTTGTAGACTCCGGTATAGAGATTGAAGGTCGGTATTACTTGCAAAGAAAGCAATATCGTCCGCGTACACATATAACTGAATATTCTTAGTTGATGGAATGGAGCTTAAGAAAATGTTAAATAAAACTGGCGACAGGACAGCCCCCTGTGGTACGCCACGTGTCTGCTTATATCTATTCGACGAGTACCCATATTTAAAGTAGTAATATTTTCTCCCTCTTAAAACTCCGACGCCCACGCAGTGATGTAGTTGGGAACGTGGTGATATTCCATCTGCTTTAATAAAATTGAATGCTCAACCCTATCGTACGCTTTAGCCAAATCTAGAGTAACTAATGCATAGTACTGGCGCCGACGCCGAGCCAGTTGTATTCGGCTCTCTAAATCAACATGCACACACCATATTGAGCAACCGTATCTAAAACCAGTTTGACTGGGGTTCAATATTGCGTTTTTATTAATATATTTCATTGCCCGGCCATTCAAAACTCTTTCAATTAGCTTAACCAGATTTGACGTGAGTGGTATCGACCTTACATTGTCCAAGGCGAATCCTTTTTCCTGCTTTTTAAGAAGGAGTTATGATACACAACAGCCGGCACATCCTTGCTGGATGAAAGAGAAAGATGACGTCGGTTGCTGGTTGTTGATGAACTGTCACATCGTCAAGGATCTTGACTTGACTTGATGAACTGTCACCATCTTGTTCGCCGAGCATGGTCCATCGTATATAATTTATTAAATAAGTAACACGTAACATTATCATCAAGACCCAGAATATGGGCTTCTGCTAACCACATCCCTCCTTCAACATGGTGGGAAGGAATCTGAACGATTAAAACAGTGATGCCTCTTGCTCAAAACATTTTACAGATTCCGCCATCATCAGCTGCTTCTGAGTGAAACTGGTCCGAAAAACAAAATGACTGTCATTGCAAGATGTGCTCCCCTCCTTATTGTTTACATGGATATATGCTACTGCACTGCGGAACGTTAGCAAACTATGGAACACAGGGCTCGTATGATTTGAACGGGGCTATTGGCTTAGGCAAGCTAATGGGCGTTAGTATGATGTCTTGTTTGACAGGAGGCAAAAGCCGCTGGCAGCTCCGTAAACAGTGCGCACAGGACTCTGTATCAAGAGAGAGCGCCAAAGGAAAAGGCAACATAGCGCTTTGCTCGCAAGCTGACCTTGCCTCTCTTGAAGACCAAATTTTACGAAGACGCTCACCGCAATGTCTGCTACTCAAAGGATCTTTCTCAACAAACCTCGGAACTCAGTCATGGCCCCCTTAACAAAGCGGTAAGTTATGAGCCGTTTGTCAGGCGTGCTCGTTTGTGGAACAAGCACGTACATTTTCAACTGAATAACTATTGTCGCAGGTTGACCGCCCCAAATTAAAATATTATTTTTAGAGGTACCATATTGAAGGATTCCGGAAATTTCGACCTCTTGTGGTTCTTTCGCGTGCCAATTAACCTACCTACACGGGTCTCAAGTAATTTCGCCACCATCGAAAATGTGGCTGCCGTGGTCACGCAGCCGGGATTCGATCCTACAACCTGCGCATGAGCCGTTGTGCACCATGGGTACTATACCACAGTAGCGGGTCTTCTTGAACTCATTAGTCTAGCCGAATATATGCACAAGTTATCTTGTAGTAGCAGCGAATAATATCGATGTCTTTATACGGATGCAATCTGCATGACGCGCTCTTATTTTAGCTATTACTGCAGGCGGTACTTTTCAGTCTTGCTCTTACAAAACAGACGCTCTAACCGCAAAGCTAGTCTGCTTTTATCCCTCTGTGGCGCTTGCCTCATGACAAAAGAAGAAGACGAGGAAGCGTCTTTCGCCTACAGGCGCCCGGGCGCCGCTTGCGTTCCCGATGGCGTCGTGAAAAGGCGTCGACGCCGAAAGCGAGGCCCGGTCGTGCCGCGCGGGAGGTCCGAGACGCCGGGGGACGCCTCATGGGGCCGGTGATGCAGTGAGACCCACCTGCGCGACACTGTACGAATACCACGATGTTGGCCACAAACGACGTCGGAAGGAGGATGTCCGAAATGTCCGGCCGGTCCTCGCAGGACACCGGTATGTGGTGTAGGATATTATCAAATTCTTTCAAGAACGAATATGCAACCGAATCAACCGCAATAACCAAATGTATACAAGCTCTCTTTCAAGGACTTGAGAGTTTCAAAACTAGTCAGCGAAACGTGCGAAGAGTAACAGTTGTACTGAGATGAATGATTAGCTCTAAGAAAGTACACGAAGCACGAGCATGTGATGTTGTTTGGTGTCGTGCACGTATTACGAAGAGTATTAATGTGCAGGCTGATATAAAAATCAGGGCCAAAAGTCTGTGTGCTAATGGCGTGCTTCTTTCGTTATAACGCGCATATTACTGCACAGTATGGGCACTCACAGTGAAAAATTACGCATTTATTTCACCATTAGACATGTTTTTCCTATTCTTCCTGCCGGATATATACAAAAAAAGTTTGCAAGTTTGCACTTAATTCGCTTGAACCTTGCGTGGATTGTGAATAGCATCGCATTACCCTTCAGTTCATGTGCCTTGATCGGTGTCTATTACAAGTGCTTGTTATTACCACTTTCATATAAAAAAAGAAGGCCGTAGATGCAGCGTGCCTCTTAACAATCTGCAAGAAACAAAAAGTGTTTAAATTTGCGAACACAAAGACAGGGTTTGTTGCAGGCACACTTCAGTGTCGTCACTTAATTGAGGCCCGCAAGAAGATAGCGTAGGACGCATGCGCACAGAGATAAATGAAATTAAAAGCTCTGCGTGCCCGTTTCTAAAACTTCATGGAAGCCTTTAGTAACGATAATTACGCTGTCAGTTCGCATGGGCTTCTGCCACCCTATACACCGTTCCATACATCAGGTGCAAGGCTGTCGAACCCATGCAAGGAGTTCGGTAAGCAATATGTGTGACTACACGGGTCTCGCACTCAGCTTTCATTGTTGTAAATGCTAGTGCGAGACGAGCACAAACGCACACGAACAGCGTGCAAAAGACTACAAATAAAACATCAATAAGTGAGAACAAGAAGGCTCTAAGTCATCCAAAACAACTTACAGAAAGCCGTATAACGGGGCGTCTCTATTTCTGTCGCACAGAGCATCTTCATTTATTTCTAAGCCCAAAGAGGGAAATAAATGATGTTTCGGATGAAAAAATTGTCGTGTTATTTCTTATTGCGAATTCATTCATTGCAAGAATTGTTGCTAGCATTCCCAGCGTTGCACCTGATATATGAAACGGATTGATTGATTAATTGATTGATTCATATGTAAGATTTAACGTCGCAAAACCTACATATTATTTTGATAGACACCGCAGTCAAAGGCTCTGGAAATTTCGACCACCTGGTGTTCTTTAACGTGCACCCAAATCTGAGCGCACGTGCCTACAACATTTCCGCCTCCATCAGAAATGCAACCACCACAGCCAGGACTCGATCCCGCGACCTGCGGGTCAGCAATCGAGTACCTTAGCCATTAGACCACCACGGCGGGGCTCTATGAAACGGAGTGTATGCAAGCATGAGAACGACGAAACTGCACGTGCGATGCTTGCATGCTGATTGCAGAGTCTGACGGCTGCAGCCTTGACTGTGCCTGTTAGAGGTTGAGTTCATGTGAGACGCGCAGAAATATAGTTTCTATTCTTTTCGACATTCAGCACACACTCAACCACTTCGTCAAGTTACCACATGCGCGCTTTTCCCTCTTTTTTGTATAACGGGGGTCCTCACTGAAAGGTGGCACCAGCACCTTGCAACTTAGTGTGAGAAATTTGGCGAGACAGCAGCAGCAGTCAAGGTCAACACGCACTGGGGCATTTCTTCGAAATGAAATTGAATTTCTTCGTGTCGGCTTGTGTTAGCTCAAATGATATTGGCGTCACAGATATGATGAAACATGAACACATATTTGTCCGGTACAGTGGCTGGGCTAGTGTACTCTGCTTCTGACCCGAAGGTCGTGGGTTCAATACCAGCCATAGAGTTCGCATTCCGAGGTAGATGAAATACTAGAGGCTCGTGTACTGTCGGATGCCAGTATACGTTAATGAACACCAGAAGGTCAAACTTTTAGGATCTCTCCACTGCAGTGTCTGCCGTAATCATATTGTGATTTTGGAGCGTAAAACTCCGGATATAAGTGCTCACATATATTTAAACCTTCGTTTTCGTTTGTTACATTCTGTATTGTTCCTCGGTGTATTTGAAGTGCCTGGCATGAAGGTGACAAACGTACTTTTATTTGTCCTCCTTATGCAGTAGACAGCCAAGGAGAAAACACACTAGGCTCTGCGGAAGAAAACCAGATCATGTGAGCAATTTTTTGTTGTTTTTTTGATCTGCTGCTCCTAGCTCTTGTTATTTGAAATTGTTACCTTGATTATTTGACTGTTAGTTCCAGCACGACTAAACCCTTTCTACAAGCGTGCCTTGATGTGACAAGCAGTTTTGGAAGAAGAACAAAGTTTATAAAGGTTATTTATTAGCAAATATGGCGACTCTTCAAGAGAAAGTTTGTCTATGGGGTTGCCACCATGGTTACTACAACGTCCCATGTTCGGTGACATAGTGTCGCACTCAAGAATTAATGAATGTGATCACAACAAACTCAATTGTCATACAAAGTATGGGCTAGCAGATCTCTACTTAGGGGTAGAATCTTCCTTAAACTCTACGGAACGCAGGCGTAAGGAAATACGGCCAATTCAGAGACCTAAGAAGTTTTCGAGCTGTTTGTCGTTCTAAGGCGAAGTAAGCGGTGGGGGCGCCGCACGTATACGAGCCATCTACTGAGGTCTGTGGAAATTGTGCTCACGACAACACCCTTTTAAAATCTAAGTTCGCAAGCGCTTTCCCGCTAACGCTGCTCCCCTCCTTCCTGCAGTTGCCCCTGTCGACCCTTATTGCTGCATCGCCCAACTAAAGACGGTCACGCTATTTTCCATGGTGGGCCTTTTCAGTGGCTTAGGCCAATTTTTTTTCGGAAGCTGGAGGTGAATTTCTTTGTTTGGTCATTTTTTTATCTGTATACACTGGCGAGAAAAAAATGTGAGGAGAGGGGGTAGCGGATCTGGTTTGCGACCCCTTGGCTACGCCACTGGGCCTCGGATGTGGGGCGATCCTATCGCTTGCACCTTGCGTGCGACGGGGTTGGCTAATGTCTGCATTTGCCAAGCCCGTCGGCAGCGGTCATAACTTTTTACTCCTACGTATAAAGTACAAGGTAATGCGTCATCTTACCGATTTGATGTCGGCACGAAAAATAACAGCGATGGCAAGAACCCTTCAAGGGTGTCCACATTATGGCGATCACCAAAGAAGCATGTGAACGCGTTGTCTATTCGTGCGCTTCCTAAGTAGGGTATAATTAGTGTGAAGGGGCTATTGTTAGCACATGAAGTGTGTACCTCCTCCCGTGGTCACTCTGTCGAGCGGTCAGTGACCTGTAATGTTTGTAACCCACCAGGTCCTTAATGCATCCGCCTAATGATTCGATCGCAGAAGACATCAGGTGTAGCTATTTAGCCGAGTAGTTTCCTAATTAGTCATTAGTTTTTTGTTTCATTACTTGCCTCTAGATTACGTAGTAACTTAAGGTTAACTTAAATTTACCCATATACACTCTTATTTAAGAGTTTCTGTTGAGTTGTAAAATTCATATATAATGTCCATTTACCTTCAGTTCAGTCCTTATCGCTGTAATAAATACGATGTACTTTCTAGTTACAACTAAATACTCTGTCCTGCTTTACCTACTGTTTAGTTCCTTCTATGAAGTCACCAAATTTGTTTACTTCCTGTCTTTTAATTGCAAAGCATGTCTTAGCAAACATCGGCAACTTTGGCGTATCTATCTGTATATAAATATATATATATATATATATATATAATCTATCTATCCAGCCACCTACGACTTTTAGCTCTCCTAGCTGTTTCAATAGTGTTATCGATACCAAACTTGGGATGGCATAACATGACTGTATAACGAGCATATTTGACTAGTCATAACACGAAAATCATGATATTAATGTCATGAATGTCATGATTTACATTTTATGGTATTGCTAATGTTGTGGCAGTCTCGTTCACATGACATGTTGCAAAACCATTATGGTATAACATGATTGCATGGCGAACGCAAGCGACGAACCCTAATGTGGAAATCATGACATGCATGTCATGTACGTCATGAGTCATGACTACACGCCAAGCTCATGATGCGCTCGCAGAAGTCTCGCTAGGTTCACATATACCAAATTCAGCGTTACGTGATGCGAGTGGATGACAATGGTATGTGACTGGTGCAAACATGATAATCATGAGATGCGTGTGATGCGACATTATAACTACAAGCCACACTCATGATGCCCCCGCAGCCGTTTCGCTAGCTACACATACACCAAATTTGGTATTACGGGACGCGAATGGACGTCGAAGGGATGTGACTGGTGCAAACATGATAATCATGTGATGCGTGTTATGTAACAACAAGACTACGTGCAATGCTCATGATGCGCTCGCAGCCGTCTTGCTAGCTTCACATGTACCGAATTCAGTATTTCGTGACGCGAACTGACGACATAGGTGAATGACAAGTCCAGACATGATAACCATGACATGCGTGTCATGTAATGACATGACTACATGTGGCACTCATGATGCGCTCAGGGCCGTTTAGAAAGATTCGTATATGTCAAATTTGGTATATGTCACGTGAATGGTTGACGAAGGTATGTGACTGGTGCAACCATAATAATTATGAGATGCGTGTCATGCAAAAGCATGACTACATGCCGCACTATGCGCTCGTGGCTGTTTTGCTAGCTCCACACATACCAAATTTGGTGTTATGGGACGTCAATCGATGAAGAAATATATGACTGGTTCAAACATGATAATCATGTGATGCGTGTGATGTAACAACACGACCACATGCCACGCTCATGATGTGCTCGCGGTCGTTTCTCTAGCTTCACTTATACCTAATTGTTATTGCATGACTTCAATAGACGCTGAAATTAAAGGACACGTCCAAACATAATAATTATAATATGCGTGTCATGTTAAACGCGACTACATGCTGTGCTTATAGCACGCTCTCAGCCATTTTTCTAGCTCCACATATACCAAATTCGGTATCAGGTGGCGTGAATAGATGGTGAAGGTAAATGAGACGTGCAAACATACTAATTTTGACATGAAAGTTATGTACGGTATATTTTATCTCCGCCTCGTAACGTTATTGTAATTTTACACTGGCATATAAACCTTCCTCATTCGTGCTTCGCACGTCATCGATTCCCACTGTACGTGGGATCTGCAATTTTTTTTATGCCGATGGTCACTTTTCCTGTTCTTTGTGACCCATGAGACACCGTCTCTAAACGCGGTGCGATAGTTCACCATACTTCTAAATAATTCTGCGGGAGCTGCAAGCACCAGTCGATCTCGTCCCTTCGAGCGATTGCCCTCGTAGCATCTCCTCCAAAAATGAACATATTTTTGCTTAAGTAATAAATAATTATTTATTTATTTACAGCTTGGTTCGATCGTTCAATACTGCAGCTCACTGTGTCTCGGAAAAACAAATAGCAACTCAGCGTGATTCGGCACTTTTGCTATAGCGGTGTTCCTTATGCTAGTATTACGAACGACCGACATTCGTGGGCATTGAGTGAGATGTTTTCATGCATACCTTAGTACACAGGTGAAGCCATTTTTCTTGTTAGCTTAACTCCAAGAATGTTCATGCAAAAGCAGATAACACTACAGACCTCTTTTTGTGGGATTGGCCATCCACATGAACGGCTAACGCAAACAACAAGCCTTAGGGTAGGCTGCTTAGCGAGCAATTTACCCTGAGTGATTATCCGTCATCGTGTATACAGGATGTCTCATGAAGGTGACCGGTGGAGCTCTCGCTAGTAATCCGCAGCCCCAAGAGGACTGTCTTCATCTCATTTTATTTCATTTTCTTGATAATTGCATTGATTACCTGCCCAATCATGACTGGGCTGAAACCTTCCTCTTTCTTTTTCTCGAGGCATCCTCTCGGCAACCATATCTTGACACATGGCCGTAGAAAAATTCACTCTACTTAGTTATCGGCTTCCGAATTTTGGTTACTTGAAAGACCCGTATTGATATGTTGCTGTTGGAATCCTGGCACGGCGCCCCTTAAGAAATGACCTATTTCTGCGAAAAATGACTTCTTTAATTGGCAACGTTAGCTCACATTAGCAAGTTATCCCTCTCCTCCATGTCGCCCTGGCCGTCCGGTGAGGGAAGTCTCTGTGGGAGTCAATTTTCGTGATCCCTTATTCAAACTGAATTGGAGACCTCTTTTGTATATATCAAGAGAAGCAAGGGCGTAAACAAACGGTACATCCACACGCTGAAAACTTGTTGGACAATGAATAGCTTGGGAATCAATCCCATTTTTATCATTTCTTCATGTTTCGCACGAATCAGTCATCTTTTGTTTGTTTGAGCTTGTCTTAACGGTGCGAAGTCGGCTTTTAGAGTTAAGGTGCACGTTATCAAAACGAATAAGTAATGCAAGCGTCACGAGAGACACCTACTAACGAGTTATCCAGTGACAATGCTTGGATTGCAAGTATACCGACGACCTCATTCGTAACTCATGGATACCTTCAGAATTTACACCAAAGCTTTCTTGATTTCTAAGTCATTACGTCAAATTACGGAGTTTCAGAACGCCGTAGGCATTTGTACAACCCCGCCGCGGTGCCGTTGCGGTTACGAAGCTCGGCTGCAGTCCCGTAGGTCGCGGGTTCAATCCCCCAGCAGTGGTCGCATTTCGATGGAGGCAATATGCTAGAGGCCCATGTACTGTTCGATTTCAGTGTAATTCTCTCAACACCAGATTGCTCAAATTTATGAAGCCTTCCGCTGCACCATTCCTCATAATGATATCATGGTTTTATGCGTTAAATACTAGATAATACGACACTTTTGTTCGTGCAACTAAATCCACGCATGTGCGTGTGCGGCAGTAACATTTATTCACTTGTTTAGGAAGGTGGTGAAAATCAAGCACCTAACAACCTAGGTTGGTAGTACCGAAACACGTCTAGAATTTTTCATAGAAATCGCCATCCCACAAAAGATCAGGGTGATTCATCTGTCAAGCATTTTCTTTCCCCTTGACAGTTTTAGGAGGCTTCATGTCTTGTGAAACCACCTATCTTCTCCTTACCTTTTGAATGTGTCTTATGCAATGTGTATGTACCTCTTTTTTGACGACAAGCGGTATTTCTGTAATTACAAAGCATTTTCGACCGATTGCTTTATCTGAATAGCCCACCGCCACCAGCATCACGGAGGCGACACGTCCGATGCCTGCTACCGATGCTCTTGGCTATGTTTGTGGTTCTCGTGGGTGTCGTCTCCACGCCTGTGGTCGTCTTCGTTCTCGACGGTAAAGGTAGGGAGGCCGTAAAATCTTCAAGGGAGCAAATTAGTTTTTTGCGGAGTCCTACAGCGCTCACATTATATTTTTGCTTGAGAGAGAGCACTTTGATTTCCGATGGTATCGTGGTATTCGCAACTCAAGCAGTCGTTGAAACACTGAAGAAGTCACTGAAGTGTTTCTTTTTGCAGTTCACAGCTTTTTAGCTTGCAACTAAAACACACCTATTGGAAGCCACGAAGTCCTATTTTATGAAACTGAAATTTTATGGGGCACTCAGGGAACGGGGCAGTTCAATAAGCATTCAACGAAACTATCATGTCAGGCAGTCCAGAAAGGCTGCAGAGCCAGTTTAGTAGGTGTCCATGTTTAAAATTCATTTGTATAGCATTATAAGAACAATAGCCTACCCCTGACGTGTGCTTTACCTCGGTGTTACCTAATGTTCAGAGGACTATAAAACAAGCACTAACAGCTAAAAATTGTGGACTGTAATTCCAGAAGGTTGCCACATAGGTCACTTTATCTGAAAAAATGTAATCAAAAATTAAAGATTCTTAGCATTGTGGGTGAAAGGCGTGGTAGTTCCCGTTCATCTTCAAGTTTGTTGAATCGATGCCATGTGTCACTATCACGAATTCATTAGGACCCTTAAGTTACGCAATGTATACTTGCAGTTGTGTTGACGCCTAATATTTCTCATTATTTCTGGCCAGGCGAACTACCATTCTTCGGCAAGAAGAACGAGACCACGGTGGCTGAGCTTAGCTTGGCCGCCATCACGCAAAGCGCTACGCCGAAAGCATCCGGTGCGGCAGCCTCTCCTATGGACGGACCCCAAGACGGAATCGTCGCATTGACAACGCTTTCGCGTCCCAAGTCATCGCACACATCTCCCGCCGGCTCGGCATCTGGGTCTAGATATCACGCTGCACCGCGCCACAAGCCCGACTCCAATCGTGAACGCGTCTACGCGCCCACTGCAGAAGGCGCAGCAAGCAAGACGACAATCGAACCCACGGCAGAGGTGCAGGCTCTCAGCGAGCAAGTCATTGTCGTTCCCAAGGGCGGAGTCATGAGCAAGCTGCGAGCCGCCGGGGCTGCAGACGCTGCTGCCGCGAACGCACTTCGTAAAGGACGCCGCTCAAAGTCTTCCAAATCCGCAATGAACAAGTCAGAGCACAGAAATGAGCGCAGCATTTCGTCTACAAAAGCCGCAGAGAACCACACATCTAAGCCCGTGGGTGCCAAACACAGCGACACCGTGAGCGTCAAGAACAAGCATGCCATTGCGAGCGCTCCAGCAAATGACAGCGTTACTACCCAACACGGGTTGAATAATCTAGCGTCGTTAGCCACTCAGGATAGCCGTAGGGAACCCGTGCACTCCGTAAACGACCGCCATAACCGTGCAGTGCGCAATAAAGCTTATCGCCGCAAGCGCGGCAAAAAGACAGCTACGAAGGGTGTCCCTTCCAGGAAGCACTCGACCGCGCATGACTCTTCGCTTCATTCATACACCAGTCACAAACGGCCTCACAGAAGCACTAGCTCAAGAGAACCACGTGGTCACAACGTTCAATTATCTGACACACTTATATCTCTTGAACTTCGACGCAAGCGCTCAACAAAAACGCCAGGCAGCGAAGACGAAGAGGTGGATTCTACCCCACCTACTCATAGCCGCACCTGGCCATCCACATTCTCCAGCCAAAATGAAGTCACCTCGTCGTTGCCTAATACGGCAACGGAGGGTACATATGAAAAATTTTCAAGCGTTGGTAGCTCTGGCAGACATGACAGTAGCCTAGAATTGGTGAACTTGAGTACCATTACTGTAGGCATGGTAGTTTCGGCAGAAGGCCATGGGTTTACTTATGTACCAAGCTACGATTACAGCATATCGTCATTTTCCGCAGCGAACTCTACATACGAATCTGCTCGCAGAGCCATACATACTTTTTCAGACAATATGCAGGACATGTCACCGCAGAGTACAGATGAATCAAAACGCGAGAACACGCAGGTTGGCGGTGGTTATGAACATTCTACTGTCCGTGGCGGTAGCGATGCGGCAAATTCCACGCAAAATGGGAGTGCTGCAAGCGGAATAAAAGAAATAGAGCGAGGCGCCAGTGGGGTTGTAGGGCTGAACACCAAAACAAGTAGAGTTTCCACAGTCTCAGTTGAGACATTCGAAGCGCAGAACCGGAAATTGCTCGAAGGTCTGCAGACAGAGATGACGGCTGAGCGGGTCTCCGCAGACGACTGGTGGCCCTCCCTGCTGGGTTATGATGCGCTAATCAATAAGGAGTCTGCGGCCTCTGCTAACGACACAGTCTCTGTCGAGGAGAAAAAATATATTGACTTCACGAATGAACGTCATGAAGACGATGACATTGATCCTACTGATGGCAAATCAGACTTCAGGACAGCTAACTCCGACCATGAGTTGGATCACAGATTGAGGGAAGTGAGCAAAACGTCTTCGCTTTCGTCGGAAACTCCAAACTTTGTATCAAGCGTAACATCTGAGCTGCGCTCCTCGAGTATGACAGAAGGCTATACTACTGAATCACAAGCGCACTCGTACACCGAATCCTTGCCGAAAGAGAAAAATTTAGTTTATCATCAAAGCACAGTTGAGAGCAGCGTGGTTGCAATTGGTAAGACTAACAAAAATGAAATCATGACAGTTTCACCTCCTCAACTCGAAGTGCGCAAAATTAGTACAAGCACTGACGCACCTGAGGCAGAACTCACAGCTTTCACCGCTACTTTTATTTATGCTTCGGAAAATGGTAATTTAGTTGACGCTATGTCAAAAACCCCACAAAAGCCGGTTGAAAACACTTTAGAGGATGGTTACGCCAGCCTCGTCCAATTGGAAGTCAACTTCGCGTCACGCAGGAAGGAAACAAACAAGACTAAAGCACCTACGGCTGATGTGGTGCCTTCATTCCAAACAATTTTTGAGAAATCTAGTAGAAAGCCTTCGACGGAATCAACTCAACAGAACCAGGGATACGCAAGCCATTCATCTCCTTCGATAATATGGTCGAGTGGACGCAAAATGCGGCCTGTCTCAGAGGATAAAGAGGCCGCACATCCGATACTAGTTCACGTCATTACGTCTACGTCAAGTGCGACAAACGATACCCTGGACATTAGTCTTGCGGGGGGTAATACCGCTGGCCTAGCTCAGACGACAGCACTTAATGCCGAAAACGATGACGAAGATGACGACGAAGAGAGTGATGACGAGACAAGAGCGTCTACAACGTCGCAAACAAAAACAAGTTTGAATGCGTTGACGCCTCGTACAGGGTTAAATCGTACAGTGACTACCACTGAGACGAGAAAAAGCAGCACACGAAAACCCGCCGCTCCCGTAATGGGGAAGCGGACATCTATATTTAATGTATTTCAAACCACCCACCTTAATTTGACATTCCGCACCTCTGACGCGACAAAGCGCATTAAAGTCAATGCTATTTCGCGCCTCAGTGTGACGAACAAGGCTGGAGGCATATTCCCTATAGGTAGCGTGATGACTCTGATGCCTAATCAGTCATTTGACGCATCGAAAAATCCTTATACCATGAATAACTCTACCCGAGTGGCCGGCACAGATTTGAAGAGCGATAAAAAGCTCAATAACGCTACGCTTACTGCCCCGACTCAACGTCCTTCGAGTATCAGATTACCTGCCGTACCTTCTCAAAGCATTGTGATGCGCGAAAGTACAACAACGACGGCCACTCCCCGCAGCCGTAAAGGTGACGAAAATAATTCGTCTGTTAAAGTTAACGATAACGGTTCTATCTGGCGCCGAATTTTTCCACCGCAGAACGCTTCGTCGTTAGTGACGAAGATGACCGCACCGACAGACTCGGGCGCCGGTGTGGAGAACTACTATGACGACAGCAGGAATGAGACGTCGTCTTCTGGAAGCGGCGAGGTGGACGACAGCCACGGTGAGCCCAAGACGCGGAACCGCCGAATTTTCGGCGAGATACGCATCACTAGCAAGTCGAGCAAAAAGCCGGACATGTTTCAGACCGAGTACTACTACGACGATACGCCGTCACGCAAGAGGGAGGAGCCGACGACGGATGACATTACGGAACCGGGTTACGAGAGCATTCCCGCGCAGGAGGCCATTGATGACCTCTTCTCCTGAAAGACGCGGTATGCAAAAATCAAAACATAATTATGAAGCTGCTGCTTGTTTACGAACGGTTGCTGTATACAGTATTATTCGGGACCCTGAAACAGACAAACACACAAAAAAGAGTGGTGCGCGTGTTCGCTACGAAGATAAAGTGATGCATACTCTGCTACTGCTTTAAAACCGAATACGCGCAACTATAACACGGACATTCACCAGAACTTAGAAGGTGCTGTGCTTCAGCAAATAACTATATTCGTGGTTATGTTGATGCTATGTATCAGCAAACAAGCATATGTGAAAATACATTGCGGGAAATAATCTGTACTTCTTTATTCCTGCTGGCTTCAGCATTCGTGCCGAGTCAAACAGGTAGTGTTTGTTATATTACTATTCGCCCACTCAGTATATATTGTAGAAATAGGAGTTTTGAATAGTTTCAGTATATGTTATGTAGCTTATAGATCGCACTGAATAGAAGCCGCCATTATCAAGAATTTTTTAATATACGAGGCATTTTACAGTGAACTTCGGCGACTTGGAGCGTATCTATCTATCTATCTGTCTGTTTATCTATCTATCTGTCTATCTATCTATCTATCTATCTATCTATCTATCTATCTATCTATCTATCTATCTATCTATCTATCTATCTATCTATCCATCTATCCATCTATGCATCTATCTATCTATCTATCTATCTATCTATCTATCTATGTATCTATCTATCTATATCTATTTATCTATCTATCCTATCTCTCTATCTGTCTGCGTCTTTTAGATTTCCGGGCTGTTTCGAAATTGGTATCAATAATAAAGTTGGTGAGGCATAACATGACTGTATGACGAGCGTAAATGACTAGTCATAACATGACTATCATGACATGTACATCACTAATGTCATGATATACATTTCGTGATCTTGCTATTCTTGCGGTAGTTTCGTTCACATGACCGATTGCAAAACTGGTATGGTATGGCATGACTGCATGGCGAACAAATGTAACTGACCCTAACGTAGAAATTATGACGCGCCTGTCATGCAAGTCATGACTACACGCCACGCTCACGGTGCGCTCGCGGTAATTTTTCTAACTTCAGATATACCAAATTTGGTTTAACGTGACTTTGAGTAGAAGACGAAAGTAAATAACATGCTCAAACATGATAATCATTATATGCGTGTCATGTAAAACATGACTGCATCTATGCTCATAGCGCGATCGCGGCAGTTTTGCTAGCTCCACATATATCAAATTTGGTATTAAGAGAGGAGAATGAAAGATGAAGGCAAATGACACGCCCAAACATCATAACCAATATCTTCGTGTAATGTGCAACATAACTACATGCTACGCTCAATGCGTGTTCGTGGCCGTTTCGCTAGCTCCACAAATAACAAATTTGGTAGCACGTGACATGAATAGACGAAGATAAATGGTATGCCCAAGCATGATAATCACGACATGCGTGTCATGTAAAACATCACTTCATGCCACGATCATAGAGTGCTCGTGGCTGATTCGCTAGCTCCAAGTATACCAAATTAGGTATCTCGTGACGTGAATAGACGACCAAGGTAAATGACATGCCCAAACGCGATAGCCATGACATGGAAGTCATGTACGGCATATTTTACGTCTGCCTCATAATTGTGTGCTGACCTTAAAGTGACACATCACCCTTCTTCATTCGTGCTTCGCATATCATCGATTCTCATTGTACGTGGGATATACCAATTTTTGTGATAACGTTTCAGTTGCACTTCTACAGTGGATCTCAAAAGCTACGTAGAAAGATTAGCGTGTCGAAATTTACTTCTCCGCGAACCGCAGCGGTTCCAGCTGTTCGCAAGAACATTGGCTCTTTCAGTGAACCTATTTTTTTCTTTCACTAAACTGAGGCTAAGTGGCCATTATTTTAGGTAAAACTATGCTGTGACATCAAACAAATCTAATGTAACTTTTAACTTGAACCAGCATTTTAGGCGTTGTGCCAGTTTCTAGGTGGCAACTTTTCCTGAATTCTCTCAATCATTAAGCTTCACTTCTTGCTACTTCTAAAGAAACGCCTCTGCGCACAACTGTGGCTCTTGCAAATTATCAATGGAGTTTTCTTTACAATACAAGTCGTGACGGGCTAAAAGCGCGACACTTCTTTTTTTGTGAATTGATGAGGTACCCACTACTCGCCCATAAAGCAACACGCGCAACCACGAAGCTGCGCACTTGGTTTATGCTTTCTTTAGTAACGGCAATTACATCTCTGAGCGCTTTTTGATTGCGCCGTGATGTGGTAATGCCACAGTGATGGTATGGTGTCACATAACAAGACCTCCAAACATGACGACATGATATCACAGCACTACTTGATCGAAGGTGAGGTGCAGACAGCTTGCGAAGCCTCCGATCCTCGAGGCATTGCAAGATGACGTTAGCCTTTTTGTTTATTTGGTTTACCCTCAGGACCAAATGACATTGCAGAGGGGGTTGAGTTACTACAAAAGACAAAAACTACTGGCCCCGTATTTGCATATTACACTGCAACAGTCGTCGAAAGACGATAGTATTGCGTCTAGAGTGAGTGAACAAAACGCTTATTGGATGTTCTGCACAAGAAAATCGGTGAATGGTATTCTGGAGGCGCTGCGTTAGAGTGCCTCGAGCGTGCAGGACAGGCGAACGAGCGCATCAAGTCACGTCACACGTGAGACACGAGCGCTATCCGGCACTTATTTTGCAAAGCAAGCAAGCGCGCCCTGCGCGCCCTTCTCGGAGGTGATAAGGTGTAGAACGCAAGGCGATGTGTAGGTTGCACCACCATGTCCTCTTAGCAAAGCGTTCGAAACACTAATCTTTTCGTGCAAGTGCTGCATAGTCAGCGTAGCGTGATTTACGCTACGGTCCTTAGGATTACTTATGTATGCCTTTTCTAGTAAAAAAATAGACATACATAATATTGACGTGTTGGTATGGCGCCTTGAATATGCGCAATAATTGCTTTTTATTTGACAATCACACAAGTATGAACGCTGAACCGTGAGCAATATTTGGTGGGCGCTGGGAATGACATCGGCAGTGTGGAGTATCGTTTGGCCACTTTGGTGCCGTGCGGACAAACAGACAATGCACAAACAGACCAAAAATAGATCTATTATACATACAATGTTCCCTAATACATTTAAATAGTATTTCATGTTAGCTAATACAAAACCTCCTAATTATACAATGTCAGCTAATGCAACAAAACAACTTATTACGCAGTGTTAGCTAATGCATTACGGAACAAGTTGTTATCACTAATAGCAATAAAGTGATCGAGAAGTCTGATCTACTTTTTTATATAAGAGACAAAAATCAATTGAAGAAGTTTTTTTTTTGTATGAAGAGATGTCTACTTTGTGATGGTCATAAATGCGGCGGGATATGTGCTGTGGGTGAAGGCGTAGTTGGTCATGCAGGAAGGGATGATGGTATATTGTTAATTGGGAGACTTTTCTGCGAGATCATAAAGAAGGGTGTGCACGAAAGTTTTTATGTTTGAAATGGTCGCAGTTTTGTTATAATTAGAGAATATAAAATGATCGGAGTTATTCTGCACAAGTTCAAGGGAAGTTACCGTATTATTGCAGGTAGGGTTCCCCGCGACTGCACCAATTTAATGATCAGAGCTCATTAGTGTTTTATGAAGCTGCATTTTTAAACCTTTTGGGGCATTAAAAACGTAACGTCGTAAATTAATATCCAAGCGTGCGGTTAGCGATAATAATGTATTCAATATTAGCTGACCAGTTAAGATTAGTTGTTATGTGAACTACAAGATACTTAAACGGGGTAACAGAATCCAGAGGAATGTTGTTGCCCCGCCGCAGTGGTTTAACCCCGTATTCACAAACGCTCCTCGACTAGACTTCCACCCTTCACTTGACAGGTTCGAGCAATGCGCCACCGCTCGGCTGAAAATGACACTGCGCTATTCAAGAATCGTAGCAGATTATCGCTGATATGCAGTTACTTGCCGTGCCTAGAGACGGCGCTCCCATCGACTTTCTGATGTGAAGGTGAAGTGTTATGTGAAGGGACATTCTAGAATACGGGGGTTAGTGGCTAAGGTACTCGGCTGCTGATCCGCAGGTTGCGGGATCGAATCCCAGCTGCGGCGGCTGCATTTTCGATGGATGCGAAAATGCTGTAGGCTCATGTGCTCAGATTTGGGTGCACGTTCAAAAACCCCAGATGGTCAAAATTTCCGGTGCCCTCCATTAGGGCGTCTCTAATAACCTTAAGGTAGTTTTGGGTCGCTAAACGCCACATATGAAACCAGAAAAATGTTTTTATTATAAAAAAGAGGTAAAGTACTGAAAGTTTTCGATACGCGCATGTTTTTACACTTTTGAATGTTCCTGTCCATTAGCCATTCGTCACACCAGCTGGACATAGCATTAAGGTCAGACTCCGATATGTAATGTCAATACATCAGTAATTTCTCGTAAAATAACATAGTCGTGAGCAAAGAGATGAATGTTTGATGATACGATTGATGAGAGCTCCTTAACATAAATGGGAAATAACAGGGGGCCAAAGACAGGCTCTTGGGGAACGCCGGAATGAACATCTCGAAAGGATTAATAGTGACAGTTTGCAGTAACGAATTGTGATCTCTTAGTAAGAAAGCATTCAATCCAAATTAGTAGGTTGCCTTCGAGATCTGCTTGGTGTAATTCATAAATTAGCAGTCTATGGCAAACCCTAACAAAACCTTTTGAAAAATCTAGAAAACTGATGTCGGCATGTGATGATTTATCGAGCATCTCATGTAAGTGATGAGTGAATAATAATAACGGTCTTTCACATGAATAATTATTACTGAAACCACGTTGTGCTGTCTTAAAGAATGAAATAGATTCTGGAAAATTGACTTTGTAAACGTTATATGCTCGAGCGTATTACAACAGACACTAGTTAATAAAATGGGAAGAAAATTGTTTAAACAGTGTTTATTATCAAATTTATAGAGTAGAACGACTTTTTCGATTTTCAATTGACTAGCAATAGTTGAAGTATCCAGTGACTGTTGCAAAATCGTATAGTATATTGGAACTGTAAGCGGAAGTACCTGTTAAAATTTTGTGTTGTACCATAATAACATGGAGGCGAATAATTTTAAAGTGTTTCAATAAGGCCCATGACTGCTTGAGCTTCAATATACACTTATAAGGTGGGTGAATATTTGTGTAAAATCACTCCCCGTAAATGAACACGGTTATCTACGCAAATGTTTTAAGTAAAAGATTTGTTGTGAACAGCAGCGCAAGTGGCCTTCACTAATTTTGTTACCGGATAAGTTAATTATGAAAATATAGTTGTCGGAGAGGAGGTTAGTGACTCGCCAGAACTTTTCGCCTTAGTTTTTGATAGGCGGCCAAACAATACAAATAAAGTTATGTTCAGTGGACTTCAGTCCACATATGTAGATGGATGATGCAGATTCTTAGGCAGCCTAACGAGGGTGGTTAGTCGGTAAGCAACTTGTGGCACGGTAAAAAAAGTTTCTGCCTGTTAGATAAACGTCTAATGTGAGCACTGTAATATTGCGTGCGCGCGTTAAATATGACGGTACTGTAGGAAACTTAGTTATTCATTAGTCGATCAACCACAGCTGCCGACATATTTGGCTCAAAACTGCAATGAACTGCCATTAAATCTGCTTAAACTGAATTGAGGGAATTCGACACTTCAGTGGCAATGTCAATGTTTGCTTTCCTATTGTTCTGTATTGCTTCCTTTTTTATCTGCTTTGATACAAGCTACAATACACAAAATGAGAGTAATGAATGATTACTGATGTCTGATGTATAGGTTATAGCGGTATGAAAATCTGTTCGATTTGTTAGATTCAGATCGAAAAAGCTAGCACCACTAGCAGTTGCCATAGTTGGTGAAGTTATCATAGGAATGGCTGATACTGCTGCATGCGACTACTGCGGCAGTGACGAAACAACTTGGCACATTCTGTGTGAATGCCCACAACGCTGCTCGTGGAGACAGTCACTCTGCAATGCACTAGATGAACTGGACAACGAGACTCTTTCGAAAGAAAGAATTCTGCGCTACCTACAGGACTTTATGTCGCAGAAGAAGGCTGTGAAGGCGCTCCTGCGCTTCTTGTGTTCAAGCGGCCTGTTTAAGCGACTGTGATCTGAACTCTCTTAATGTGTGCGCATGTGAATTTTTTCCTGATTTATATTATATCTCATTATCTCTATCCTCTTTCGCACCTTTTTCCCCACCCCCGTACAGGGTAGCAAACCAGTTCTTCTAGGTTAACCTCCCTGTCTCTTCCTTTTATTTATTCCTCTCTCTGTGTCGGAGAAAAACACTGAACATAGGTTATATAGCTCAGTCGGCTGTAGCGAAGACTGTAACGAGTGAGGTGCGTTTGCATTCCTTATTATAATACGAAAGTTTGAATCTCCGAGCAGAAACGGACAATGTGATTGAAATCGTGTGCAAACTATATTGATTGCGACAAATGTTGAAGGTTAAGAGGGGGAGTAATAGCACAGTCCTAATATTATATTTTGGTAGCTGATGGTTACCATAGCCCAAGCTAGCTCTAGTTCAGTGGTAATACGAATACAAGAAGAAGGGAGGTCTGTTGAAACAAAAAATACCACCTCCTCTGTGCATTGTCTGATCACAGTCATATAGCATATTCTCCAGCAGCCTATTGCTTCCTCGGTAACAAGACAGCTTTTTACTCTCCCGCACTAAGTAGTCTAAATTGTTAACAACTTTTTCTCAACACACTTGTGAAAACGGTTTGCGCCATCAAAGATTCCTTGCGCCATCAAAGATCACAGACATGCGCGTCAAGCCACGTTTCAGTCAAATCAAGTATCTTTTCACTTGATGTATCATAAAGAGCTATATTGGTTGAGTTAGAAAAAACAACAGACACCTGAGAGTATGATTTGCGGTCACCTTCTCTCACGAAACCCTATATAGTTGTGTTCACTGAAGCCTGTGCATTACCGATATGATCGACGCGTTTTAATTGTGAATGAATTTCTTAGTCGCGGCATGTCGGGCTTCTGTCGGTGTCCGCGCACCGGCAGGCGTTATCTCTCCGCTGTCACTTCCCCTCCCTCAACAACAGCTGTGGGCGTGCGCGCTTATCCTCGCCCCTAGCAACCAAAGGAGAAGGTGTGGGCGGAGTAGCGGTGGGTACCGAGAAGGAGCATGCTCTGGCCATGGCCGGTCTGGAGGCGCGCGCTCCCTTTTCTTACGGCCTGAGCAGCCACGGGGAGTACAATGGAACTTATTCTATACAATCACGACGGCACGCTCCGCGAGAGGGCGTCGCCAGCCAACCCTCAAAGCCCATTGCGCCGCATGCGCTTCATAATGTAAATTAGCTGTGCCCGGCCTATTTCTCGGGCTAATTACTTCTTCCGATTGTAGGAAGCGGTGAAGGAAACACATGTGCGTGTGGGGACAGTGTGGCTTTCTCCCCACACGGAAAAAAAGACGCACACGCAGCGCTACTAGCCACAACAATCTTTATTTTTTAAGACCTGACCACCTTATTTTCGAAGTAGGTGACAATGCTTGAGGCCCGTGTTTTTAGATTTAGGTGCACTTTAGAGAAGCCAAGGTGGTCTAAACTTCCGGAGAGCTCCACTACGGCGTTCGTCATAAACATATCGTGGTTTTGGGATGACCATGCTGATGCAGATATCAGCGAGTGCGTCCTTGTGCTCGCTCCTACAATGAGACGGGTAATCTCATCCTTATGACGAGCCACTGAGATAGGGTTACCTTTGTAAGCATTATCGGTGCGACTAGAAGCATGACATGGCCGTAAAATAGACGACCCCACAAATGATGTGTTACTGTGATACAGGGTAAGGAAAAAAATAATCTGGAGAAATTCCTGCGCACAGCAAGCGGTGGCATGTTCAGAGTTTTATGCGGGCGTACGAATGAAGACGTCACTGCCAGAGCGCTGTATTTTCGGGCGGCTACGCATATTACCCCCCCCCCCCCCGGATCCGCCACTGACCAGGTCACACCATTCGGAAAGTAGCTTGCTGCCATACGCATGCACTTGGATACACGTGTCGCAGTGAGTTTCTCCGACGTATTTCTCGTGTTCGTGCCTGCCTGCTTTTGTGAAGAGACCTTCGTGTGTGCTTGGTGTTCTGGTGGAGCGTTCGCACAGTGCGCGCATGGTGTACTGCGGTATGCCATTTTGCAAGTCGCGGTCTGGAAAGACTGCCGGCGTGTCATTTCACCGATTTTCTGCTGAAGAGGAACTTTGCGCGAAACGGCAGAGAAACATTTCCCGCGAAAATCTCGTGATTAATGACAAGTCTCCCTTCACTGTCATTTGCAGCAAGCATTTCCTTTTGAGTGACTTTGCCAGTGGATGCAAAATTTAAAAAACTTGCTCCTGGCGCGGTGCCAATCGTACTTGAAGGATACTCTTCGTACCTGGTGCCCACTGCAAAGAAACCACGCAAAGAATCGAAAGCTCGAGACTCTGCTCTTTCAAGCAAACTGACGAAACAAAAGGCAGAGCCAGAATATCACGAGCATGCTGTTTTGGAGTCGTCGGAAGAAGCCGAACAGAAATTCAGTAAATGCACCAAAACAAATAACGATGCACAGCGAGTCATTCGGCACGTTTTAATGATAGCGAGGCTTCAGTCACAAGTAGCGTACCATCGCTCCACTTGCCGGGAAACCAAGCGGCAGCTAGAAGACACAATAAAACTGGCCAACTTTTACCGTAGTAATAAGCACTACTCGTCACTGACGAAGATTTCCGCGGATGCCGAAAAAGGAGAGAAAAAAGCTGTCTTTCTGCTTCACCAAATAGAGAGCTACCGGAAGGTTCAATCTTACCCGATGAAATCGACAGAGAGGGTGTAATATGGCACTTTCTTTCACCCAAAGGCTATGATCATGCACGAGCTGAGCTTCTGACACTACCACATAAATGCACACTGCAGCGATACGTCGGTCCCAGCTCATCGTCCTCAGGTATGAGCAGTGCAATGAAGGAAAGACTTATTCACGAGGCTTGTATCCTCTGCCACAAGCAGCACATGGCTTCATTACTAATTGAGGAGGCTTCAATAAAGCCAAAGTGCATATACGAGCGCAAGTCTGGTGCAGTATTCGGTATCAAAACAGGCCAGGAAACATTGCTTCGCGCAGCACGAACGAAAGTCTTGCTAACAGAGTGTTTTGCTTTGTGCTTCATGGAATAACAACTTCATACAAGATTCCATGTTCCTATTATTCTACGAAGCAGCTCAGTGGGGGAGACTTGTTTGCCTGGACGAAAGATATCATTGCAGCAGTTGAGGACTATGGGTTTGTGATTATCCACATTGTTACAGATATCTACTCTGCGAACACAACCATGTTTAAACTCATGGAAAACGGCTCCCTGTCAACTGTAGTCAAACACACCCACGATGATGAACGAGTAATTTTTTAGGTTTCAAACCTTTCCATGTTCTCAAAAATGTGCGCATCCAATTTTTGGAGCGTGAATTCTCAGATAGCACAGGCCTTATTTCTGGAACATTCGTGCAAAAGCTATATGAGCACCAAAAGGAATGTCTGTGAAACTGGTGAGAAATCTCACTAGAAAGCATGTATACCCATCTAACCTGGAAAAGATGAATGTAATGCGTGCAGTGCAAGTATTCTCGCTGCAAGTCATTGGCGCACTGGAACATCTGCGAAACTTGCGGGGCAACTCCTCTTTTGTCCTATTCAAGGATGCAGCATCAACAATCAACTTCATGAAAGCCATAAAGAGATGGTTCGACATTCACAACACACTACGTACAGTGGAAATGACTGTAAACTTCCCATCTCGAAACAGTATGAGAGCTGATTGCTGTGGCTGGAAAGTGAATTTTCAGGCTAAATTAGGCGCATCCAGGATTCTTCTGTCACCACTGGTGTTGGAAACTTTACAGACGAGACGTACACTGCCCTGCTTTTCACCAGAAAGTCCACAGTGGAGACAGTACAATTTCTTCTGAGAAAAAGAGTAAACTATGTGCTCACAAAAAACTTTAACAGTGATCTTATAGAGGTATTATTTGGAAAACTGGGGGCAATGTGTGGGTGCAATGACGCCCTAGACGCAAGAGCCGTACCAGCGGCTTTGACCCATATTGTCAAGAAAGAGGCGCCACCTTCAAACGACACGGGCATTCGCGACGAAAACATTGAAGGAGCGGCGGTGTCTATTCCGGAAGATGTTATCGAGGAACTTGAAGCTTTGCGAGAACCTCCTCCCAGACCACCGACATCAGTCGCCTATTCAGGCTTGGTGTATGTAGGTGGTTACATTGCCGAGCTCATCAGCGATGTCGGTTGCGAAGGTTGTGCCATGCTAGTGGCGACAAATAAAACTAACACTCCTTTATACCAACTTCTCCGCCAGCAAAAAACCTAGGATCTACACTACCCGAAACCGGAGATACTATCGATGCTGAACACAATTGTGACGTCCTTAGAAAAAGCAGTCAAATATCTTCCTCGAACGAAGATCCTCGAGACTCTGCAATTGATTGTTGAGCCATACCTTAAAGATTTGCCACTTTTGGACTGTCCGGAAGGTGTGGACAAGAGTCACGCCAGAGTGCTGGCTCATATTATTTCTGGAAAGTTTCTCCGGATTCTTCTAGTAAACTACACAAAAAGGTTAACAGATCAGAATGACAGGCCTTCTGGTTTCATTCACAGGCCCTCGCAGAAGCATTTCAGGCTGTGACAGATGTGACTACATTAAACTGTAATTGACACTACAGTGTTTACCAGCAGTGCTTTTTTTCAGTTCTCCATGCGCACATTGTTTCAGTACCAAGGAGAACATTCTGCTTCTCATTAAAAGGATTCTCTGAATGTTTTTTTTATGTTTACTCTTCGTCTCTGGTGTGGCCGTCCCCATTATGCAGTGACTTTCACGTTCACGAAGTATTTATTTCAATAATAAAACACGATTTCACATGCGTTCAACAAAGAATGGGCAATTTTGCTATCTTCAAGTACAGCGACGGCCAGCATGTGCATTTGAAATAAACATTTTCGAAACCATAACTAAACCATTTGCTCAACCAAGTGCAATATTGATCCTCTTCCTTATTCTCGAAGTTAGAGGAAACTGAAGAAAATGCTTTGTTATAACCGCGTCGATGCTCTGCCGAGCAACAGAAGCTATCGTATGAGCGGCCTGCGCCACCACTTGTGAAGAGCAGAATTGACCAGAGTCATCATATATACTTGCTATCATGTTTATATCGCATTGGTATCATGAATACCATGAAGAGTAACTTCAGAAAGCACCACGATGTGTCGGAAGCCAAGTGCTCCCAGCGTGCGCTAGCCTCCGCAACGGCCGGGAGCGGGTTGGCCTGGAGCGCCCCCACGAAATTGCGGACATAGGTAGCAACAGCCCCCCAGTGCGCAGGCCGTACAGAAAGGGAGCGAGCGCGCGCCTCCAGACCGGCCGTGCTCTGGCATGTGAGGGCGCTCACGTCGCGGGAGCTCAGCAGAGCTGCCGCGTTAGTCGAAGAAGTGTAGGGGAGGGTAGGTGCAGCGCTTTGCCACTCCCTCTCTCACCGTTGGTTCTCTCTCCTCCTTGCGCCCGTTCTCCCGTCCGCTCACTCATACGTATATATATATATATGGACGGAGCCACGCACCTCACCCTGACTGTTCGCTGGCTGATGACTAAGTAAATATTTCATTGCGGAAGAAACATTTGTATTGTTCATACTTTACGCCATTAAAGTTACTACGCCGTGTACTCGCGGTGCAAGAAATGCATTTGTACTTCCTCTAGATTGCGTCCGGGTTCGGGGAGGTAGCGCCAATCAAGTTTTACCTCTTAAACTTTGCCGCACTCTGAGAAATACTTGTAATACTTGTTATTTAATAATAGTTTGTCACGCAGCTTGAGTGGAAAAGCATCAGTCTGAGCTTTCTCAAAGTCACTAAGTTTTGCTCAAAGCTTTTGGAAGGGACAAGAGGGGTCAGGTTGGGTACATCGACTTGAAGAAAGAAATAACGGCTTCCGTGTTCAAGT
The DNA here is from genome assembly GCF_013339725.1 of Rhipicephalus microplus. NCBI lineage: Eukaryota > Metazoa > Arthropoda > Arachnida > Ixodida > Ixodidae > Rhipicephalus > Rhipicephalus microplus. Next base: position 54,912,672 of record NC_051165.1, on the reverse strand, counting down.
CGACCGAGATGGATGTATATGACACAATATCAGCGGATTACCCTAATCTGAGCTGCCTACACACCATCTTTCCCAAGGTGTACTAAATGACGTTTGCCCTGCATGAGGAGAAATATTCATGCTTCTACGTTTGTTCTGAGAGTGCAAAAAGACGTAGACCAACCCTGATGCCACTCTTGCCAGAAGACAGGTGGCCCTTCAAGGCTCCCTTCCCTGTGCCACCAACTTCGGCCCGTCCGTCAAGCCCGCCCAGCGGGCGACAGGGTTGGCTCTAGTGTTCCGACGTGGGCGTCATGCCCAGCGCACTAACGTGCATCTTGTCCGACACAAATATTGTTTTGCACCCACCCCACCACTAGAAATGATTGAGAGGCTAATTCCAGTGGGGCATCGACTAAGCCTCCCTCCTTAATAATCACCAATTCATAAACAAAGCTAATCTCTTTCTGGTGCGACAAAAGAAAGCAAAGATAAGAGTCCCTAGAGTTCCTTTTCGAGAAAGTATCAGTCACTTGCGGGCGTGGCTCAATGGTGGAGCAACTGCTGCTGGCCCCATGGATGTCTTGGGTTCGATTCGCACTCAGAACGAAGCTTTTTACTTCAATTTATCTCAAATTTCCACTCCTCAAAAACACCTCTTTGTCATTCACAATAAACAACGCTGACAAAAAACTTTAAAATTTCAACGACGGAAGCTTTTTGACGCTATTCCTATGGTAATGAACAGTTTTATAGCATTCCTGAATACCATGAACCGACTTGTGCCAATTGTGATCTCTCCATCACGAAGTCTTCAGTAATGAAACGGAAAAACCAAACGAACCGGGCAAGAATCAGAGCTCAGCGAATCGCTTCACGGTGATTTTCTCTTGTTGCTTCAATCATTTCTAGTAACGCTTGCAGTTGACACATCCACGATTGTCCTGCAATACTGATTACTTGTTTCTCGTATATTTCGGTGCAAGTTTAGAAATTTGGCAAGCACTGCAGACTTTCAGCGAGGCCAAGCTCGCCTCCGTTCATGCTTGAATCGCACCACCAGTGTGTGTTGAGGCCACTATATTTGCCTGCGAATTGTATTGTAGCGGAACGCACGGTTCCAAGCAGTGGTGCCAGGACGGAAATGTTTATTTGTGGCATTGAGAGTTAGGGCGCGACGTTCCTAATAACGCTGTTGAGGCGGCGGCAATTCGCCAAGCATCCAGGTGCTGTGTCGACCTGTTGGAGCACAATATGCTTCGTCTCAGCCACGAAGTGCTCAGCCAAAGTTACGAGGAGTCTGGGAGAGGCCTCACCACGCAAATGAAGACCTCATTGTGCGTTCATGTCCGCCGTTTATGACCGCGATTCTGAGCAGTCTGCGCGTGATGGGTTCGACAGTCTGACAGAATGAGCAATTAAATGGTTTGCAACACATCAGTAGAGTACGCAATTCGAATATCATGCTTCCAATGAAAAATTATGTTCATTAGTAATACCTGTAGTTGTACGTCACTAGAACCCGCTGCTTTATGCAATGTTACTCTGATTTCTTTATTTTTATTTTCTACCAATGCAAGTCCGATGAATGCTGCAACATAGTCTTATATAACAATACGAATCACGCGTTTACTTGTTGTTCATTTTCGTTTCTCTGTCCTCTCAAAAGCGTTAGGCAGATCGTTTCCCAGAAATTCCAGCATTGTCATCAGCGTCATTCATCGACCGACCGACCGACCAACCGACCGACCGACCGACCGACCGACCGCCCGACCGATCGACCGACCGACTGACCGAACGACCGACCAACCGACCGACCGACCAAATAAAAATCAAAATGCAACTTTTCTGGTTCAGAGTATAAGGGTCAAATCCAGGGCATCTGTGCGGAGGCATGTGTTCTACTATACCGACACAAGTTCCCAGAATATTTGTTAAGACTGCGTTAGATAAAAACACTGTATGGATGTCGTGTCGTAGAAGGAGTCTCCTGAACGCATCACATAATGCGTGCAAGAAGCGTCGAACAACACCAGGCGTCGAAACTTATGAATCGAGCAACTAGGCGGTCTTTTTAAAGGCTCGCTCATTTCAAAGTGCTTAAACATATTTGATTATTATTAGCAGCAGATCCACCAACAAGCTGAACACTTGCGCAGGTCCGCGTGTTGCCCTACGGACGCGTAGCGGGCCCCTCGCTGTATTGCAAAAGGAACAACTACAGCGTAGTGGGCCCTTAACAACTGTGCTTGCAGTATGTATCCAACTGTACCTTGAAACGGCGAATGACATGCGCAAGGTTGTTGGTTTCCTAACGGCCCATGTAGACATGCACCGATAACCAATTACGATATTGCGATCCACTCCTGAGGGTGAAGCTCAAGCGTTCTTCGATTTTCAATGTTGATACCACCACTGTATTTAATGACACCAGCTGGCTCGTTGCTCACACCCATTATGTGGACCTGCACAGTAATCATCACTTCTACTGTGCTAGAAATAGCAAAAAAAGCATAACTCAGGATGTCTCCGTAGCAAAAAAGATCCTTACTAGTTGCCACTTAAGCGTGTGATATGTTGCTTTAATCTCTTTACTCTGTTTGTGTCACTTTTTTGTTTTTTGTTCCATTTTTTCAAGACTGACTAAATTCTGTTTTTAAAATGTTGCATCTGAAAGGTTATTTCGTATTTTAGTTGACACCCATTTTTTTCTGTTCTTATCATTATCAGCTTCGAAAGTACAGACAGATCTTGGCTGAGCTCGTGTAGTGGGTTCGCACCACTGAGCCGGCTAATCACTAACGCCATCAGAGCCTGTGTTGAGTTAGGAAAAGCCAATAAGTGATTACAATAAGCAAGTACAAATTTGGTACCACGCGGAAGCCGCAGTTTCTATTGAAGCGTGCTGTTCGACAGTATTTGCTGTCGTTTAATTAGGTTTTTACTGTGTGTTTGTTTTGTATAAGCCATTTTTCGTAGCGGAAATACTTCACGATGAATGGTTATCAGCATCAGCGGCTTAGGAGCCGGAAGAAACTACTTGTAAACAACACGCCGGCCGAGCTTGAGGTTGCATGTTGTCCTGCGATCACTGTCAACTCAACCTGCCTCGGTTCGCGGCCATCAGCACCTGGGCTCTGACCTTGCGGCACAGGCGGGAGTGAGTGACATCATTTATTGGAACCGATATATACTGACCAGTGTCCATGAACCTATGACTACGGTATACGTACATAATGACGCTCTGCTGCAATAATAGCTGTCTACATCAAAATAATACATCTTAGACGCTTAATACTTGTAACTATGACTTGGTGCTTACCTACTTTTCTTGTAGTTAATATTAGTCTAAGCAGCGATTTCAATTAAATATTGGGAACGTCCTTTTATCATAACCACTGATAACCATGATGCTCGGCCGCTGACGCGAAAGTTGCTGGTTTGGTTCCAGCCGCAGCGCTTGCATTTCAATGCAGGCAATATCCTCGCGCTAGGACGATGCCAGTTCCTGGTAAAGACCATCAGATGGTCCTGACTTTCGAAGCTGTCGGCTACTGCGTGCCTCATAACCACATCTAAGTTTTCACACTGGAACCCACAGGCACTATTATGTATTATTAAACTTTATATTGACAGCACGTAATCGAACTCACCATGAGCTACAGGCTATATGTACGTAATAACATTATTGCTCTTTTTCATGGTGTCTAAGACAGTAAACGTCTAAGTACAGATGTTTATAGGCTTCGTGCACATCACCTTACTTAAATTGGCAATTTTTAAAGAGATGTTCAAGTGGAATAGTGGTTCGCAAAGCAGCACCGCAATGTGACAGGCGACCATACGTATACACCTTCCAATATTTTTAAAGTGCAGTTATATCAAATGCATGTTTGTTTCTTTTTCCAGGGCGGCGGGGCCTTTAAAAACCAACCATGGCTGCCGATCCGTAAGATTTTGTTTATCTGATCATTTTTTAGATAATATCAAATCAACTGCGAAGCTAAGCTTTGCCCATTTACGAATGCTGACAAAATTGGCCCAACTTTGTGGTCAGTAAAGCCAAACTATCTGGCCTACTTTATGTTTTTTATTTGACTGCGACTAGTGGCCATCAAAATGAACAAATGCCTCAAATGCTAAAGGTCTTCCATGGAAACCTTTTTATTACATGTATGTATTAGCAAAGATCTCGGCGGAAATTTGGCCACTGACTTGGGTACATAATAGAGAATACAAATTGATTGATTAACTGAAGAAGTAGAAACCAAGGTTCACATGCTATTATTTTCTGCGGATTGAACGACTCTATGATTCCTACAAACCTTGTGAATTATCTAGTATTACCGCCTCTTTTTTATGAGGTGCGAATATATCTTTAACGAACAAGCACACCTCATGTGACAGCTTGTTTTGTCACTTGATGAAGGATAAATACAGCTTTGCTTTATTTGGCGCGATCAAAAAAGAAGCAATAAAGAATTGCTAGCAGCATATTGGGCTCACGTTTGAGAACCCCACCTTTGAAGTAGCTTGGGTCGATGCAGCGTACTAAAATACAGCGGAAGCTTAAGTGCTTTGCGGTGCCTAGGCTGGAATTACGCCAGAATTTCACACTGAGCATCTATTTTATACGCCGAACTGTTGTTCAATTTGAAAACTAATTTATTATTTGTACGCTCCGTCATCATCTCTCTCCCATTTTGTTACGTTGGCTGTGGTGCAGGTACGCCGCTAAGAGATGGCGCCTTGTGCGTATGCCCCTCAATGCTGGTATCCCAATACTCTTCGGAGTATTTATAACTGGTTTAGTATATTGGTAGGCAAGCAGCGAGATTCTAGTGCGAGCTAATGAGTGCGGGCAAGCAGGCCAGTCCTACTGGCATGGTATTGATAATCTACTAGGAGTAGTGAACATTCTCAGCATCCGCTCTGAAAATCTGAAGATGGCCAAAACGACAGCTTGGGCGAGTTGGTTCATATTTATGAGATATTTTCACATTGCAAAGGGACAAAACGGCTATAGAGATACACGCAACGCTGTCTGTAGGTGCCTGGCTGTTCTTTCATTTCTGCTGTTAAATTCTCGGTAGACTATAGCATTTACAGCGACCTACAGCAACAGGGTGTCACTGTTCTCAGGGAACATTACACATGGTCGCCAGCGTTGTCCTTGGTGGCAGAGGTCTGTTCATGACTTTCCACGTCACAACTTAAGTACAGGTACCATAGCCGTTTTCAGAAATACGGGAAAACCTTTTTTTACGGTATATGTAAAACAATGTACTCCATAAATTAAAAACAGCATCACTTACGCATTCACTGAAGACGACGAGAAGGTGAAAGCAATCGTAATTTTCTCCACAGTCTAAGTACTAACTATGTCCCGCCACCCTTCAAAAGCCTTCTGCACAGAAGTTGGTTTTCTATCCCCTTCAACATCGGAGGCACCTCACATAGTGTCGCGTTGCCTCCGTCATCACAATACCTTTGACCAAGCTACGGTGCCTTGTGAGGACGTCATCACGGAACGTAATACCATGCGAATGCACGGTGGTGTCGTAATGACGTAATTGTGACACCAGAAAATTCGTTGATCTTTGACGTCTTTTTGGCGTCCTCTGATAGCTTCATCATATCATGATTTGTTTTTTGCATGATTCGTTCCCGATGCCATAGGGCACCCACAGCTGCCGATGCGGGTCAAGAGATGGTCAAATTTTGTGTTTTATGAGCCATCTGAGGCCTTCATCTGAATAAGATGTGTTTGCATATTATAGAAAAAACCAATGCAAACGAATAAATGGCGATAGATACTCAGTAGCTTTTGTTTTGTTTTTTTAGCACAATAGGCCGAAAGTTGAAGATAGCTGTCACTTAGGAATTGAAAATTGCACATTGCCGAGAGGACTGTATAAAATGTTCTTTCTGATTGTTGATGTCTATGAATACTGTTCAAAAAAGAATGTCACTGGAGCTAATGTCTCGAGAGAAGGGCTTCCACTCCTTTGGTTAGTCTTCTTTTCGCCTTAAGTAACACAAGTTATCATGTCGTAGGGTAGCTTTGAACGCCATTCCCTGTTCAACATATCCTTATGAATTTACCTCTTAACTATTTCGTGCACTTCTGTCATGTTCGTTTCACTTCACCAGAGTCATATTCATTAGGATTCATGAACTAAATGTCATGATTAGGCTATGGGAACTGAAAGCTGTCACGTTATGAGCGTGATACGAAGCCAAGCAGTGACTGAGTACCTGCCTTCCACCTTTGTTCAGAGGAATTGGCATGGGCATGGACGGCATGGACGACTACGACGACATGCCCATCATGGCCGGAGCATCCCGTCCGTGGCTCTCCACTACGGCCATATTGGTACTGCTCTCCGTCTTCCTCATCTCACTCGTCGGCATCATTCTGTTCAGCCTGTACTTATACTTCCTCCAAGGTATGCGCTCCACAACCATCGTTGAACACACCGTCATTCGGAAGAGAAAACATTCGTAAACAAATTATTCAACACATACAGACGTATATACAACAGCGCTGATCAAAAAGAAAAACAAGGCAGATATAAGGAAAGAAAATGGAAGCTTGGGATGAATAACTCGTGAACAAGGGGTGGGCTGGAGCCAACGTTTTGGCAAGCAGAATTGTCTTCAAAGATGTACCTACTTTTAGGTCAGTATAAATGAAAGACTAGCTTATATTCAATATTAACATTGATTTATTTCACACCTGACAATGAGCCCTAGTGCTAAAACTCCGCAATCAAGTAACGCGCTTGAAGTTCCTCAGCAGAGTGTTTTGTTTCGTGTATTGAAGCTCTGCTCCACGGGTAAGCGGGATATGTGCGCGTAATCACATATACTTCGCCCTTAGGCGCAGGTGGCCTAACGGAGCCTTCTCTCAGGCTGCTGTATGTGGGCCGAGCTTCTGTCTTGAGGTAGCATGTTAACAGTAAAATAGGGCTACCCTTTTATTCATTTATTTACTTACCTATTTATTTATTTATTTATTATTTATTTAACAATACGGCCAATTTCATCAGAGATTATAGCAGGGAAGGCATATGAAAACGAATATTTGTTTAGACAGATTCGTATTGATAGAAAACACAAAGAAGCCGGTATTACAAAATGACATGCGAATCATAGGTTATACATTGCCGTTAAAAAAACATGCTTTTAAAGGGGCGGTGACATAAACTTGACGCATACTGGGTTCTCGCATGAACACTTAGGTAATGATTTCTTGGTAATGATTCAGTAAAATAATGCAACAGAGAGATGGTTTGTTATATGTATTATCGCTTCATATAACCAGCATCGAACGTTATTCAAAACGGGTGCAATGCCTGTCAATTTCCAGCGCTGCCATGCAGACACCTCCCAAAGTCACGCCCTGCCACACGAAATGTGCACGCGAGTTTCACTTGCCATTCGGTCTGCTCGGCACACAAGTGTGGAGACATGTCTTCGCCACTCTCAATGCTATCGCCACCATCATAAGCGTCCTCAAGTGGCGAAGAAAGCGCTGATACATTAGACATTGCTACAATTTAGGGCGTGCCGAATAATTTTCGGTTCAATTCTAGGCTGAGCAGTGACACTGAAATCGACGGGGCACCGAGCAGCGATGATGCAGCTGCAGACACATACTGGGGCCACGCTGACTGCCATGACATATGAGCGCTGCATGCATGTTACTTGTTTGCGATGACCGTAGCTAAAAATAATCGCATTCGCACTCACGACTCCATGGAAAAATACCTAAAGCAGCCCAACAAAAACGTGGAATTCGCGCGAATGCGCTGCACGAACTCATCACAACAAACCGAGTGAGAGCGTTGCCAGGAAGCCAGGCGTCGCCTATAGAAGGTACACATGATAGCACCACGATGACAACACTGAAATTATCGACATCATCGCTGCTTGCTTATCGTTACTCAGCCTCTGAAACGTGGTGAAGAGCTCGCTGAACACGTCAAAATACTGTCGGTGTCTCATGGCCAGGAATGCGCCGTTAAGACTTTCGACGCTCTTTCTCTCGTTATAGAGTATCTTCTATGTAACGGACGCAATTCATGCGATCGCTAAAAAAAAAACAGGCATACCAAACAAATGTTTGAATGCCACATCTCGAGTTTGATATAGGGTGTCACTACTGCTTTGATAAAAGTTTACTATCTACGTATTTAGGGAATTTTTGATTCGGCGCATAAAGGAAGGAGTGGTACGCTACCCAATTTTTTTTATCCTTTAATTGGAGCCTATAACCTTGCAATGGCAAATGGCAGAATTTAATGCCTTGGCACAATCCCATTATATCATTCATTACAGGAGCCACTGTATAGTATATGAGTGTTACGGTCACCTATCTAGTCTTCTTCATCATCACAATCACTATCATCAGCCTGACAATGCCCACTGCAGAGCAAAGGCCTCTCCCATGATCCGCCAATCAATCCGGTCCTGTGCTCTCCGTTGCCACGTTGTACCCGCAAACTTTTTATTCTCATCGACCCAACTAACTCTCTGTGTGCCCTTCGTGGGTTCGCCTTCTCTGAGAATCCAGTCAGTTACCCTTAACGACAATCGCTTATCCTGCCTACGTGCTACGTATCCGGCCCATGTCTATTTCGTTTTCTTGATTTCATCAATATCCTTAACCCCAGTTTGTTCCTTGACCCACTCCTGCTCTCTTCTTGTCTCTTAAAGTTTCTCTTATCATTTTACATTCCATCGCTCGCCGCTTCATCCTCAAATTAAGGTGAACCCTGAATTTAAGCTGAAAAGAGAGTTCAGTCCTCTTAAGCATTGCTATCAGGCTCACGTGGTTTCGCTTTCATACTTAGATCTACTCACAGGTATTCGAAAGCAGTGTCTTTCATACATCATTTTTATTTTTATTGATCAGAGGCATGAATTACGTAAAGAGGTTCTTTGACCTCCCTTCCACCAACTCTTCCAGAGATGTTCTTGGCAAATATATGTTATGCTGTCATCCTTTCTAAGAAAAATGGCCTTACTGGTTTACAAGCGCTTCGAACACGCTTTCGAAGATTCAATGTCGAACAGCGCCAAGAAGATCACCGATTACGCGAGATATTGCTATTAAAGAACATTCACGTCAAGGTCAAAGAAGCTCATTCTAGGCTAATGGTCTCGTCAGTCGACTCACTCGGATTCATTCAGACTGAGGTCGTGTCTGAGTGAGTCCGAGTGAGTAATGTTTTGGTGAGTTGAGTCCGAGTGAGTCCGGTGGAAGAAAATTTTTGTGATTCTGAGTCCGAGTGAGCTCGGGTCAGGAAAATTTCTGCCAGTCAGAGTCTAAGTCTAAAGCACAGACTATATTTCATGAGTGAGTCTGAGTGAGCTCCATAAGTTTTCTCACCTATCCTGTTGCCTTGTCCACATTTCTAATGCAAGTAATATTTACACTCTGGTTCAACTAGGCATATAATGTGGTGCTCAGAAATAAATCAAAGGGCTTCAAAGCGAGAAAACACGCAGCGAGTGATCAAGAGAAACTGATGAGCTGCAAAGATTAGAACATGAACTAAACGGTTGTGGGTTATTGGAAAATCCGATGTTTGTGACAATACATATTATTTTAAGTAAACAATTGTAGCTAATTCTCAAGAGACATAACGAGTCATCTATCGGATTTGCCAAATAAATTGCAAAAGCAGCCTGAAACAATAGAGAATGAGGGAGTGTGATACTTATGCGCCTAAAATAAAGACAGCGACTTCAAAAAAGACGCAATTGAACGAAGTCGAGAACTGGACGAAATCTTGTCTGGTCGGGAAGTAATTGCATTATAGACAAAAAAAAAAGACAAGACGCTGACCAAGAGGGTGCGAAAATAATAATAATGGCGCTTCGGCTTCCCCACAGAAGCCCCATTCACTAAGCTCAGAGGCCGAAGCTTCCAGCTTAAATCCACTTGTTTGAAGGTCTTCAATAACATTTCTCGTCTAGTTACGAAAATAACTAGGCTATGCTCTACGACAACAGTGAGGACGAATACGCCCGAGTACAATCAAATTATAATTGATTTTTATTCGCAGCAGTGTTGCTGAACTACCAAAAATAAATAATGGATGAGTATCTTGGTCAAATTGGGCAGGTACGTACAAAGTGCCAGATCAGTGGTACCAGCAAGAGATATAAAAAAAGGCAAGTGACATTTTAAACGATATACACACATGTAGTGAAAAAAGTCGTAAACAGACGTTGTAGAGAGCCGACGTTTCAACAAGCAGACTTCTCTTGCTCAGGGCTAATTATAAAAGCATTTAGCACAGAATACATACGTATGTGTGGTATTAATTATTGAGGAACGATTTTTCAAGTAGGCTGAGTGATTTAAAGGCAACAGTCAATGCGGCCAAGGGAGGAATAAAATGAGTTATATGCGGTATTGATTGAAATGTTGTGATTATGAGGTAAGGTGCAAATTGACTGAAGTGGGTGAGGAAATAACTCATGGGAGTTGTTTGCTATATAGAGAGCCACTCTTTTTTTGCTGCTCATTCTCCACGTCTACGTGTATTGCATGGTGCAGCAAAACTCGAGTGCCCCAGTTGCAAAGTGGTTGACGTGGCGACGCTCAAGAAGAAGAAGCTCACCACAACCACCACTTCAACCGAGTCAATCCTACGACAAGTCGAAGTTCCCGAAGACGACGAGCCGACCGGGCGGCTGCGGACGAGGCGACGACACCGCCGACGTCGTCTTCGCCAAAGGAATCGACGTCGCAGGCGACTGTCACGCATCTGGCGCAGACTGCGTCCCTACTACCATGCACGCCTGTACGCCTCGTTATGGCGCTTGTTGGACGCCGAAATGCGAGAGCAACACCTGCATTCAAATCGTAATTCGCGCCTCAGAAGAGACAACTGGTGACCGAAACGACTTCAGGGACAATGTGGCCAAGGTAACGGTGAATGGCGTGATTGAAATACACAGGGTTCGAGCTGCATTTTATTAAGGCGTTACCATGAAGTTTTGCACTGTATGTAGCCTAAGTAATGTAACGCCACCATTTACTCTTTTGCGGCTCTTAGTCATGGTGTATGTTTCTGACTTCTGGCACTTCACAGAAAGGTGGCCACTCTATATAGCTGCCACACACGTTTCAGAGTGTTTTTTGGTGGGCTAGTTGGTTTTTAAACATCGAGAAAGAACAGCGAAGAAAACGGGACAGTTAACACACCTGACAACACCTTACATAGTATTGACTATAAAGTATTTCGTGGCGCCTCACTACAAAAATCAGTAAGCGCTGTGTACAGCGTTTTTGCTATCCCGTTTTTACTTTTTGTTTTGCTCTGTTGTGCCACACGCTGTTTCTTTACGCCATGCCGCAGCGTATTGCAGCAGTTGCGCTTGTTTCAATGAAATAGTTACCACGCGTGAGGTAGTTGCTCCACTTTCAGGCTGTCAAATATATAGAGAACTAATTGTCAATAAAATTCATCAAATTATTTGTGCAATGTTTAGTTAGTACATAATAATGACTGAGCCAAGAAATGAATCGTTATGATATAATTGCATAACATTTACTGGGACGTCATTGGCAATAACGCCAAGCAAAATGCCTAGAGTTTCTGCTTGCTGGCTTGCTTGCTTCTATGAGGGCAGGCATGGCGTTGTGTGATATCGAAAAAGTAAGTTAGCCCGAAGAATACACCGTGGAACTGTTCGTTATATTGCCACAATAAACAAATACGCTTTCGCATTTAAAACTTATTCAGAGTGAAGCTCCGTACACGCAAAGGAACTAAAAAACAATACACCATTTCTCACTAAAGGTAACTATGTGTGTAGATGTCAAATAGCGGGCTCTAACGATTACACTGTTGGTAACACCAGGCACTTCTAGTTGGTCGTGCGTAATGAGCCCACGTACGCAGCACTGCCACAAGAGAGAACCGCGCAGTTACGGAACGTACCGTATCTATTTCAGAGACACGCGCGTACGCCTGAATCAAGATGCTGCGCACGTAACGCCACTCTTACTTGGTTACGTTCTCGCGACACCTCGAAGAAACCAGAACGTGAGTGTATGGTGGCAGCAGTGGCGTCCGACGCTGACAGCAACATTGGAGCTGATGCAAGGCATGTGTACTTCCGAATGAAATGCGATGTTGTCATACTAGACAAGGTAAATTGAAGCGGTGCGTTCCGACATCCTGATGACTCAGGAGGAATTGTCTGGCGTCTCACAAAAATCATCAAGAATCGCCTTCGATAGAGTTCGTGCGAGAACGCGTCTCTTTCTGCCAGGCCTCTCGGAGAATGAACCCGTACATAAACATGCACTTTAGTACGTACTATTATTCATAGTGCCACATACCGTGTCCTGGACATTGTGCGAGCTTTTACTCTTTAAATGTGCTGGTAGTACATTCTAAGGTCATGATTACCTGGAACGTGACCACTTGCTGCGGCGCACGCTAAGCCTCATCCGCAGCAGCGCTAGATGGAACGCTGTAGTCGATCCAGTACAGCCATGCTCGATCAGACGCTGTTCTTACATTGCGCACCGAAGTTCAAATCACCAAAGATGAAAACAGTTAGGTTCATTCGGTGCACACTAGAACGATGCTGAAAATCTACACAGCGAACGTGACGCCCTGACTTGTACGCTGGTGGCCCTTACCCTAGCAGTCGTGTTTCGTGCAGATCACAGAGGCCAAGTTAATCCTGGGACCACGGTAGTGAGACCTAGCCTACTTCTAACGTCCATGGCGCTGATAAGCATTACAAACCTTTGCATCTTGCATACCATCTATCTATTTGAGTGAAACGCATCAAGGCACGTTAAACTAAAGGTGTTATCACACACTTCACTTGCCGCGTACGCAACGTAATTTTCACAGCGTACGCGACTTCTCCGTACGCCTAACTCGAAGTGTCTGTTGACGCTGGCGCTCACCGGGGTGTTGTGCAGGCGAGAAATCTCTGGAGGCGCTAAGCGCGCAATGATGTATCGGTGTTTCTTGTTTCTTACTGCAATATGCCAATCGCTGCTAGTGAGCAATGAGAAAACGAAGACTCATTGGACGCAAAGACCTGCAGTCCGAATGTGCACACGGCAAATTATTATCGTTCATCAACGCACGGAAAAAAATATCCCGTCTATTCAGGTCAAGATCCAGCGCCTAATATAAGGGGTGCCCAGTGAACGGCTGCGCAGCGCGTGCAGTCAGTTTTTTTTAGTCAAGAAACTCACTAGAAGATGCTGCGTGCGTCGGTATTGCCAGGCAATAGAGGGGGGAGAGTAGGAGAGGAAAGAGAAGGGGAGCGTACGGGCAAGTGCAGTGAGTCTATAAATGCCTCGGGGAAGGATGCCTAGAGGAGACAGAGGGGGAGCGAGCGTTGATTAGCAGATTCTCCCTGCGTCAGCGTAGCTAGATGAGAGAGGGAGGAGTGTAGAAGGGAAGAGGGGGAGCGTACGTGCGAGCGCATAAAGACAGTCACGCCACACACCAGACTGAGCTCGACACTAAGCGTCCTCGAATCTAATAGTTCAAATTGCGGAAAAGGCTTGATGTATCGAGAGTGGGGAAAGAACATCGTCGTTGATTGTCTTACATGACAGAGTATAATGCCCTAGTGCAGATTTCATGCGTAAAAGAAAACTATCTCACTTTCGAATCTGTGCAAATACAGCGTAAATTGCCGAGCAAGCACCTTCTTACGTTGAAAGATGATCCAGCCTGACACACGCACGTTCACAAGTGCGTACGCTAACGCACACACATGAGCATACCTCCATGCCGACACACAGAGGCAAGCGACGTACGCTAATCACGTGTGTATACTGTTTAAAAATAGAAAAGTAAAACAAGTCTTTACAGAGGTGGTTGAGCGTTTATCGCGCATTGTTTTGCCTCTAGGTCAAAGGAATGAACGCAATTTCATGCGAAGAAGGGCAAGCAGCTCAAAACTTAAAGCACGCACCTCATACAGAAAGCACGCACGAAATGAGTATACATGACACAAGCGTGAACAAATAACCATCTCAGTGCGATGCCTCAAGCACGATGTCCAAGAAGGGACGCACGAAACGAACGCACAATCATGCGCAGGACTAGCACGAACAACTCTCACAATTGCTACTTCATCGTAGGTGAGCAGCGTGCTCATGTCATGAACGTAACCACGCCAGCGAGCAAAGTGACCTTCGTACTTTTCTGAATCTTGAGTGTCATCTGCAGGAGAAACAATACTTCGTGGAGGTGCGTGCTCAAAGAACCGCGTGAGGCGTGCAACGCTCAAGTCCCTTGTTATAGAAAAAGTAGCCGCACTGTCCTACATATGTTCTCCAATGTGTCCAATCCTTATCTCTGGAGTGTCCGAACTTTATCTATATCCTCTCCCAAACGGTCACCGTGTGGGCGCCGGCTCTCTTACCCGGCTCGTGACACTCCCCTATAGAGAAGGTTAAACACGCTGGCTGTTCATGACCTGTGGTAAGTGGCGGCTCGTAGGGCTCGAGGCGGGAAAGATGCTTGCGTGTCATGGCGGCTAAGTTCGAAGACAGGCGGTACTTTCCGAAAAATATCCAGTGACTTAACCCAACCCCATCCCAGTGCGCAATCTCGCTACTAACGATGAAAACATGCTGCCGTGGTGGATTACGGTATAAAACACTGTGTAATGAAATGTTCAAGATATTCCGGTAGCGGATTTTGACTTATAAGCAGTGCAGCGGTCCGCTGCCCCTTTCACAAAGCCACAGGCGCGTTCCCTGAGAGCAGCAAAGGACACGTTCTGCAGTGGCCGGCGTGCAAGAAAGGGCCTTCACGGAAAAAGCGCGTCTTGCATAGAGCTGACAGTGCGAACTATGTATTTCAAATGCAAGCCAGTATGAGCAAACCTCAAGCGCACTTTCAGATCGAAGAAATCAGAACGTTTTGTCAGACAAGATGAGTCATGCTGTTAAAATGGCTACAAAAACAACAAAGACTAAGGATCCAAGATATGAAGGAGCCTCAGTGGCAACTTCATTTATTTACCAATCTATATAAATCAATATAAAAGGCCACTGGCCTTCAAGTATGTCTAGTTGCTAGTGGTACTGTTCGCTGTTTCAGATTCATCAGCACTTGCTGCGTTGTAACCATTTTACACGTGGCAGAATATCATCAAGTAACAAATATGCTATTCTAGTTGACAATCACTTATAAGAAGTACCTATCAATTGCTGTTTTTTCCTTCTTTGTGCTGCTTGCAGGCCAAAAGCTAAGGTTGCGTTGGAGCAGAACGCAGTGGCAATGACGTAGGCGACGAAAACGAAGCAGCGGGCAACGAAATACCGCGTTTGCTTGGAGCCGAAGACTACGAGCCGTCAGTGCATCGCAGTACTTCTCCATAAGAACTAAGGACTCGTCGTGAAGATCGAAAAGCGATTCGCCAGCAGTCGTGATGACACATTCAACAACTCCGGGCCCACACTGCGTCGGTGCACTCAACAATACGAATGATGCACGAGCACAAAACGTCGCGGTGGTCAACAGCGGCTTATCGAAAGTGAAAAATTGAGCCCGTCTAAGGAAGCCAATTGGTATTTATGTTACGATACGAAGAATCCGCCGATTTGATAGCATTTGATTTAATTTTTGTCATTCGTTATATCCGGCGCATAGAGACCCTAGTTTTGCGCATTTCCTTGTTTTATGCCGGCTGTTATATTTCCCCTGCAGATCCGTCATATCTACATTTTATAGCAAGTATGTTTTGTTTTCGTACGTGAATTGGAAATTTTCAACCTTTACAGGTTTTTCATAATGTTTCCTGTAGCAATTTGCGGGACAACTCAGCTGTTTCTGTAACGGTTCCAATTAAACTTCTGCATATTTTAGATTCGAAAATGTACTCAAGTACACATATGTTAACTTCGCATGATCCAAGTACTTTTTCACACAGCGAAAGGTGACGTAGTGACTCATTACAAGAAGGGCTACAATGTTTTTTTTTACTAGTAAAACATGTATCATTTTACTCGTCAATGTTTCCCTTGTACCTCAAAACTTGTGCTTTTTGCCTACCCAGTGTTGTAGACGTCTTATAATCATTTTGTAATACTTTGTTAGCCGTTTAGCAGCGTGTGCATTGTTTCATGATTGACCATACGCTGTTTTCTTGTTTTATTTGTTGTTTTTCTCTCTTTATGGTTCGCTTATTTCATGTAAACCTGATACTGATGTAATTTTGATGCCTTTTCTTTTTATTTCCTAATTTCTTGAAGTTTTGAAAATCGACGTCAAATTGTTTTTTCATGTTTGTGCTCCGCAGATTTTGTAATGCCAAGTGAAAAGGGGTAGGAGCCTCGTCAAGCTGCTAACATACCAGCTTTTTGCTGTTATGTTTGCATTTTCTTTCCGCAACTCTGTAAAGAAATTCCTCAATAAAAAAACTGAAATGAAATGAAATGAAGTTGACTGCTTTCAAGGGGCTCATTTTAAGCATCCTCATGCTCAACTTGTTTTCAAAAGGCCTTGATCCATTATGACTCATCCCAAACAGTTCGTGTGGGCACAACTTGCAGTGACGAACCACACTTACAAAAGCTAAAGCTCGACCTTACAATGTTTTATTGTGTCCGAATGAATGCTACCATGTCGTAGCAGATTGTTCCACGTAAGTTGTCTGTGCCAACGTCCTACCTTGACTTTTCTTCCTGTCATTGGTCCTAGTTATGTGATGCTAATTCCTAATTATGTCCTAATTATGTGACAGATCAATAAAGTTTGTGAAGTCAATAGGACGCCACTATGACGTGCCGACGTATGACGTCACCACATATTAGTGCAACGTGGTCAAGGGTAGTGCAATCACAGATGTATGGGAAACAAGGTAAGGCGTCTCTTGTTCTGGAGGTAGTCAATATCCACGTAACGCGCAAAATTTTGAGGGGTGGCGGGGAAGAGTTGCTACTTTTTCTCCTTCGACGCGTCTTAGGTATACATAACCGACCCGGTAAGTTTTGTAATTTGTGTTGTATGGCGTGTCGTGTTGAAACCATTACAAAAGTTGCGCTCAAGCAAGGTCGAGAATAAATTTACGCTTTCGCACGAGTATAGTCCTTGGCTTTCGTGATATGAAAATTTCGGCGAAAATTGCACTTTTACGGGAACAGCGCTAGTTCTTTTTGTTCTCCTTTTCTGATGGCTCATGCCCAATGCAGGGGATTTGCCGAGTAGTAGGCAAATGTTTTTCCGTTTTTTTTTCTTTACGAATATAAGCTATAACTACTAGTCGCATTACCCAACCCCACTTTTTCTTGCTTGAGTGTCCATCACCTTAATCATTGAAGTATCGGAGTATACAATAAATACGCACTTCATGTATTTTTAATCACAATCCTTTTGGGACGAAAACGTGCTTCGAATTCAATTTTCGCTTGGAAATCTGCTTCTCCGCAAGAAAAAGCCCATACGAACCATTATGCGCCAAAATTCCCTGTTGGTTTCCGATGGCAACTGATTCAGATTTTTTTTTCCGAGAAATGGAGTGATAATAAAGACATAAAGTAATATCGACTTTCAGGTCACTGGGGGCAAGTAAAGGTCGTTAATCACAAATCGTGGTGTATTTCGAGAACATGCTTCACAAACATATTGCGTTTCTAACATGTGAGATCGCATGGTTGAATTTTTCAAGAATGGCAACAAGTGTTATTACTACAACAATAAGAACAGCTATTATGCCTTGCAATTGGTGTACCGTTAAGGCAAAAACCGCCAGCAAGAGCAAAATTGGGGCGATTGAGAGACTGGAACAAAAGCAATGGGAACGAAACACTTTATGTGAAGGCTGCTAAAGAAGTCCTAATATCAACCCCTTGGACGTGGCGCAAAAGCTCATCATACTAGCTGCCAATTATTATCAGCCGAGTCAAGTCTTGCAGCGCGCCCAGCAAACAAAGTTAACAAGCACTGCCCGAAGTTGCGCCCATCACTGAAGCGGACTCTCTATATACAGGGGCTAGTTTTTACTCTGTTCAGAGCAGCCGAAGGCTCCTAAAGCTCACCATATTGCACAATTTAGCTATTGGCCGATAGCTAATATATATATAACAAGCCACTTTAACGACATGAGCTTCTTACCACGCATTGTGGGCACTTGCCGGTGCCACGGCCTTAGTACATAAACAATTTCCCGGAGTAGAAACGAAATATTATACCGGGTGCTTCCATTGGCTGGCAACAGAGAATAGGTTGTGCCCTAAGTCTATGCACCGTATTTATGTAATTGTATCTCGAATGTGATTTAGGTCGCTCCCCTACAATCGCTTGGCAGAAAAAAAGAGGACAGAAGGAGAACACTTCATAATGATAATTTATTAAGGATGTCGCAAAAGTAAACAAACTCGGCTTTTGGTGTAAAAGGCTGAAAAGATGGTGATGGTAGTGGTAGTGGTTAGAAGATAAGAAAAGGCACCTAATTTCTCCAACCCGGTCGGGAGCACGGCGGAGTGCCTAAGATGGTGTCAGAGTAGTGACTATAGCTATGCAGAATAGCTAGCTTCTCGCCAATACGTGGGTATTCCTTATGCAGAAATTTTCACATTCAGTGTCCCAAAACTACAATATTATTATGAAAGACGCCGCAGTGGAAAGCTCCCTGGAGTGCTTTAACATGTACCTTATTTTAGGCGCACAGGCCTCAAGCATTTTCACTTGCATCGAGAATGCGGCTACCACGACCGGGTTCCACGAAATGTTCCTGATGGTGCAAGTTGTACGCCACGAAATGCGGTACGTGCAACTTGTACAGCCGGAACGTAGACAGTCGTAAACGTGACGCAGTGCGCCTGATTTCTCGTTCATTTTCATTTGGATGGCAAGTCGACCTTGTCAACTTAAAGGATTACTAAAAACATGGCTTGGCTTAGATGGATAAACTGAGCTCTGAGAAATCTAATGCCTCAAGTTTCACTGTTCTTATTTGATCATTAGCGGAAAAAATCAAGGTTGAAGTTTCATTTTTAAATTTCGCACCAAAACTTCACCACGTGACGTAGCACTTTTCACAATGTGTTTTTCGTATTCTCGCTAATTTAGCTAAACAAAATTTTCAAAAACTTCGTATACTAGGTCCGTTGTATGAACAGAAGACAATGTATGCCTTTTTTATTGAGTAGAAGCTACGCGGGACCTACTAAACATCTTCAAAATTCACTACGTCATGGTGTTTGGTATGGAAAGCTCACTGAGGCGTCTGCACCCACACTTTAGTTTTGCGCATTTTCTCGCTTACCAATTGTCAGGTTGCGATAAGCGTGATGTTTTCGGCATTATTCTGTTGTACTTCACTAACACGTGAAAAATCCTTTTGCGCTTTATTGTCTTTTCAAAATTTTAAATTTAAATAAAATGGGTCTACTTACAATAGTGTAAATACTGTACTTACTATAGAAACCTTTAAAAAAAAACTGGGTGTGGCTAAACGCAGTTACGCCTGGGTGTGCGTAGCGATGGCCTAGTGGTATGGTTAATCTTAATAGACAGATTGAGTTGAGCCTCCGCAACAGTATTGCAGACACAGCCTGCCACGGCAATGGCTGGCAGGCTGCGCTGCGTACGCCAAACTAATTATGCTTATTGTTAGGCTTGGTTCTCTGCACAGTTACACTTCTCGGGGCATGCGGCTCTTTCTTCTTCAATCTTCTTGGTTCACTGACTCCTTTTCGTTTCGTTCGGACAACGAGGCCTGGCTTCTTTGTCTTTCCGATTCAATTTTCATATATATATAAATGAATGCAACCAAACCGCCTCTTGTATATATACGATGCAACGCCGGCTCCTCCTTTGTGAAGTTTGAACAGCGCGACTCAATGCGGATAGAGTAGAACAAGCACGCACGCACGCACGCACACACACACACACACACACACACACACACACACACACACACAAACAACGCTTACTACCACTGAAAACTCTGTAACGACGCGGTTGCACTGGCTTCGCCTCTGTCATCTCGTCTGATCACGCGGCAAGCGATGCTGCTGCCGGCTACGGTAAAACGGCGAAAATGCGGCCACTGAAGATCTCATTACAAATGGGAAACATGTCTTGTTGCTACAAAAGAAATGACAATGTGTATCACCCTTTCGTTTTCTGCTCAACGGAGAAAAAGTTGCACAATCCAACGTCAGTGAGCTTTCATTCCCTAGCCGCAAGGTCCCTAGCCGCAAGACGCGGCTAGGGACCTCTCACAGCAGCATGCAAGCCAAGCCATGTCATTTGATGGTTATCAACCCATCGCCATTATAGTCCATCCAGTCAGTTCAGGAGTCTCCCATTCACTGCGGTCGGCGAGCCGCGTTACCGAATTTTAGTCCCTCAAGGGCCGATAATGATAGTGACAGCAAATGGGGGTGGGGGGGTGCACAGAGGCTGAATAAAAGGTCTTTTAATTTGGTGATTTGATGAAACGTCTTTCTCATGTAACGTGGATCTGCAATTTCTGGTTGAGTTTGGCACCAGGTTACGAAAAGCGTATCGGCACTGGCTCACACAATGAATAAAATCTAGACGCCGATTCTGAAATAGCTGTTGTATAACGGTGATGCTTCAGTTCAGAACGAGTGCATGTGGTGCCTACCGAAAAAAAAACTATGATTGAGACGAGTTCAGCCTCTATAGAATATCTGAACAAAATACTAGTATTTGCAATAGGCTAGAAAAAGTGTGAGCACTGCTTAGCAAAGTCACAAAATGTTATTCCGTGTGAAGCGGCTGGCTGCCACCGAGATGTCTGCGGGCCCATGTTTTGGTCTGGCTGTGCCATGATTTACACGCCAAAACTGTCCGACTAAAGGTTCATTTAGTTGGGTGAAGCGGGGAAGTGGAGAGGTGCTGAACGATTAGCTGTGCTTACCAGCTGACCTCACTTGCACCTCGCATAAGATAACACAACTTGTTGCCTTGCCTACTCGCAGCAGTCTTTAAAAGTAAAAGCTACCTCGAATACCCGGGCGGTTAATTAGTGTGCCTCAACATGAGAAAAGCTGCCTAGGAAAGACGATAGGAAGCATGACGCAGCTGTGCCGTTCAATTCAGTCCTATTTAGGAAGCACATTGGAATTCTTGCATTTTTAGGGGCGAAGCTCCTCTATAGCTTAACCTTGTCATGCGTCACGCGTAACCAAGAGAAGAAGAGACGAAAAAGGAGAAAAAGAAGTATCTTTCGAACAGTATATTAGACGGCGCTGTCTCCTAGATGTACATACAAACTGCAGTGGAGGGAGAATATTCTAGATGGCGTTTTACCGCTACTCTCTGATTGGCTGCTACCTGGGCTTTGTCTGGGTACGCGGAGAACGAGTGCCTCTCTCATTCTCCTGGATAGTCGCTGTACGTGGCGAATCGTTGGTGGGGCATGAACGACGCAGAACGGCGGGCGCGTCGGGGACGCTTGGGCTCGGCTTTCTTGGTTCGCGTCTCGTCGATGTTACCCGCTTGCCGTCTGCATTCTATAATGCGATCGGACGCAAGGACGCATGCACGGACGGCTAGACGGACGGTTGCTTCACCCCACTCGTCATCATTCACTACGTGGATATGCTGTGATTTTGTTATGACGTGGCAGAGAGGGCGTAGAGAACGAAAGTGTAAATTGCAGCGCTGGCTGCAATGCAAGTGCATAAAACATGGATTACGAAGTTATTTATATTTCTTTCAATGAAACTGTTCCACACACTAGTAAGTATCTTGTTGGGAAAGTTGATACGTGATTGTCGTATTCTTAGATAACTGCTAAATTCGGAAAATCCAAAAATTGCCAGGCACAAAGAGAGCCAGCCACATCTGCATGCGCCGCTGTGCTTGCTTCTGTCTCGCAGTGTTTTTCTGTTTTCACGTTTCAGGGACTCTCTTCGAGTGTAATCTCTGGCAATGTTTCAAGAACATGGAAATAACTTTTCATCGCATAGAAAAAAAAACAACAGCCAAAATCAATGTACGTACGGCCCGATGAATGAAGTAAACAAAACATTGTTTTACAACAGGTAGTAGTCATACATTTGTTACTGCAGTGTGGGTTCTGCCCTATCAAATCTATGATGATCACGCAATAGGGTGGCTAGTAACTAAAATGAATATTCTTAGATGACAATATGTGGAACACTCGTTATTCTACGATAATACTCACTTTGTGGTGTTATGCTTCGCTTAATGTGGAATGTTTTGCCAATTAATTCTGATTCGAAGAAGAGGCCCGGGGTGGTCTACTTCGTCGTCTTTGCGCGCCTTTCAAGGCGGCAGCCGTGCACCCTGTTGAGGAGCTATCAGGACGACGCCTGCTCAATCTTCACGGGCGTTTTGAGGCCAGCGGTCCTGTCGCAACTTCTACGCTACACCCGTGAGCCGTTCTATAGACACGCGCACCTGTCACTTGTTCCGACTAGTGCTTCGTTCGTGGCCCTATACAGATCGGCCAGCTAGTTCTTCACAGGTGGGAAACCATCGCAATCAATACGCGCTGTTACTGTGTCATGAGTGTTTCTTCTATAAGGTTTCTGCGTCACTCCATGACGGTAATTTCTGAAACAACGCACACGCCCCAAAGTACGCGGAGAGCTAATAGGACATAATCCTGCTCGCAGCAAGATGAAACCTCAAAAGCGACTAGATGGTCAAGCAGTTCGTGCTTTTACTGCAATCGCAAAATTTTACTACCGCGACTTTAAGATATACCATTATGGCTCGTGCTTGGTTCTTTACCGGCCATGCTTTCTTCTGAAAAAAATTTGCAGTAAACGTAACAGACACCGACACTGTGTGAGACGTACAAAACCTGGAAGTGTTGTATGCCGTCTCACTTTCCCGGCACCATCTAACGCGAAACGGCACGGGAATCGGCATCCAACACGCTAAAATCACTACTTATTTTCAGCCTCCTAAGGGACACTCTTGTTCGACTCGTGTCTGCAGCTCATGCTCAGTTTGCCAGAATGCCTACGTTGATGTGCTTATCACACTTATATAAAAGAACTTGCCATGCGTATTTGAATTCGACCGCGATGTTGTAGATTCATAGTGCTACGTAAGCAGAACAAAAAATATATACCTCGACATACAACTTACTCGAGCAGAATTAAAAAAAAAAACTATTACATGAAACTTACCGATGCGTATTTCTGAAATTAGCAAAAATGAAGCCTATAAAACTTCAAAAGACCCCGGATTTTCAGTTTTTGTGGCTGTTCAATTCGATTGATTTGTGGGGTTTAACGTCCCAAAACCACCATTTGATTATGAGAGACGCCGTAGTGGAGGGCTCCGGAAATTTTGACCACCTGGGGTTCTTTAACGTGCACCCAAATCTGAATACACGGGCCTACAACATTTCCGCCTCCATCGGAAATGCAGCCGCCGCAGCCGGGAATCGAACCCGCGACCTGCGGGTCAGCAGCCGAGTACCTTAGCCACTAGACCACCGCGGCGGGGCGGCTGTTCAATTCCAATAAATCAATCAGTCCGTTTATTGTTTGTAACAAAATAAAACCCGCATTACTCAAGAGCATAGGAAATGTACATGTAAGCGTGATTGTGATCTGAAGAATGACGGGCTTTTGAAATATCGTTTCGGGTTCTGCTACGCTCACGCGTCAAGACGTGGCACGGGCTTCTCTTCGCGTGCAACCGGGAAAAAATTAGGACGTTTTGACGCGCACATCCTCCCCTTGCGCGTTCAGGACGCACTTTCATTCTGTGTTTTGGTGTTTTTCTATCTGACATCAATATAATAATAAAAGTTTATCCAATCCAATCCAATCAATATAACTAGCGTTGCTGGTGCGTGAAGTCATCAGAATTGATAATGCACGCTGACAGTGTCGATGTCTGCGAGTCTTCCACGCAGACAGACAGCCAGTCACAGATCTTTATTAGGTCTTAAGAAACGCTACTCTTTTGGAGCAATGTCGCAGGCCGCTCTCATGTATGAACGGGGAGGCGCAGCCACACCGCCACATCGTGGGCTCTCTAGACAGCCTGCAGTTGTAGTAGAAACTCTGAACTTCGTAAGGCAGAGTCCCAATCTTCTTCTGTGAGCCGACTTGGGCCCCGTAACGAGGGACACTACCAGAGCATACGTGCTAAGTCAATAACCTCACCACAATCAGGACAAGTAGAGTCAAAAGCCTCTGAGGAGACCATGCTGAGAAACGATAGATTTGGATAGAACGCAGAAGTTCCCTTTAATGCCAAAAAAACTATGTTATCAGCATTTTCAAAGTTTCACACTTGCTCAGAGCTGTCTGATGCTGGAGTAAAGGCAACTGAGAAAGTTGCTGTCCGTTCCCTTTAACCGCTGCTTGACGGTCATAATAATTATTCTAGTTTCAGGCATAGCAGTTTCATTCTTCCGTTGTTCAAATGCATGTACTATGCATATTCCCTAGCTGTTTTAATTGTTGTGTGACACTAAGGCGACAGTATTCGAGTGCTCTGGTTCTCAGGCAGATTTGATCTCGGCATGTTTATACTGATAGGTATGCAGCATTTAGCGTTACAAAACCACCATATGATTACGAGAAATGCCGTATTGAAGGACTCAGGAAATTTCGACCACCTGAGGTTCTTTAACATGCCCCCAAATCTGAGCACACGGGCCTACAGCAATTTCGCCACCATCGAAGAAGCAGCCACCGCAGCCGGGATTCGATCCCCGTGACCTGCGGATCAGCAGCCCCGTACCTTAGCCACTAGACCACCGCGGAAAAGCCATGTTTTTTTCTCAGATTATGCTTTCAAAAATAGTACTCAATGGCTAGTGCACAAATTGTCATCATAGTAATCAATAATGAGAAATTGTATAGGGCGCATGCTTTTCCACGACCACATATTGTTTCTATAAGTGCGACCTCATGATGACAAAGGTTACTGGCAGTGACATTTTATGCGAAATATAATGCGGTCAAACCATTCTCTTCTTTTCTTGCTTTTATGCAACATGTCTCCTATATCGTGGTAATACATCTTTCTGTGTGATTACTAAAGCAAATTTTGCATCTTTTCGCAGGAAGTAAGGCCCTCGCCAAACCATAAACATGGCGGAAGAGTAAGTTTTTCATTGTTGTATCTTCTTCACTGGGCGTAATACGTCCTGCCAAGTGACGCACACTCATCCAATAATTTCCTAATATGGGAGTATCAGTTGGGATGAGGCGGGCGTGAAGCCATTCGTAGTGTACGTGCCTGCTGCCCCATCAACTAGCCCACCTTTCAACCCTATAGATTGTCGCCATGGACCCTGGTGCCATTTATTAAACAGCATGGGAGTTGCTGGAATCATCTTGTCATGGCAACCGCAAGAACAATTTAAAGGAGGAACTGCAGGCATCGGCCCCAAACCTTTTATTTCGAACCTTATTTTGTCACCTTCTTCATTTGCACAATGCTGAAAGTATTCCGTTCAAGTTGTTCTCCGTATATGTTTCAAACCACAGATATTGCTGGGGGCGCAGCCGTATGAATAACGAATTAAGAATATCTCTAAAAAGACACGCTTTTTGCCGTAATCCACGATGTTCTCTGATTGAACTGCTGTCACAAACTTTCTCGTTGCGTTCTGATAGCTTAGTGGAAACTGCACACATTTTAACCCAATGCTGGCTGCTTAGGGAGGCTCGGCGCTTACCGAAAGCGAAAACTCTAACTTAACCACCGGAAAAGAGTGTTTTCTCTATACTCCTGTCGTAGCCAAGACACCTAAACCTTGAGCCAAGACCTTCAAAATCTTGAGCTTAGGATGGGCTGCTTCATCATGCAGTGCAATAAAAGCAAGAGCAGAACACAGCAAAATGATTCCTAAAGGGATGAGAAAGCTTCATCTGCTGAACTTTCAAACATCCGTGAGGCTTAGGCAAGCACATAGTGTTCTTCAGAATTTTTGTAAAAATCGGTGGACAGTGCATTCATAGGGTTTCACTTGAGTCGGGAGAACGGTCACCTAATAGCAGTAGATAGTTAACACTCAATAACACTGGCCGATATTTACTAAACGTTCGCCCACTCGTCTACTCACCATTTACCTGCACAAGCCAGCATCACTCATTATGGTGCCATGCTTAGCTTATAATTGCTAGAAGTCCCGAAATTCTGAAAGTTTTGTCAGCATTTGCCTATACAAACTAGTGCTGCTAACATTCGAGCAAGTATGGTAGTTCAAGTGAAGCATTAGGATTGCCGTTAGAATAAATGCATATTTTTCATCAGAAATCTTATACAGCCGTATGGCTTGAGTGTGCATGAATATTACGAAGAAGTGGTCAGGCAAACCTCATTGCTCTATAGCACTGGTGCTGCGTTCAGCACTTTCGATGGCACAACGCGTGCAACTGTAATACTTGGGTGTTCGGGTGCTAGATGTGTCCTTAAGCAACTGCCCACTTTGTGTTGAGAAAGTTTGAATCATGATGTCGCACATGATTGCACGCTTACAACTTGTTCCGCATGTGCAGGAGCGCGATGAGCGGTGTGGATGCTAGCGGTGTGGATGCTAGCGGTGTGGGCAGCAGCATGGCCGATGCGGGGCCTGCCCCTGCGGGACCGACGCGGCCCTGGCTGTCGTCCAAGGGCATTTTGGTGTTCCTCTGCGTCTTTCTCATCTGCATGTGCGCCATCATCGGCCTGGTCATCTACCTCATCATGCTCAAAGGTGTGTATCTCTTTTGCATAGAGTGACCACCCTTCTTAACGCGGGTTCGAGCCTAGAAGTGGTCATTCTACCTCCAGCGTTACTCATGAGCTCCTATTACTCATCAGCTCTTAGAAAGGTTTCCTAAAATATCACGAACGCAAGTGTGGATCCGAGCTTCCTACCAATGTCCCGTTAGGCTTGTTCCACTATATATAACGTTACATCGGACATGTCCGCCAGTAAGATGGGTCTTGCTACATTCTGATGAGTAATCGTTGAGTGACCTGACTCTCGGAATCTACTGCATCACGGCTGCGCGCGGACCTGGTCGCGTCCAAGAACAACCCATTTTTAGAATCACAATATTTACCCTGTACATCGTGTCCACTCCGTTATCTTCTACACATCTGGTATTCGGGGTGCACATCTTTCAGCAAGGAAGCGGCGACCAACCTATCTCTGCCGTTACTCGGCATGTCAACTTTGACACCGTGCAGAACGTGGCACCCGAACCCTACTTCTCTATGCACGTGCTCGACTTCCTCTTAGAAAGACGCGTTCATACTGCGCCATGGTCTGCGCTTCTGTCTATTCCCTCAGCGTGTTGCGTGGACTGAGGCCTAGTAACCTGGTGCTTGGTAGCGCTATGGTCTATTTGAAAGCCTCCCTGGTTAAGCTTCTTTTGTGCTACCTCCCTCTTTAGCAAGGTACCACGTACGTTGCTCGGCTCTTTACGAATGTCTGATCATAAACCAGCGTAATCACGATATCCACTTTCGTCCCGCCGTGTTTATTGGCTATGTTGGCTGTGTATAGCGACCACACGTTTCAGTCTCCTTACAGTCTCGCCGTCAAGATCGTTGGTTGCAACGTGTATGCCTAACATGCACACCTTATCCACAAAGTTTCAGCAGGGCGTGTGTTGCCCATCGCACATTGTTACTCGTATGTCCCTACTGAAAGACTAACGCTTATCTAGTCGTTTGGCTTGCTGCCTCTTAGCACGGGCTTGAAAAGTAAATGCTCACCGTTTTTTGCAGAGTAGGGCAGTCCAGTGTTCTTTGTGTTTTCTTGCACTATTTGAATCGCACGTTTTAGCGCCTGTTCACTCTGCCCATCGCAGCCCTTGTTTATTTCAAAACGTAATGTCGCCGGCGTAGGGGCTACGACTGAGTCTTTCGGTTACTTGTAGCTTGGCTCGCAATCCCACGAGAAGAATGTTGAAAAGCAGGGGGGATATGATCAAACCTTGCGGCGTACGGCTGCTGCCCAGCTAAATCACCAGGCGATTCCGAACAAAAACAGGGTCTTACTAATTGTAAGAAAATCTTCAACGTTGTTCTGAATTCATTAGCTGAGGCTGAGTTTCCGCAGTTTCACCTGAGTGAATCACTCTCATGCCAACGCATCTGCAAGTGTCATTAGTTCACTATAGCCTACTTGCGCTCATTTCGTCATTTTGTCACAGCAGTACCATTGCTGGTTCAGCGTTGGTATGGCCAATCATTGATCACTGCTCTCGGCTCTCTGTCTCATAACTCCTATAACTATTATTTAAATATGATGAAGACGTGATAAGAACGCCGAAAGGAGAATGCTCATAGACATTGCCTACCACTGCAACACACTGGATAGCTCAGTGGCTACAGTGGTGGGTAACAGCAGTATGACCAAGTCTTAACAAAACAACACCATTAGAAAGCAGCTTGTGTGTTTCGATTAACAGTATTCTTTCTCGTAATGTGCGATTCTCGACACAAAAGCGTCCACAATATGGGTCTATTGCTGTCGTACATGGCAAATATGTTTAGAGTTATAGTAAATTTTAATGCATATGAATAGAAGTAGCTAAAAGAAGACTCCCTTTTCTTTCCTTACACATTTTTATAATTTTTACTCATATATAGAAAACACTCGCACGGAAACATGCATACAGGAAAATCAGACTCCTTCCCACAGACGAAGTGAATTTGGAATATGGCCCTAATTTTGTGAAATAAACATTTATCGGTTAAATAAAAGCCCTTGTGATTCCCACTATTCTGGTGCATCTGTACGGAGCACCATCTGCCAGCGGCAACAACACTATCCTACCGTAGCTGATTGGGAAATGGGCAAAAAGTTAGGTCTGAGGGCAAATGCTAGTCACTGAAAAAAATTACCAGTTTCACACGACAGCGACCTACTCGAACATTTCGGTAAAATTGTAAAAACGTAGCACAAAACACGTAGTTTTGGAATAGAATTGAACGCTGCCTATGAGACACACATGGGGCCCCACAGTAATATAGTTGATTCTGAGAAGCCACGTGGGCTATAAAACGGCATTGTAATTTGCCCATGTTGCTCAAATACGTCTGTGCTGTATGAAGCGGAATTCCTTTTAGGAAACATAATTTATTTTCAGATGTGACTTTTTTCACCTATTTTCTGTTCAGTTATGGCAGACTAGCTGTTGATGATGACAGACGGTGCTACATGCCCACGTTCTCCATTTCTGGTCGTGAATCGCCTCCTTCTTCTTTCACAGCGAAAGCAGCTATGAGATAACAACATGGGTAACGTGTGGTGTCATATAGTTGTCCGCCGCCGCCGCTGATGTCTGTAACCACTATGGCACGTATTAAGAAAAAAATTCAGTAAATAAAAAAAACACCAAGGACACATTGAGGTTCGAATGGAGTCCCCTGCGTGCAAGCCCAGTATTCTACCACTGAGCCAAGCCGCTGCTTAGAAATCGTTTGCTCATTTACCTTCGGCAGGCTTGATGTCGGGAAATGAATCGCGTTATTAGAGTAGTAAAGCGTTTTAGAACACGAAAAGAACGACCAGGCATCACACAATGCAAATAGTGGAACGAGTTGGTCGTCCAATGCTCTAACCCAATAGAAAAGCTTGTTCTTGATCAACTGGTCTGAAGTGGCATATTTCCATTTCAGGCCTGATTCTTCATCGTCGTCAGCCACTGCATAAAAATTTCCACAAAATTTCTTGCAAACGTGTAGTCAATACCACTCTTCTCCGAAGAATGACGAAAAATAGCACAGTGATGCCAGCCTATTAGACATCAGTTATTATTATTGATGGCGTAGTGGGTGCCCAGCAAGAGTGCTTTGAGCTGTTTCCCTAAGAGTATTTCAGAAGGACTCTAGAATGACCCTTCTTCGAGCTTTCGCTGCAGTGGTGCGCGTTACGCGCAGGCCTGGTGTTTCTTTTTTTTTTTTTTTGCCTCATCCACATGATAATGCAAGACTAACAAGCCGAACAGTTTGTGCTGCTGCAGACGTCAACTGAACACGTTATTTGCAGCGAGATTGGGGTATAGATTGCAGCACAAGTCTCCGCGGTAGTGTGGATAGGTGGTTGGCGGCATGTATACAAATACACGCAGCGGCGCTTCAGTGCATGCGGCCTGAGATGATTCGAAGGAAATGCGTTCAGTGCAGCTTAACACTCATATTTAAGCTCCTTTCTACGAAATCGGCGCACGAAGCCCATATATGCAACGTTATCATTACCAGCGAGTAAATCCCTTTCCGCCTGTCAAATTTTGAATGGCCCTGGATGATTCTGGGCGCCCTTTCTCATTAATCACGATTTTGCTGTGTCAAGTTGTGTTTAAAGCTTGTGTTTCCCCGACTACGCACTGCTGTAGCATGGCTGAACTACTTATTTGCATACACACAAAAGACAGAAACAGAGTTCCTAGAAAGTCCTCATATCTGTGCGATGAGTTCAGTAGCACCATTCGCCATTATACGCTAATGCATTTTTTTTTCTAATTCGGTTCACAATAATATGTAGGACAGTCTGTAAGTCTAGTTAGGTGAGCTTAGATGCTGACAGTGCTTTGCACTACATTGTGTTTACCATGTGTACGCACATGTAGATACCTAGTGAGAGTTCAGCACAAAGCTTCCATTGATTGATACGTGGGATTTAACGTCCGAAAACCACCATATGATTAGGAGAGACGCCGTAATGGAGGGCTCCAGAAATTTCGACCACCTGAGGTTCTTTAACGTGCACCCAAATCTCAGCACACGGGCCTACAACATTCCTGCCTCTATCGGAAATGCAGCCGCCACAGCCGCGATTCGATTCCGCGACCTGTGGGTCAGCAGCCGAGTACCTTAGCCACTAGACCACCGCGGCGTGGTGCGCAAAACTTTCATCTGTGGGTTACGTACATGACAGTCTTACAACAAAGGTCTGATTAATTTGTAGGACAAGCATGTTTTTTTTTTTTTTTCAAACGAAAATGACCACTGCCTTCATTTGATTAGTAAAAATTTCAGATCAACGCTCCAGAAGATATAAAAGAGATGATTTTTTCCGTAAAATAATCCCATAATAAATGTAAGGTATGCCGTCAGAAATAATTTTGAATGCCTGGGCCCTTCAAAACGCTCTTTAATCTAAGTACACGATTACGCA
Organism: Rhipicephalus microplus; assembly: GCF_013339725.1. Taxonomy (NCBI): domain Eukaryota; kingdom Metazoa; phylum Arthropoda; class Arachnida; order Ixodida; family Ixodidae; genus Rhipicephalus; species Rhipicephalus microplus. Next base: position 54,881,583 of record NC_051165.1, on the reverse strand, counting down.
CGGCAACTCAATTTTAAGTACAGTTTAGAAGGCCCCTAAAGGCAACTATTAAGTCGACGTAGATGGTTGAAGTAGCGTTCCGGAAACCTCGTATAGTGTTACTTATGTGCCAAGAAACGGCCTATTTTGAAATGAAATGACGTTTTAGTGGTGCGCATTGGGTTACGCACTTAAAATTACCCGCCTCAAGAAGCGGGCCAACCGGACCGACTCAAGTCACTGTTGCCGAGCACAACGTTGTCTGTTTTACTGCACTAGTAGCAGAAGATCGAAAACAGTGGGAGCCACAGCCGCGACAACGGCCGTTGGTCTATTTCACACCGTTGACTTCGATATTGCAGGCTTTTTTTTTATTTCACTGCGCCCTGCTAGATGGCACCACCTGTCCAGTGTAACTATGCGAAAATTTACTTTTCGAATCACTCGCGCCATTCCCCGTAGTATTGCGTCCAGCGCTTCTTTTTTCCATGAATCTCTAAAGCTTATATACTGACTCTAGAGGAAAAGCTGGGCCGGATAAACTATAACCACCAAAACCCTGACATCTTGGAACGTCGTCAATGTTGCCATCACAATACGTTTTGAAAGCGCTATATCTAGACGTTAAAACACTCAAGGCTTCACAACTGGAATCGTAAAAAAGCGTGTTCACGTATCATAAACGAACGTAAGTTGTATCGCGTTATTATGAATGACTTTTTGGGAAGATACAGCGGCTATTTATACAATTTACTGCACGGATTGGAGCATTTGCACGTTTGTTTAGTAGATGGCACAACACTCCTTGTAATGTTGAGAGCGTGGCGGTGAGGCGTGCGGCGCAGATTTCGCCGCCTTGCTTGCGTGCGTCGTCTGTGCTTTCCGTCGCCATGAGCGAAAAATTCTCCTTCATTTGATAGTCTCTTACTGCGACGTAACACAGACCCACAAAACAGAAAAATTGCAGTGGTTAATGCTGCATACAGTGGCGAGGGCAAGTGTACGTCACGCACCCCAGTCACGCGAAAGCCGAGTGTCGTTCCATCACGGCGGCACCCGAGAGTCTATAGGTTTTAATGCATGGGCTCTATGGGGAGATTGCCTCTAGAGTCTTTATAATAGCTCTATAAATGAATCACACAGAAAAGAACAGGCAGCATTTTATTGCGTCTCTTTATGCACCTAAAGTTCTTTATTCAATATAGCTAGATCGATTACTAGTGGTCAATAGTTGGCGGTCTGTTTGATGTCATCGGGATCATTTTGAGAATGTCTTACTGCGGCGCATGTGTTCTTACACATTTACTTTTATTTCTCGGTAAGTAGGGCACTCGTCTTGATAATATTGTCGTTTTAGATGTTGTCATACATTGAGCTTTCATGCTATTTGACTTTAAAGTCCCTAAAGGCCAACTCCGGTGATTTTGTAAGGTTAGTGGATCGCAATGAAATTCACTGGGTACGTTCATTTGCACGTTTGTGCCATTCAAGCCCAATTGCAGGCTTGAGAGTTTCACAGATTCCTTTCAAATGAATTTCATAGCTTTCCTCGAACCGCTTACCTCGCTTGCCAGAACTAATGGCAACATTGTGTTGGTGACGGTGAGGTTTGCCTGGCGGAAGTGACGAACTGATGTGCCATGCAGCGTCTGCTTCTTTGCTATGGATTGTGAGGGTTAGGCCGGAGTTTCCTTGGTTGAGCGTGCGATAAGCGCCCAGTGGTCTTGCGCTGTGAGCCACACATGACTCGCCATATATTCACCATCACAGCGTAAGCATTTTAGCCGAGTGCCGTGGACAGCGTAGACGGTAGTGCAATCAGGCAAGTTCCAGCAGCGTCAGGCAAATCTTTACGTCACGAGTAGAAGCGCACTTGGTTGGGTTTCGGTTTTGGCGTTGCGATTTTTCGGTAATTAAAAAGTATTTTCAAAGTTTTTGGCATTACTGTTATAGGGCGCGTGAGAAGAGCGTCTAAGGAGCATAAAGGCACCATTATCCTGACATAGTCGAAAAATCGCCGGAGTTGTCGTTTAAGTACCGAAGCGTAGTTTATATGATGATAATCCTTATATGTAGTGGTACCACGGCCAGATAAACACACCGAAGGATTCTCGCAAATCGATAAGCCACAGTGCGTATTTGTACACCTACCAACATCGTGCAGGTGCATGGCGTTGTTTGCGTTTTTTGTGTACAGCCTAGTAGCTAAAACGTTGAATTCACACCACACCTTTAGGTACTCATCTTTGACGGGATACCAATAGCATTTTACGATGTGCCTAAAGCAGAAAGTGGCACCCAGTTTTAAAATATTCTGGTCAATGAAGGGTACTACGACAATAAGCAGCCTTCTAGAAAGTTGCAGTCACCTATTCCATTAGAATGCATTAGTACCCTAGCAAGAACAAATTATTTCGTACGCCGTTTCATGCATACATACAGGAAGTTCCACTCGCGCTAGCATATTTGAACAAACTACCTTTTGATAACGTGCATGACGTACGCGCACATAGAAGCACGACATGGCTAGCAGACGACGCATGGGGCAACCCACGCTTGGGCATTTCAGCCAGTTACCGCTAGCGGGTGATTCCACTTGATCTCGCTGCCGATGCATGACTGTGTTTACTGCACAAAACATGTACAACGCAGTGTCTTATGGTCACTGCGTGAGCGCGTTGACAATCTTTCCCGAAAAAAAAATTCAAATGTCATGTCTTGTAACGTTTTTTGGCAGTATCATACCATATCGCTCGGTAGAGCGTGACAAACAAGAGACTCCTTTTGATCTATCTCCTTAGTGCAAAAGGGTATGACAATGCATGAGATGCAGGAATTTATGTAACGGCAAAATAGTTTCCCCCATGAAAAATTTTACCTAGTAGTTGGTAACGAAAGCTACAATTTTTCTCTAACAGGCAGCCAATTACCCGGTGGCAAGGATAACCCAGAACCGGAAGGACCAGAACGCTAGAGTAAGTAGCGTCTGCCAAACATAGTCTCCTTTTGACATTGAGGTCACGGTGAATCATTTATGCGGAATTTCTCATTCATGAACTATAACCTAAATTCAGCATCACTTTCACTAGCAAGGAACGACGTTTCAAAACTTCCCAAGGTTTCCTTGAAAACGTGAAGCCTTATTTGTTAGGTTATACCAATTGCTCTCGAGAGCACAATGTGTTGAGGATTTTCTAGCCTTCTATTCCTATAAAAATATGCTGTCGTTTCCCATTGATCTAGTATTGAATGAGGGCGTTTGTATGCAGTCTTGTACGTTAGTTAGATAATCGCATTCCTACATGCTTGCCCTTGTTATTTCACCGCATATTCCCTGCACTGTTTTGTCGAACGGTTACCATCATGTAACTTCTGCGTTGCGAATGTTTTACAAAAAATTTGCGCACCTTGCAGTAAGCCGCGCAAGGCTGGAAACAGCTGAACTAGTTGGCACTCTGTTGGTCTTAGCTTGACTGTGCACGCTTGTACTAACACCCCAATGTGAAAGCTCCTGCGTGATAACGTTGTTAAATACGACTGTTGGCTAGGTGTTAACAACGTTTTTATTTATTTTTTATTTATTTATTTAGGTACCCTAAGGGCCCAAATGGACATTACACAGGGGGGGGGGGGGGGGGATGGGTTGAAAGCCGACACAACGTACAATATTGTAAAAACAAAGAATCAACACAACAAAAGTGACATTACAATATCATAAAGGCAGCAAAAGTACACAATTGCAAAGTGCAGCGTAAAACATATAAAAAAAATGTAAAAGTGGCAGAAAATCTGGTATTTGGAAGGCAGGAACACAAATTTACAGCCTAGAAAAGATGAGCATGATGAAGACAAGTTACAGGGTATTTTGAATAGCTAGAAAAGCGAGGAGTGCGGTTTGAAAAGAAGAGGTGTCTGTTTGGTCCACTAGGCTACTAGGTAAAGAATTCCATTTATTGATTGCCAGAACAAGGGGTGAGTTCTGATATTTGTTTGTTCGGGCAAAAATTGGGCCAACTTTGTGAGCGTGGTCAGCGCGTGTGGACGTATAGGGTGCCGGGAGTATAAATTTGCGAGCGAATGGTGTTGGATGATGGTACAGGGTGTGAAAAAAAGTTAATCTTGACAACTGCCTGCGTTGGGTGAAAGGGGGGAGATTAAGTTCGTCCTTCGAGGCAGATACACTCTGGTATCTTGAGTACGATGACAGAATGAAGCGCGCGGCCTTGTTCTGTACGGATTCAAGCATGTTAGTCAAACACATCTGATGTGGATGCCAGATGATTTGCGCGTATTCTAGTGAAGAGCGGATAAGAGCAATATACGCGTGAAGTCGTGTCTCTGAATTAGCTAAATACAGGTGACGCTTGAGCAGGCCGAGCTTTTTACACGCCTTCGATGTGATTTTTTCTATATGGGGGGTCCAGCTTAAATCGGAGGTGAATGTAACTCCCAGATATTTGAAAGCTGAAACTGTTTCTATTTTGGCATTATCTATTAAGTAATTATAAGTTTCAGATCTTGTTGTAGAAGAAAATTGCACATGTTTAGTTTTTTCTACGTTTATTTTCATCAGCCATTTTTCGCACCATTCAGTTAGAGTAAATAAATTATGCTGGAGTGTAGAAACATCATCGGAAGTTACTATTTCTCTATATATCACACAGTCGTCGGCAAAGAGACGAATTGACGAGGAAATGTTACATGCGAGGTCGTTTATATAAATCAGAAACAGTAAAGGGCCAAGTACTGACCCCTGGGGGACTCCTGATGAGATACCCACTGGGTCAGAAACGTGGTCATTTAATTTTACAGATTGCAAACGGTCTGTTAAAAACTACGAATCCAGTGGGTTGTTTTGTCATCCAGATTAAGGTTACAAATTTTAGCCATTAGACGCTGATGTGGAACTTGATCGAACGCCTTCGACAAATCGACAAAAATGGCATCGGTACAAAGCAACCTGTGCTGCGAAACGTGGAGGTCAGTGACCAGCTCCAAAAGTTGTGTCTGACATGAGAAATGTTTCCTAAATCCATGTTGATTGCTAATGAACAAGTTATTCTGATTAAGGTGGGTTACAACATGCGCGAAAAGAATATGTTCCCGCAACTTGCAGCTGATTGAAGTAAGTGAAATAGGCCTATAGTTAAGGGGATCAGACCGGTCGCCAGATTTGAAAAATGGTAGGGTATGGGCAAATTTCCAATCGTCCGGCAAGCAACCTGAATCTAGGGATTGCTGAAATAACGAAAGCAGGTAAGCTGAGTAAGGAGAAGTTATTTTCAAGAGCTTCGCTGTTATACCGTCAGGCCCGGGGCTAGTCTTGGAAGCTAGGTGGTCGATAGCGCATGCCACGCCATGGGCTGTAATTATAATGGGCGTAAAACTGGAATCTATGTTTGGTTGTGACGGATCAAAAGAGTCATTTAAAGGTTCGATTAGAAACCAATTGAAAATCACAACACAAGGTAGCTTAATTATCATATTGACTTAATTGTAATAAATATAATTTCAAGTTTCACTTTCCTAATTTCCACATTTCAGGTGTCGTCTGAATTGAATTGCAAGTTATGTCAATGTAGTCTTCATTAGCTGAATAGCTGAATTAGAACAACAAAACTCAACTTTTATTAGTCTTGAGTTTAGGTCAGCTCAACTTATCCAGTGATGCATGACTGGACACCATATTCTCAACTCCGCCTACCTGGGCAAGTTATAAGGTGGCTTTATGAGCTTACTAATGGAGTTATGCTTACCCAATCAAGCTTGGCTATAGTAAGTTTCACTAGACTTGCCTTGACACGGTTGTGCCGGTGTGGCGATAATTTCTTGTCTACGTCACGAATTGGACAGATAACTGAAGTATCGGTTCTGCTGTGAAGGTTTTTTTTCTGTGACAAGAACATTGAAATATTTGGCTTACAATCATCACTTAAAGAAGAGTTATGGAAACTAGCTTTACAATGAAGTTAACTGGAAAAATGCTCCTTCCTTACACCTTTCGCAGCATCGGCCTACTTCAGCGATTCTCAAGGAGCGGCCACAACAACTCTCTTGAAGTAGCGATGTTTTCCAGAACGCTGACCATCATTGAGCATTCATCAAAAAACCAGAGGCAGCACATTATTCCAGCCCTCATTTGCTAGGCGCTTCGCACAGCAGATCATCACCGGCGTAAGAAGAAAAACAAGTTGCTCTTTCTGACAGTGTCGCAACGCCAATAAAAACAACGCGAAAAAGCTCTTTTTCCTGTTGTTTACAGACAACAAAGTACGATCAATTGTGGCTGCGAGTTGTACACACGTGTCTTCAAATACACAGACATACAACATTATCATAAGCTGGTGATCATTGTACAATAGCGCAAATTGCGCGCCATCAATGATAAATCAATAGCAGTACACCTCTCGGTACAAATTCAGAAAACCCATCATTGCGTGAATTTGACATTAAAGCCCAGCAACGGCAAAGGTAGGTGAAAGAGCTTCGGCGTTTCGCATATCTTTATCGTTGCGGGGATTGTTGCCTTAGCCCTATTGTCAGTTCGTTTATAATAACATGTGAGGTTTTATGTCCCATAACTATGGTATGATTACGAGAGACGCAGTAGTGAAGGACTCCAGAAAGCTTTGCCATCTGGTGTTCTTTAACGTGCATGGACATCGCACAGTAGATGGGCCTCCAAAATTTCGCCTCCGCCGAAATTCAAACTCCGCGGCCAAAATTGAACCCTTGCTTTTCGGGCTATAGCAGACGAGCACCTTAGCCACTGATCCACCAAAGCAGACGCAGTTCGATAGGAAGTCTTTATATGTGCGGCGCTCGTGGGAAGGCATAGAACGAGCCTTTTTGAAAAGAGAATGCCGCCTTTGAGATTTCTCAACTGCGAATATGTTTTAGCTAGACGAGCTTTTCTGCTGCGGTATATCGGAAAAATCTCATCATTATAAACGGTTATAAGCCGAAAAAAATGCGTAAAACCCACTGCTCACCATTGGTCTCCTCAAAAATTAAGTACGCAGCAGTTAGCCCAACAAATAGCTGTAAAGCAACGATGATGAACCGAAGTTCTCGAGTACGTACCATGAGAGAATACTTGTGAACGGGAAAGACAACAGCCTCTTCGAGAAAATGCCCGAACCAATAAAAGGCGTACCTGCATGTAGATATATGAGAAGAGCGAATGCTCAGTTTCGGCGCGAGTTTCTGTCTCTGACATTTGGACATCTGAGTCGTGTCTGCGACTGAATGGCGTTTAACTGGAACCTCTCTGCGCTGAGAATTAGCATCGCCTTGCTGAAGCCAGAAATGACATACTGAAGCAACCTAATAACAAAGCGCATCACCTAGATGAGACAAAGAAAGAACTTGAAAGCAACTAGACTAGTCTCAAGACTCGCCCACTTTCAATGCTTAAAAGCTCGCTTGACTTTCGGCAAGCTTCGCCAATTTCTTTTTTATCAACACGTTTTTTTTCTTTTATTTAGTGAAGATCGTGCTAATCGTGCTGCTTTACGTGACAGTAATTATGGGACGTATTCCGTCTTTCTTTCTTTTTCCTTATATTTCAAAAATATTTTAACTTGAAGGGGTAGCCGACTGACTGTGCTGAGTGCTTATTTATACTGACGCTAACCAGCACGAAAAAAAGCGGAGCCGTTCAAAAGCAGACAGGAGGGCGTTTGTACCATGTGCTTCTTTTTTGTGGCGACGCTTTTTCGCACTGCTTAGCTTCACTTTGGAGTAAGCGCCTGTTGTTTTTGCCTTGTTTGTCGTACTCGTGAGCACTGCACAAATTTCAAGAACGCCAACCAACTAATCACTCACCCCTCCCCTTTTTTTTTTCTTTTTCTCTTGTGATTCATGCCTTTGGACGGCTATGCATGCTAGTTTCCGGGGCCTAGAAGCTAAATGTTTTTTCACATCTCATCATGCGTTGCATAGCCGCTACGCAAGCCTTCCAACAACACTTCGCGTAGCACGGCAACATACTAAAAAACGCAAGGCAAGCACAAGTCCATGGACTAGGTAGGCTGGCTGCGGCGTATGGTGTCAATGTTCTTGCGGCTTTTATCACGCACTGTGAAGGAAACACGATCTGTCGTGTGCCAGCTCTCATGGTTCGATGGCCTCTCTCGCACGCAGCACCAGTCACCGGGGGCGTGTTCCACGTAAAAGCATAGCGGAGTCGGAATTGTGCGACCGGTGATATCGTGCACGGATAGTCGTGAGAATGACCCTTAAACGCGTGTATTCTATTGCCAAGGGTACCCTGCTATAAATGAGTCTCGTTAGGGAAACAGAAAAGGCATTTTAGAGTGCACAATCAATTACGCTCTTACTGTAAGCATATACTACACGAAAATATACGTAAGATGACTTCAGTTCAGTTTGGGCGGCACAAACATTACGTGCACTGTTGCAAGCAGAACTGCCACTTACCTGCGAGGCGTTCATCGGGCACAGTGATTTCGCTGTGTCACGATGCACGAACATGTTTGCGCTGAGCATAATAAATCCTTTCATCTGATTTATCAGCTGGAGGCTGCATGGATATGTACCGTACAGCTGTTAAACTTCTTTACGAGACCAAGTTTTTCGAAGAAAATAAAAAGTAATAGTGCCGCTCCGCCCCCCTCCCTTCCCTAAAGGAAATGTCACCGGGCTCCTCATGCGTCCACTTACCACGAATCGAAGTCGCAAGTGATCTCGTTTGAAAGACGTCAGTCTTTCTTGGTTACTTCAACAGATATATTTTGCCTTGTATGTAAAAACAGCACAAAAACATAGACAAAGACCGAGGAAAAGACGACACCACGCTGAACTCGCAACGGAACTTCATTGGAAGACACACGCACAGATATCATGCAGTCGACCCGGACATGTGGCAAAACCAAAGGCGTCTGCGCAGCGCAGAAAACAAACGTGGTTTTGCACGTGACCGGGTCGACTGCATGATATCTGTGCGTGTGTCTTCCAATGAACTTTAGCTGCGAGTTTAGCGCGATGTCGTCTTTTTCTTTGTCCTTGTGTATATATCTTGCGCTGTTTTTACATCCCAAGCATCAACCACCAACTAGCCCGACTTTCGCTCATATTGAGAGATGTTTAGGTCTGGCAGTTTGTTAAAAAAAAATAACTCTATCGCGGTGCTCAACGAATAACAGTAAATAGTGTCCATACATAAAAACAGCAATTTGTCTTTCTATTTGTCTGTCGATGACCCGAAACTATGAAGCCAACGAGCCCAAGTTTAACCCTTTTCTCAACGCCCAGCCATCTTTATCTGATGGCTGCGGTGATACTTGTGAATATTTTCAATCAAAAAGCAAAAAAGACGCATACCTGAGACGCAACATTAATACGTAAGTATTAGGTAGGGCGTGTCTTTACATTATAAAATACGCTGCACTGATAATGCGATGTTATTCACAAAAAAGCGGGTGTTTCCTAAATTTTGTTAAGATGATATGGTGCTGCCACCTAGCAGTGACTGCGTTCTGCACAATATTTTTAGGGACTAAGCTCCTTGAGGCGTGGGTCGTGCGTCCTCGATGTATGTAGTAGTAGTAGGTATACCTATCGTTTTGTGCTTCGAATATCCGCTGTATGGTGGTCCTTATATATGGTGAGTATTTGATGAAAAGTTGTGAAATGGCGGTACTTGGAGTGTTCACTACATGGGCGGACGGACAGGTGGACAGAAGATAGACGGGCAGACAGACGGGCAGAGGGACGTAAAGACAGACAGACGCAAAAACCGACAGACGGACAGATGGTCGGATGGACAGATGGACGGACAGATGGACAGACGGGTGGACAGACAGACAGACGAACGAATAGATGGACAGTGCTAACCCCCGTATTCTAGAGCGTCCCTTCACTCGAAGCTTCATCTTCACTTGAGAAAGCCGATGGGAGCGCCGTCTCTAGGCACGAGAGGTTACTGCATATAAGCGATTATCTGCTGCGATTCTTCAGTAGTGCAGCGTGATTTTCAGCCGAGCCGTGGCGCAGTACTCAACTTTGTCAAGTGAAGGGTGAAAGTCGAGTCGAGGAACGTTTTTGAATACGGAGGTAAGTCTGTCCGTATTTAGCGCCGTCAGTCAGACAGACAGAAAAACTGACAGACAGGCAGAAAGACAGACAAACGTACGGACGATTCATGGTTTACCGATCAAATCCTCTGAAGCTTCGCCCCACTCATCATTCACTCTGTGGATATGCTGTGATTTTTGCTTACGAAATAACTGTCAGATGGCATTGATATCTCACGCAGTGCCTTCCGACAAGACTATCTCAGGACGACATTTGCAGAGAAGCACGCAGGTACTCGGCCAATTTCTTTCATCTCTCAGCTGATGTATCGATTCGCTGCACACTTCATTGCATTCTCGCGTTAGCGTGTTCCGTCTAGAGCCACTATTCGTTGAAGGGCTACAATCACCCAGCTCCTATATACATTTTAAAAAATCGCTCGTTTATTTTTGTACAAATTATTTCTGTACGAAGCCGCGCAAGACCAATCGCAAGGCATTTTTATTTACGTGCCGCGCACAAAGAGAAGTTTGCGAGCGTCTGAACTCGTCAGAAAGGGTGTTCTACCTTTCAGCGCGTTGACGTGAAAGCATCGATTTAAATTATATAACTTTTCAATCAGGGCGTTCTCCGATTAGGTTCTGCTGTCTTGTCGAACAGTTCTTGAGATCTTGCTAGTAAGCGCTGGCAAACGCTCGTCGCAGAGTTGTCCGAGGTGCGCGTACATGCTGTTTAGCACCAGTAAAAGGGGCGGAAACAGTAAGCGCACTCCTCCAAACAGCAGGGACTGGTTATATGTTAGGTTCTTTACTTATTGCCTAATTATTCTTTATCTATCACTATTTGCTTCATCAATAATTTATGGCAGGTGACGAAATAGTATCGTGCATTTTCTTTGCCTTTTGCATGTGGCCATTGCTTGTTGCCTGTAGGCACTGGCACATACCCACTCTGGGGGATTGGCCATGAAAGCTTTTAGTAGCCTATATATGATACACTGATTGGAAGCCAAATACTAAAAGAACAAAGGACCAAAGAATAGCGAATTGTTTTTTTTTAAATTACAACAATAAAATAAAGATGAATCAATAAAAGAAAAGGGGGCTAATACTATACCAGCAGACTGAAACTTTGAGTAGACCAGGCAGTTGAGTTAACTTCACCAGATCAAAACCGAATGTATGTCCGAAACGCCTTCACATTATTAATTATATCACAAGAGTTCGTATAGAATATATTTAAGCAGGCGCTATGTGGGCATTATTGGTTGTTTTATTTTTTCACCAATTTTTAATTATATCAGCACAGCGATGAACACAAGCGAAGCTCTCCGATTACAATTAAAAAATAACTTTCTATCTCTGATATTGTCTTAGGCAATGCTGTCTTTGGCCTGGCTTGGCTAAATTGTAAATTATCGCAAATGAAGCGCCAACTATGCACCCTAATCTAACTGCAAGCTGTGAAGTGCGGCATTCAGGTCTTCATCTTTTATAACCAATTGTACGCGCGTTTTTCGGCGCATTTACCGTAGAGGGTAATGGCCACGGTTTTCAGAGCAAGCCAGCGAGCCATCGGTGAATTCGTGCTGTGACCGGAGCGCGCGCGGACCTCGGCAGCTCGTTTTTCCTGTCGAAGCCTGCGCCGCCAGACTTCGGCTGCGACCGCTGTAACAACCAGGTCCGGCGGCCGGCTCTGGCACCGTTTCTTCTTGCTCTTTCCAGGTGAGGCTAACTCTTCCCTTCCTGGTCCACATTTTGACCTGGAACCTCATAGACGCTGCTGCTCGTTAGCTGTTGCGATGCTGTTGCGATGCTGCTGCGCCCAAGTGCACAGGCGGCGCTGAGGACGACGTCGTTCTGAAACAGTGGAACAGTAAAGCGAGCCTCTGTGCGCATCGCGGCATTCTATTTGCAATGAATGTTTTCGCCGGCACGCAATGATTGGGCCCCTTTAAGGGGTGCTTCAGCAGTCAGCAATGTAAACATTCTGATGGATTTATTTGGCTGGGTAAATAATGCTTGGCGCTGAAATGGCTCCAGTCATGGTTCTTCAAGTAAACTAGACGTTACGGTGGCTGTTCCCTCCCTTCCTCATGGAGTGACTGCTCTGAATATGAAAGCGACGCTGCTTCCGCAACCACTACAGTTTACCATAATGAAAGGGCCTATCGGAGCAATAAACATAGAGTTAATATCTAAAATTTTGACTGGAGCCATTACAGCAACCAGATCAACCCCCCTGCTATACTATCCAGAATGTACGCTGGGGCGAGCGCAGGGCCATAGGAGCGCTTTCCCAGCGCAGGCTTTTTAATTTTGAAACATGATGTGGCGCATAGTTGCACACAGCTTCTGCTCCTTATCGCAAAGTGTTAGTAAACTTCCTACTGGTAACATCTTATGTTGTCTGCAGAGCAAGGAAGTCGCATATCTGTCACGTTCTTGTGCTTAATCTTCTTCAAGGCTTCCTGTATGACGAGCTCATTTAGCACAGCTCAGGATATGAAAAGCACGTACAACGCCATATCAAATGTATTAGAACAAAGAGTTTTGGCTCTAGCAACGACTCGCTTGCTGGATTCTGTGCCGACTGGTTGTGCCCCCGCAATATCGACGTCAGCGTAGCTCTGGCCGACTGGGCTCGCCCTACGTCATCTCATGACGCCTACAAGATCTCTCAAGTGGTGTCCGGTCCTCGGACTTCTTTGACCATGTTTCCATCTGTCCTATCTCTTCTATCCCCTCAATTTTTTGTCGCTCTCTCTGGCTTACCACCTCACGCCTATTTCTTTTTTCTACACCTTTACTCCTACCCTTTCAATCCCTCCTCACCCCCATACCTTGTGAGCTACTGTTGAGGTGTCGCTCACTGAAGCAGTTACAGGGCTCACTTTTCTCTTCCTTTCTCCCTTTAAGAACCGCTTAGTATGCTCTAGCAAAAGTGGCTTTTGCTATAGGAAAAGTATTTTCTTACAGGAGTGGACAAGTCATCAAATTTGCTGATGCCTTGTCTACTCCTATAAGCAGAGAAAGGTCTCCTGTCGAAATTTATCCTGAATATCAAATATTAGCCATTGATGTAGCAAATAGGTATCTCCGTCCTTGAGGCTCTTGGCTGGACTCGGGATTGTGTTGACGGGAAGAAGAAATTTCTACTTCATCAGCGGACGCCATGGCGAAAAGTTTTGGAAGCCGTAGATAGGCGTAGAAAAGTAGTCACTATGAACCCAATATTCAAGTAAACTTCAAGTTAACTTGCTCTATATCGTGTGGACCTGAGGTCAGCTAAAAGGAAAAAAAAAGAAAAGGACGCCTTCTCAATTCATAAAGTTGGAACAAGTGATTGATACTATGGGTCGCACCGTGTAACGTGCTTGCCTTCCTTCCTTCCTTCTTTCCTTCCTTCCTTCCTTCCTTCTTTCCTTCCTTCCTTCATCTATCTATTTATCTATCTATCTATCTGTCTATCTGTTTATCTGTCTGTCTGTCTGTCTGTCTGTCCGCCCGTCGGTCCGTCCGTCCGTCCGTCCGTCCGTCTGTCTGTCTGTCTTTCTGTCTGTCTGTCTGTCTGTCTGTCTGTCTGTCTGTCCGTCCGTCCATCCGTCCGTCCGTCCGTCCGTCCGTCCGTCCATCCGTCCATCCGTCCGTCCGTCCGTCTGTCTGTCTGTCTGTCTGTCTGTCTGTCTGTCTGTCTGTCTGTCTGTCTGTCTGTCTGTCTGTCTGTCTGTCTGTCTGTCTGTCTGTCTGTCTGTCTGTATGTCTGTCTGTAAGGCCACCTAGCCTCCTGCTTTTGGATGAACTCGTAGCAGCCTCCTTGACTTGTTCTAAAGTAAATTTGGTACAAAAGATCATGGGGGAACGATAGACCGACTCTCTGGCCATGAATTAGGAAGAAAAGACATTTAACAGATCCCGTGTACTTGGGAATCAATGTTATGCGAAGCATGCTGAGGTAGGTAATTTTTTATGAGCGCAACGCTTTTAAATGATATTCAAGATATTAAGAAGTTCGAGTACCAAAAGCTGTCGAAACAAACCAGCAATTGGTTGGTAACGTGTACGCCCAAGTGAGATTAACGCAACCAGGACTCTCCGTCGCCTCTGTGTTTCGTTCGGTTAGCCAGATTACCGGCGTGAGCGAACATACAACCGCACGGCTAAAGGCTGATGTTTTAAAAGAGTACCCTGAAGTCTCCGAAGCGGAAAAGGCAGCATGCCCGTCTGATTTTATTGAAAGGGTGGGAAGGAGCAACGGTTGGGATGGAGCACAGGATCTGTGGGTTCTGCTTAGGTGCGAGGTCACTGCTATACGTTGTATGAGCCGCTGATGACGTGGGCAGTGAGCCACTTTTGCCTTTTATTGCCGGTGTAACTAAAGAAGATCCTAACTGAATTTCACTTCATGCTGCAGTATATGCTAGTGCCTCTTCAGTGTATCACGCTCGCGCTATTTAAGCACGCACACGGGTCCGTTTTCTCCTCTAGCTTAGTTTACATAGCAGTGCATGCCCTAAACACTGTAGCACTGAAAATATTCATGTCATTTCTGGACAACACAGAACGACACAAAATTAGGCGTAGGAAACGAAATGCTAATATGCCTGGATGCTCGGTTATCGTAGTTCAACGCACGTTCCGTAAGGCGCATCGCAAGATATACCGTTGATTGCATCATCCTGGCTCGCTCAATGGTTGTGATGCTAGTTGCATCCGCCGGTCTATCGATGTTCACGCCACTTGCGTAAGAGTATGACAGCTTGAATACTTTGAAAGTTTGGTTTGGACTCCCAGGCATGAGAACCTTCATACCGTGGCCCATGTTATACTGGCATGTGCCCTATACGCATTTTGAGGAAATGGTTTGTCGTTGTACGCGAAGAGAATTATTATGTTATTGTTCTCATGTCCAGCCAGACATATTTCTCAAATCTTCTTACCCACCCGTCCCAGTTGTGGTCTACACCAACTTGAAGAGGCAATTATGATTAGGAAATAGGCGATTATTCACTTTTTTCTTTTTATTTTGTTTCCTTCTTACTTCCCTTCTTTCTTCACTTCTTTGTTTCTCTTCCTTTGTTTCATTCTTTTTTTACTTTCTTCCCTTCTTTCTTCTTTTTTTTTCTTTTGCCTCCCGCGTTGATTCTTTGTGACATCCTCGCTTCAAGACAGTAATTAAACCTTCATCCACTTGCTTAGCAACGTGGTTCTTCACTTGTTGCAGGCAACAACGAAGAATATTCTTGCATGTGTCGGTAGAAGCCACGTAACGTCAAATCAAAAGCAACCTCTATAAAAGATCACACTTCCACATCAGTAACAACCAGTCACTGAGAGGCCCACGATGATGATAGCATTTAAAGAGAGCTACATTCTGTCGATTCATGTTCGAAAGGGCGCTTGGTGAAGGCTGACACAGGACAAATAAAATGCAGAAAACAAAAGCTTCTGCGTCCTGCCTTTTATTCCTCCTGTATCTGCGGTAACCCGGCGCCCTTTTGAAGATGAAACATTTATTTTAAAACAGCTTGTACAAATGCACGTGTGGCCGGCTAACTCCGAGGGCCGCTTTTGGCGCCCTCGATGGCGTACGACGACGTCGGTGCTGCCGTCGATATATGTAACCCGTAACAAAGTATATCCTTGAAAAATGAAAATAGTTCGTGAGACTTGAATGTTCTTTCGTTTTTCAAGAGGACATACCAAATTTAATGTAAGAGTCATATTTTTAAAACGCTCAAACGACAAACTTTCGCAGGTTTGCCTTTAATCAGTAGAAATATCATGGGCTGGGCATGAGCAAGTTGATCGATAATCACGGCGAGAAAATAATTACAGGTGGCAACTAACACAAACAAATGGCTTCTAGTTGCCATCGTTTGAGCTTCACAACTGTGCTTACGTTTTTTTCCTTACATTACAGGGGTAGACAAGCCAAGAAGCAGCCATGACGGAAGAGTAAGAAAAACCTATCCTGTCTTAACCTCGTTTGACACACACAGGCAGAGAAATCATCTTAATGTTCATTACTTCAATAATGGTTGGGAAAATACCGCTAAACAACCGTAAAAAACAATACGTTAAAGTACCCCTCCGACAAACGCAACTACATGCTTTGCCTAAGGATGCTTAGATCTCATTTGCTTACCTCTTTTTGCACAAGTATGGAATACATACCGATTAAAACTGCTGTTACTATTTTTCTTAGTTGTGCACAAGTACTACAACTCAAACGGGCGAGTAAACGCAATCATACAAAAAAGTAAAAAGAAACATTTCTATATTCGATGAAATCTGCATGCATGTCATACCCTTACTCGCTCTTATGAGCGTTTAGCAGACAATGCTCATAGACATCCGATCCGGTGTGCATTATGGCATGCTCCGACATACAGCATGCGAAGACTCGAGACGTGTGGGACGAACAAACGATCAGTGCATTTACGGTCAACCGATATGCATATGCATGTACGCTCGGAAGAATTCGTAGCCTTGTCAGGTACAGCGAAAAAGAACTTTGCGTAATCGTACAGTGAAATACAATAACATATCCCATAAATTTATGCCATCGAGAGGGACAAAGATGTCGCAACAATCCACTGGCACGTACTGTAAAGGATGTGGGGTACGGTGCGTACCGTTATGGTAGCTGGCTCTCCACCATTGTCTACATAGCCGATGTTCCCCAGTAAGAATACGCGTTTTTAGAGACAGAACGTAGGTTTATATACATGATGGAAGAGAAAAGGAATACATGTACAAAATGTATTAGACTTTTATAGCTCGTCAAATAATAACACAGAAGTCCGAAGAAGGTGGTGACCACTGCCACGCGAATCAGGTGACACGAAGTCTTTGTCGTCCACCCACCAGAAAGGGTGCAGAGATTGGGCCACTAGACTGATGAGGGACACGGGCAAGAATGTTCAATGAATAGAACGAGCGCACCACACAATGGCGCAGCCTGCCCATGTCTTGAAGACTTCGCAGGGCGAGGAGATAAAGTCCAGTGGAGGGGGAAAGTTGAGCTCCTCTGTGGG
Organism: Rhipicephalus microplus; assembly: GCF_013339725.1. Taxonomy (NCBI): domain Eukaryota; kingdom Metazoa; phylum Arthropoda; class Arachnida; order Ixodida; family Ixodidae; genus Rhipicephalus; species Rhipicephalus microplus. Next base: position 54,864,527 of record NC_051165.1, on the reverse strand, counting down.
AAAGATAGCCGCTGAGACGAACGTCGGCAGTTGTTAATGACTGCGTTCAGGTACAGTGTTCTAGAACCTTCTAGAACACGGCAGTCCAGGTGTTTGATTCCTCAGAACTGCTACGGTGACGCCATCCTACGCTTTCGAACCGTCAGTGCTATGTCACGTCACCGCGTAGACTACAATGGCTGAGTGTAGATGTTGAATCTGTGAGAATTGCAACAGCGACGCCGTCTCAGTTGCTCAACCCCGCTCAACAAATGGTTGTTCACCAAGCTTCCGTCGAGTTCATTGTAACCCGACACAGCGAACTGCCTGGCCCGCCTGCAGAGCAGCGTCGTGCTTTTTGCTTCCGACCGGGCGCAGATCATGCTGGTGAAAGCATGTTTGCGGACCGGGACACGCACAATGGCGTCTGCTAAGACGAACTCCTTACCGGACGTAACAATACGCAGAAAGTGGAACACTCATCCTGGCGGTCGTCGTTGCAACCGCCGTTCACAATCCGGCGCTTATTTTTTCTAACACGATCATCATTCGTGCTCCTGAGCAGCGCTTTATGTTAATTTTTTCGTATTACGGCTTGGTGGCGTAAGCCACCGCCCGAACTAAAGGGTACAGCCATATCACTCCATCCAATCTATCTATCCTACACGCCTTCAATGTTAAAAATAAAAAAGTTCCAGCAGATTCACGTCATGAATACCTTAAGACAGGGGGCCTGTTGGCTGCTTTGTTAGAAATTAAATCTCTGTTATATGTATTGGCGATGTTTCGCGAGAGTATCTTAAATATGCTTCGGCTTGCTTGTGACACACGTCTCTCCTCATAAGCTCGCGTTTGCAGTGGCGAAACGACCAGCAGCGTCACTTCAGTCATCCCAATGCCAATGCACAGAGTCTCAGTTTCGCATGTGTATAAAATTGGTGTTTTTCGCGCCATAAAGAAAGTGCTTCACTGCTTCACTTAGCGAAAATTTTTTGAACATTTGTAGTACTTATAAAAATTAAGTACTTAGCGAAGTTAATCACCAAATCAGGGTGAGGGCAATATAACTCCGAATAACAAGATTAATATGAAAGTTAAACATACTGTAAAAAAGCGGAATAAAGTAAATTGTACCCTAACGCCAGGGGTTTTTGCTCAAACTAGCGTTTGCAGTGTTCAAGTACGGCAATTTCGCAAAACACACAGGTGAAAGGTCTGTTTAAACACAAGTCCAGCTTCACGATCCGCCTCACAGGTCCGGTGTCAGCAGGGTCCCGCAACCTATGTTGCGTGTGAACAAAAACATTGGTATGGACGAAATAGAATGTGTTAACACGTAGGCGAACTTCGCGAGGCGCACCTAAAACAAAGCAATATTCTGTCACCCCATGCATCAACCAGAGTTATCACGATAGTTTTAGCTCACAAAACGAAGAAGTACGGAAAATAACGACTTGGACACCACGCCCTTGTTTTGCGTTCTAGGTCCTTTTGTGCGATAAAAAAAGAAAGCAAATGTGACTACCAACAAGCCCAGGCATATGCCTCTTGGACACGGTTGACGCTTACCCCCGTATTTCAGAACTACCCCTCACTCAACGCTTCGCCTTCACTTGAGAAAGCCTATGGGAGCGCCATCTCTAGACATGGCAAGTCACTGCATATTAGCGATAGTCTGCTGCGATTGTTGAGTAGCGCAGAGTCATTTTCAGCCGAGTGGTGGCGCAGTGCTCAACTTTGTCAGTGAAGGGTGAAATTAGAGCGGAGGAGAGTTTGGTAAGAGCTCATACGGACCATCCCCACGCAAGTATTAGCAAAGCAAGATAGATGTTCACTGCGAGCGGTGCTCCAAGCACCACTGGCAACTACGGGTGCCACTTGAATTCTGTTCAAATTCCTCGCTGAACCACAGCCGCGCATGCGCACTCTGCTTTCAACTCTAAAGAATCAGAACAAAGAAAAACTTGCCCGAATTGGCACTTTTGTCTCGTCCCGGGAAAACAGCCCGAAAAATATGCTCGCTAGGTAAAGAAACGCTCATTTATCAAATAGTTAAGAAAAAATTCGGCAGATCCCACGTACTTTAAAATCAACGTTAGGCGAAGCATGCGCAGGTAAGGTGACGGTGTTGCAACTTTTTTATTGAGCGACACGTCATGACGTGACGTCAAATATATTTGACATATATTTGACATATATATGTGACATATATTTGTGCGTGACGTCACGCACAAATATATGTTGAAGAGTTGCAGATGTTTATATAACCAGTTGTTTGCACTTGCGCAACAATGCCAAGTGTAACATGCGTATTAGCAACACCAGAAGCTGATATGAAGCGCTGATGCTCGCGAGAATGGCGGCCCTGGACACTGCTACATAAGTCAACTTCAATGCGTGGCAACTAATCATGATCAAAGTTAACCCGACGTGACGGCTGTATCAAACGAGTGCATATCTCATTTTTATAAAACTGGGTAAGCAGCACTGCAACCACTATTGACGTTTCATGAAGATTAGCCCCTATTTGAAAAATAGTTCCGAGACCTGGCGTACCTTTGTAGTGAAATGCTTTATTGCCCCGCAGAATGCTTGGGTTCGATTCCAGCTGGGACCCTGACATTTCCTATTTTAATTCGTTGGGTCGACGTTACCGATGTCGGGTATTTGTTAACGCTTGCGCGTTAAAGTTGCCCATGTGTGCTCGTCGTTCCAGAGTAGATACTAAGTGTCAATCACCGGTGGCTTATGTGTCAATCACCGGTGGCTTATACCCGCATATCAACGGCACATACCCGCCCGTGGGTACGTGCCACTGTCTGGCGAGAAGTGTTTGACAACGTATGCGATGTGATTGTAAATTGTAAATTATTCATGTCTTGACAAGCGCGTCGTATTCGTTAAACCATCTTACTCAACCATGCTAATTTTGGTTCACGCGAAGTTAAGTGGGTGGCCACGAGAGCACCGAAACATAAGCTGTGATAGATAAATAGATGGATAGATAGATAGATAGATAGATAGATAGATAGATAGATAGATAGATAGATAGATAGATAGATAGATAGATAGATAGATAGATAGATAGATACGCTCAAAGTTGCCGAAGTTCACTAAGAGATGTTACGCATTCAAAAACTGTTTCAAGGCGTCATTCTCGCGCTCACGCAGTTAACAAAATGCTGACCGCAACAACGTGAAAGCGGTACTTACCGTTTCATTTCCAGTGGTCCACGATATGAATCCGCAGGCCTTCCCTTCAGTACAGTGCATCTTTGTAATAAGGAGCACTGACAGAACACGCAGGACGAGCACAGAGCGCAGGCACATTTCAAACAACAAATCATTCATTATTAATCTCGACAGATTGAAAACAGGCCGCACATCATATGTGCACAAACGAGAGGGTATTTTAGGTATTACGCCACCGCACTCAGTGACATCTAACATGAAGCCGTCTGCTCTCCAACGCTCTGCGCCTACTGCTCACGCGTGGCGGTCCAGGCAGCCGTGGTTGCCTGCGACGGGACTCTGTGGCGCATGCGATCCGGCTAGATCCGGTTCAGCACTAGCTCTGGCTTTTGACCGGCTGCGCGGGCGCAGCTTTCTTTTTGCTACAGTGATCTGTTGCGTTAAACGTTTTAACAGTGTATTTGAATCGCAGTGAGCATTGCGACGATGCAGTGTGGGCAGCTCGCGCTGGCTGCACTGCATTATGAAAGCGTGCATTTGTGATATTCAATAGGAAAGTTATTGCACCTTCACCAATCTAACGTCGTCAAGAGTGTTCAAAAAGTGAAGCTGATGGCTTTTGCTTAGCTCTATGAGTCTTTAGGGACTGCGAATTTATAGATACGCAGGCGATGTTTTATTAGCACCTTCATTTCGGGAAAGACATTGCTCCACGCAACATTGCATGCATCGGCCGTTGCACTATTCGATGAGAACATATAATTGTACTCAGATTGCAGTCCTTAGAACAAGACTGCGGCTGAAAATATTTCAGTAAGGTTAATTTCTCGTTGTATACGAAGCCGAGACTTTGACCGAAGCATATTTGCTCGGGAAGTAACATAAAATTGAAAGAAGGGGATCCACAAAAAAAGAAAAAAAAAACAAAAAATGCGTTTGAGCTTCCGCGAGGAGAGCTCGAAATACATCATGTCAATGTTCATTTTGCAAGTGGCCTGATGGCCCGTTGACGAGGAGGTTTTGTCTTGCCAACTGTGCGGATGGTTTTCGCAGCCGGCGGACGTTTTACCTCCAGCTTCAAGAGCTTCCTTCTTATATATATGTGTGTGTGTGTGTGGGGGGGGGGGTCCATTGTTACGCCATCGTCAGCAACATAACATTGATTCAAGCAAGTTAGTGCACTTTGTGAGTGTTCACTAATCACACAAACGACACAGATGAGAGGAACAGATATAGGAGTATTAGGCCTTACTCTATTGGATAAGCGTGACTCCTGTTGTGTCTTCCTTCTTCGTAGTTTACGCGCTTTATCGATGAATACTGGATTTCGGTCGCATTACTTTACTTCCTGCTTTGATTCCTTAATAGACCCGCAATCAGCTAGTAAGTAGGAGTCTTGCTGGTGGTATCGGGATGGTTAGCGTATACTTAAATTGTGTGTAAAACTGAACAATCATGTGACGCATTTGTAGCCTTGTTCATAACACCGATAAGATAACGCTGTAATTCGGGTGTTGCAAGGGTGTTTTAACACAAAAACCCTAATTGACAAAGTAAGAGAGTAAGAAAGTGTTTACAAAAGTGCTGGTAATGTATACACTTATTTTACATCATTTAGTGTGTAAACCTTTCTCCTGTGCATTCTCGATTTTCACACTTATTGTTTGCATTCTGCTACGAAGACTGGATGAGCCTTAAAAGTGTTGACTGTTGGGGGAGTTGGTACTTTGACATAGAAACCACAGTGAAGGCACAACTAACCGCAACACGCAGGAAGAAACAAACGAGGGCATGCCTTTAATGAAGAATGATCGAGCCCCTAAATTAATTCTAGGTATTTTACACAAGCCACATGATGCGATGTTCCGGTCAATGAACAATAGAATGCACGCCCTATATTAGCCATTCTCGCAAGATCTTTCACGGCAAGTAAAACGAACGAGTGATTGGCGAGTAAGCCAAGCTTTGGTCATACGCTTGACAGCGGTCATCACACCAATGCAGAAATTTCCAGTTCATTTGGAATGAATATGCTAGACAAACAAACACGGTACACGAGGGAATGAGCTAGAGCAGGGTGGGAATAGCCATGGCGAAGGAAGGGGTATTAGCCATTAATTGATAAGCTCTCTATAAGATCTGAGGCCCTTGAGTCTGGTTCAAAGTCGTGTACCAGTACAAACTCACTTGAGTGTAACTTCGTTAAGGTTACACTCACTCAAAAGTGCCGAATAGTGTGATCGCATTAAAATAGCGCTGTTTTTGCTGCCCATGTTTGAACCGATTGTTTTAGCGCACACTGCTGCTCTACTTCGTTTTGTGGGTTGACCGCATTCAGTGTGGTAAGTGTAAATAGCATCCTGCTTGATTTGTATTACGCAGGAGCGCGCTGAGCGGTGTGGAGTCGAGCGGCGTAGGGGACCCAAGTGGTGCGGGGGCGCCTGCAGGTCCCACGCGGCCATGGCTCTCATCTAAGGGCATCCTGTTGCTGCTCTGCGTCTTCCTCATCTGCATGTGCGCCATCATTGGCCTCGTCGTCTACCTCATCATTCTCAAAGGTGAACCACAGCGATTGTAGTTACAACAAGAAGCGCTCAGTACAAAAAGGTCTCCGTGCAAAAGGCTGCTCCACCGCTAAGCTGACTTCGGAATAAAAAAATCACAGCATATCCACGGAGTGAATGATGATGAGTGTGGCGAAGCTCCGGAGGGTTTTATCGGTAAACCGTGAATCGTACGTCCATCCATCCGTCATTCTGTCTGTCTGTCTGTCTGTCTGTCTGTCTGTCTGTCTGTCTGTCTGTCTGTCTGTCTGTCTGTCTGTCTGTCTGTCTGTCTGTCTGTCTGTCTGTCTGTCTGTCTGTCTGTCCTCATTCTGTCTGCCTGTCCGTCTAGTCTTTCTGTCTGTCTAGTCTGTCTGTCTGTCTAGTCTGTCTGTCTGTCTGTCTGTCTGTCTGTCTGTCTGTCTGTCTGTCTCTCTGTCTGTCTGTCCGTCCGTCCGTCCGTCCGTTCGTCCGTAAGTCTCTGTCCTTCCACCCATCCGTCTGCCAGTCACACTAGCGCCACCTGCTGAGTGAATCATACAACTAGGTGGTTACAAACCGATTACAAAAGACATACATAGACTGGCCCACGGCTTTAGGAGCTTTTCCCTTAATACACATTCATCACTGTATCTACTGTCACCGGAAAAGGGAGCATCAGTGATTACATGTCAAATGAAATCTTAAATATACGCTACACATACAAACAAAACAACATGTATGGATGTTACGGCATATAAGGTGAAAGCAACAACTTCAAAGAGAAGCCATGGCAAATGCAAACCGCATATACAACGACTTAACGGAGTATGCGAAAACTAATAATTACACGAACATACATTGAAGGAGTGAAGAAATCTGTAATATCTTCTTGTGTTTTAGAGACCGTAGGTTCCTCTTGTTGAGTGCACCATAACAGTGTGCCTGGTTTCAGTGATCGCATACAAATGCCTTTTTTTTTCACACGCAGGCAAATCGCTGCCCGGAGGAGCACCCGAAGAGCCAGAAGGTCCCGACCGTTAAGGTGGGCACCAAGTACCGCCCACCATGTGTTCACAAAGTGTATGGAGCTTGTCATGTGGCGCAACTTCCAGAAAGATTTAACAATCTGTCACCGGCATTCGTTATTCAATGCAAAAATGATAGACGAAAACTGCTACTTCATGAAGATATAATAGTTATAGAGGATCGCTATTGAGTTACTTTCCTAGCTTTAGTGTAGATTTGTTCCTTATAGCGACGTTCATTCGCACTTCAATAACTTCTTTATTTCTTGATTTTCTCAGGTCACCGAAAATTTCCAACACTTATGATGTAGCACTACCGTACTTTGTTTCAGTTGAGCACATTTTAATTTCATGGCATAAATCTTCAAAATTTTCCTTTAGCTTTTTAACTAACACGTTGAAGAAGCCTCTGTTTCAAAATTGGCCAAAGTAGTCGATTAAGCATTTCGTTTGTCTGACATTGATGCCCGCTGCTTGTACAGTCTATCCAGCATTATGAAGAGAGTTCCGCCGTATGATAAGTGATAAAGTATTGAGATGAATTTCACCAAATGAGCCCAAAAGGCTACCGCAGTTGAGGTCGTCTTATAGTTTGGCATGTGATGTCATACGCATGCAATGATAAGAATGTGTCGGCGTCATGGAAAGCAGCATTTCTGTTCTTTAGGAAATCAATACGATGACACGCATTTAACAGATTAGTCCGTCGATTGCGCGTAATATAAGTCTCTATCTTTTCGTGAAAATGTTTTCGCGCCATTGTATTGTTCTTTCTAGTGTTAATTCACCCAGCACGTTAGGCTGACATGACCAAATGCACAAATACCAGAACTATTTTGTGCTGTATACTGTACATTTTCGAATCGAAATTCAGTGTTCGCGCCAACGAAGCAGCAAATTTGATTGATTGATTGATTTCTAGGGTTTAACGTACCAAAACCACCATATGAATATGAGGGACGGTGTAGTAGAGGGCTCCGGAAATTTCGACCGCCTGAGGTTCCTTAAAGTGCGTTCAAATCTGAGCACACGGGCCTACAACATTTCCGCCTCCATCGAAATTCCAGCCGCCACAACCGGGATTCGAACCCGCGACCTGCGGGTCAGCAGCCGAGTACCTTAGCCACTAGACCAACGTGGCGGGGCAACGAAGGAGCATAGGATGGGTTTAATGAGGGCGCGATCGAGAAAACTTCCAATGAACCTTTATCCACTTGAGGTTGTACGCCGAACGTAACTTTCTACACATCGTTTGATATGTATGGACGTCAAATATTTCAATGTTTTGGAACTTTACTTGTGTATTCTTGTTCTTTCAAAATTACGGATGATGCCCTAATTAAGGCATTCCTTACTGTAACTCAGGATAAGTGAATGTGTGTTCTTCTCAAGCTTGTAGCGAGATGTAGGGGCATATTTTATTAGGAATAAATAATCAAAAATAGGGGTCTTTCTCAGGTAGGTAAGTTCTCCCCCTCTCACCCCACTCTCAAAAAAAGCTCCATGAGGCTCGGCGGAGCCTTGCTCTTTACGACCAAATCTGGGTGACCCAGCAAGCCCGTGAGACGGCGTCGAGGCAAGTTCTTGACGTCCCCTCATGCGAGACCTAGGCTCGGCCTCCTAAGCCTGCTATTTTCTTATTCCTCCTCCTCTTCCTGTTTTTGCCTAATGTAATTGCTTTTGCTAAATATTCTACTGTGCAATGCAGGTTAGAGCAGCAGAGGTGACGGCGTTGGCCCAGGGATCGCGGTCTTTCGGTATGGCGGCTCGAAGACCAGTGGCATTCCGGAAACGGCGAGACGCTTGAGCGATGCGATGCCTGGAAACATGTATTCACGGAACGAGCGGAACGCTTGTCAGTTGTAGTCTGGCATCAGAGCTCGAGTAAAAAAAAAGCTTTCAAAAGATGCACCTCAAGGAAAGTTTCTTTTTCTGCGTCAGTCATTATACAATGTGTTTCAGAGCACTAGCTAGAACTGTTACAAGAAATAGTGGAGTACCCCTGAGCTTCGCCGTGATGAGTAGAACGCGATAGGATGACTAGGCTCTGTGCGCATCGACTTCAACCATGCCAGACAAAAAAAAAACGTATGTGGATGAAACATTTACCATTTCCCCTATTAAACAATTCCAAAATTTATGCTGAATGTTACAGCTGCGAAGTTTCCAATACATCATAATTATTGCGTTGGGTGATTGAAGAAGTTTCCACTACTCGCCCGCAAGTGGCACGTGCACTGGCGGGTGCCACCACCCATTCGTCACGCAATGCACCTCTCACTGTTCACGCGACGCACTTGTTCCGACACCTACGCACCGCGGTAGCCTAGTGGCAGTGGTTGATGTTTTGGGTTTAATCTTATAAAATAATATGATTATGAGAGACGATGTAATGGAGGGCTCCGGAAATTTCGACCACCTGGGGTTCTTTAACGTTGACGCAAATCTGAGTTTACGGGTTCACAACGTTTCCGTCTTCATCAGAAATGCAGCAGCCGCCACCGCCAGGATTCGATCCCGTGACCTGGGGGTCAGCAGCTGAGTGCCTCAGCCACTGGAACACCGCGGCAGGGCAAGTGGCAGTGGCGCTCTACCACTGAACCGCCATTCGCGGAACAAAATCGCGGCCTCGGCGGCCACATTCATTCATGGGAGCGATAATGCCTGAGACCCGCGTACTTTGATTTAAGTGTTCATTCATTCAAGAATCTCAAATAGTAGAACTTCCTAGGGTCCGCCATTACGTCGTCTCATATGCGGATGGTGGTTCAGGCACGTTAAACTCCCACAATGATTATCATTGCTTCGATGCCTAGTGCGATCCCAGCATTCTGCTGCCCAATAATACTGGCGTTAAGGATAACCATTTAAATACATGACATGCATAGTGTTACTTTTTATTTTTGAAACAAGTTTCAAGCAGCGACGGCGTGGCTCTGTGGTAGAACACCTGATTTCCAAGGAACGGCCTAGTTCCTGTTCTCACCCCGAACCAAAAATTTATATGATCTTAGTGTGATCTTTCTCTAATTTTCGGTAACGCACAATATATTGATCTTTCACTCACGGCCCATGAAGCCTATACCGTAACAGCGTGACTGATATTGTATTTCTACGTGATTCCTCAATCTTCAGGAAACAGGTGTCGCGACTTCTCTTGAAATTTTGGGTTGGTACATACCTCGCACGTGACTGGTCATAAGTGACAATTATGTTTGGGGCATAGTGCAGCTAGATAAAGTCCTGGCACATTGCTGCACGTGGAATAGCACAAAGGCCGCTGTCTTATGTAGGCTTACGTCGCGCTATGCATGATTTTTTATTCTAAAAGCCTGCTCGTGCTCACTTAAAAAACAAACTAAGGACATTAGCTACAATTAGCAAAGAGGGAACTGGGCGGTGCAATTGCCAGCAAATTATGTAAGGCTAGATCCGCCGGCTACCTACAACATCCTTAACCTTAGCCTTATCCTTATCACATACCGTAATTTCTGCGAAAGTAGCCCAGTGAGATTACCGCGTGAAAAGGTGCGACAGTGCACGCTTGTGCTCTTACTAGGAGCTACGGCGGTAGATCTCGAGCATTGTGCGTTTCACGCAAATGAGTCGGTGAGTATCTGCCAGTTTGCCACGCTGAGTCAAGTGCTACATGATGGGTTGGCGCTTTTGTGTAATTTGAGTAGTGGCCCTTGAAGTGAACATCGAGTACTCTTAACGAAAACACGTGCGTATTTATTGGCGTATTCGTGCGGGGTCTGGGAACGCTATAATACAGCGCTTTGTTACATTGTATACATGCGAGCGTCTGTGCGCTGTATACGTCGAAAGTGCTATCTATAACAAACGGCATCTACTTCTTTTTCTTAGCCTATTAAAACATGCCATCAAACTTCCAATGTCTATTTTCGCTTTCCTGTGTTATTACAAATTGAGAATCACCGATAAATTATACTGCTTATCATGCGTCGTGATATGAGAAAATGACCCACACATGTGGTTACGGGGAAGGGCACGCGATAAATGTGTCATGTTTCAGATCGTCACAGTTCATTCGTATATACAGCTCCCGGCACCGATTTAGGTTTACACCACGTAAAGGCAACGACTATGAGAGCTCTTAGATGTAAGCAGATAGGTAGACATATGAAAACGCTTGAAATAACTGCTTGTTCGCTAATGCTTGCCATTAATACGAGTGGGCGTTGTACACATGCACTATGGCATCGACTGCGCAAAGTCAAAGCTTGCCTTCACTTGAGCGAACAACCAATCCCCATTCCTTTTATGCATGTTCATGCATGTGCTGATTGCCAGCGTGTACATGCAGTGTTTACATGTGTATGTACACAAAAGCCAAAATTCCGGAAGGTGACGAGGTTTGAACCCCGCAAAATACTGCCGACTACACCAGTGCTGCCTAGTCAAGCAGAACAAACTGATTTGGCACATGTTTTGTCAAAACTAGTCCTGTGAATATCGAAGAGGTCCACTTTTGGCTTTCGGCGTAAATGACGGGCACACGGGCTGATCTACTATGTTTCCCTCGCCCATCCTGAACAGCGTTATTCATTGACGCAATTTTTCACCCGTTCAATTTATGATATGAAGTGGCATTTTCTAAGGTGCTGCTGGAGTAATGCAACGCGAATCTTTGCTATATGGCGCCCAACGGTAACTTTATAGTCATCTCAATATTTGGGTGCGCAGTAGCTGACTTTCCGCGCAGCGCAAATACTGTAACCATTGCGTTGTGTCTAGCCGGGGTGCAATTTGAAAGCGAGGTTTAGAACAATACACCTGATCTCAATAATTTACGTAGTAACGTTGAGGACGTTGCACCAGTTACGAGCACTCATCTTCCATGCGTATATAGGTTGTATCATGGCTACACCGGATGTGGTAGTTCGCATTTCGCTCGGCGACGGCTGCTATACTTTCCGCTGGAGATTTTCGGCTAGGGACTTCCAGTTATGAAAATCTTTGTCCCACCACGGATGAACACTATTGCTAGAAAAACAATGCCGTGAGCAATGAACCGCCAGAACTCCTAGCACGCCTGTGTCCAGAATGTGAGCTAACGTCTGACTTCTCCTACGTACGATGCCGAGTGCCCTTGCAGTGCGGTGAAACTAAGCAGTAGTAAGTTAGCGCTGTCATTGAGGTGAGAACTGAAAAGCAAGACCTTGATTTCCTTATGTAATGTTGTCCACATTACAGTGTCAAACTATTTTTGACAGCCTCTTAGCTATGAAAGCCTCCACCAAATTTACGAACACACAGTCCCTAGGGTAGCCTGCCTTTTACCGCATCTTCGAACATACACGATGCAAACCAACGTTACTGGATGGAGCCAGTTGGGAAACTGCATGGGCTCGCCACGGAAGCGGCGTGGCCGCTCACAGTCTCCCAAAACGCGGGGGCGCTGCGATCGCTTTGCGACCTGGTCATGTGACGAGCTTCGTGCGTCGTCTGCTCGTCGTCTGTTCCGCGCCCCGTCTCCGAAGGACGGCGCAGCGTTTTTGGAGCACTTCATATCTCAAGGAATCTTGTTAGCGGATGCATATTGAGAGCTTCCTGCTACAACCACTGCATAGATGAAGGTGGACACAGCTTGGAGCTCTGAACGAAGTCTGAGTGGTTCTTTTTGCCACGTGCTGATGGTGCTGACTGCATTCCGCAGGTGTTTCGATGTGATGAGCTTGTGCTTGCCTAATGAATAGGTGCCTCCGAGAGCATAAACTGAAATTTCCTGAAAATTTTTTTGAGATCGCATTGCTCGTGCAGTCCTTACATTGAGCGTTTTCTATAAAAGCATGCTCTTATTTGAAAGCGACAGTAAGCGTTCTAAATGAAACAGTCGCGAGTTCTGAAAACTTGCGCATGTTTTTATTGTATACAATGCCGCTGCATTTACGCTGCGGTGCGTTATCTGTGTGGCTTGTCAGGGAGAATAATACGATGATGTATATCTTACGAGACAACTCACTTTTTTTTTTTTGGTTCCCAGCACAGCAATCTTTTGCAGAAGAAACACGTAGTTACAAACAAATTTTAACAGAATGGTTCGTAACAGTCGGCTTGTATTTTTTAAATGCATACCGTTTGTAAGTAGATACAGTTTTTAAATTGTGCAAATTCAACTATTTTATTAAGTGTACTTAAGTAAAGTGTGGGATTGGGCTAGTTGGTAATCCATATAAAACTTCTAGGCGCGTAAAACTTCAGACAACTAACACAAGAGACGAGGACGAGCGCAGACTTTCAACTGATTTATTACTACTACGACACACATATATATGTTAGAAAGAAGATAAGATCACTTGCTTAAAAAAAAAAAAAAAAAAAAAAAAAAAAAAAAAAAAAAAATCAAAAGGCGAAAAAAAAGTTTTACGCGCCTAGAAGTTTTATTAAGTGTAAAGATTGTTTTTCCGATTGACAATTAAATGTATCGAATGTGCATGACTAGGAACACGGAATGCCAATCGAGTGGATATGAATTAAGGAGCTTGGAGAAGCTCCTTCATCTCTTCGTCACCTCTTCATGAAGGGAGGAATGCAATCGAATTAAAAAGAACAGCGTCATTTTAGTTTGACACTCGAATACCCAAATTTCGAACCAATGACATGCGTCGCCGGTAAGCTGGCTGTGTTCTACGTGGGACTCCTGCTAGGTTATTTAATGCTGTTCCGATGTTCCCGTGTCCTCATTACAGCCCTTAATTCACTGAGATCTGTGCATGTTGCTGTGCAATAACTGTAAGAAAAGCCACCAAACACATTTGTTCAAGTTCCTGTTTTTTTTTTTACTTGGCAACATTTCTATGTTAAATCACTGCGTAGTTTATTGGTGCGTAGTCTAGAGAAGTTTGGCTTTCTTTTTTGTAGAAGACACCCTGCCAGAAGCACTCAGCTTCTTACAAACATCTCTCGTAAAAAAGTGCATTCTCAAAACAACGTATGAGTGTACAATCTCCGATGTCAGGATGTCCTTATGAACTGAACAACCAACGCTTGGAACATCGCAGTCTTTGATGACATCCAGCGCATCCCAAAACATGTCGGCGCACAGATGGTTTTCTCCTAGCACGAGAGACAGTTTTTCTTCGACGCGTTTCAACATTGTGTAAAGTTCTGTAGAGGGATGCTTGAGGCTTCCGTTCCTGAATTCTCTTGCCAATGTCAGTAGTGAAGCGGGGAATTTAGTGTTTGTTGACTGGATGCTGCTTATGCAAGCAGCGCAGTTGACGTGCTTCAGAAAAGAATGTACAATGTAGCCGCAGAGGTAATATACGACGCACTCCTGTACTGCTGGCAAAGCATATCCGTGGTCCGGAAGCGGTGTCGGTCCCGAGTGGGATGCCGAACTTATTCCAGGCAAGCAAACCTCGGAAATCTTTGCGCTGATTGTCTCACGCAACTTTTCATACGTTGCCAGCTGCTGCTTCTTCCCTTGCTTCATCGTCTCTTGCACTGTGGCTAGTATTAAGGTTGGCTCCTCTTGGACATTGCCTGCAATCGAAGCCTTGACAGGTGTGTACAGGCTCAGCAACCTGTAGATATGGGAAAAGCTCAGGATCGTCGGATGGTCTTCGTCACCTCCAAAGCTCCTGGTGATTCCGAAGAACCTCTGTAATGGTAGTAATAAAGCCGTACGTCAGTTCACCGTATGTATCTCTTTCAGAAGTCAAAGTACGCATGGCGTATGGAATGCATAAAGAGGATTTATAGAGTGCAAGTCTCAGGCGGGAATTGCACATCTCACATAGAGATATGACGACTGTTTAAAACCACGCTATGCTTCCTCATAACCGTTTTGTTTATTTTCCATGCAATGAAGTAAGTGCGCAGTTTTATGGAATTATGCTAATCTCACCTCCAAGGGGTCTTGATTAAGCTTGCCTGTGAGCACGTAGCGTGCACCTTTAGCAAGGAGGTCATTTGTTAGTTCCAAGATAGATGACAAAGTCACCCTTAGAGACTCCATTGTTACTTGAGATGCGAACATGGCTGTTCCTTTCTCAACGTGGTTTCTCTCTGTCAAGTCCAAGATAATCATGAAATCTTGGATGATCTAGAAAAGGGAAAAGTTTATGTTAGACATTACTTTTTTGTGCAAGCTAGCTCTTACATGCAAACGTCGACGCCTATAAAAAAAGGGACCTTTGAAGAAAGGCATAAAGTTATTTTTAACCTGATTTTTTAATGAAACATGTGTGCCACTGAATGAAAATGGAAGCTGGTAATACTTGAAATCACGCTTGCGGCGTGTCGCCTTCTCATCGACGTTTATTTCAGTTATCTGGAAGGAGAAGTTCTAAGTTCCAAGACATTTATTCGTCGTCTTTCTTTCAATAATACCTTCCTTCAATTACAAAATAAATGTCTACTTAAACTAGGCTTTTGTTGGTGTAAATGTTTGTCGGCGTTTTGTATTTTATTTATATGCCCAGTGCCTCAGTTCTTGATTAACATTACCTATTGCGAATGTTCTTCAAAAGTAGCACATTTTATCGCCCTTGCCTTAATTTCCTTGGATGTGCTCCTTATCCCAAAACGAGGAAGCTTGATGTTCAGGGCATCAAAAAGGTCATTTATGATGCGGGTAAACGCGGCTGTCCCCTCGCAGTCTTCCAGGCCATCTTGCTTGAGTCTCCGGTACACATCAAGGCCGATAGCCGTACTTCGGCTGAGCAGCTAGGGGACAGAAAACGTATAGGGGCATTTTATTAATCGCAAAAAGACTTAAGGAGAACACTTCACAGTACCAGTTAAGTTTGTGTTTCACATGTGAAGAATTTGCCTAAATAATCAGGTAAGCTATAAGTTCTTTCAAAAGCAGCTTTTCGTAATCTTACCTGTACTGCGAGCTTCACACTCATTTTTCTCATGTTGTCAGGGCAGACGTGTTCAGCGGTAAGCTTCGGAACAATGCGGAGTTGCTCTTTGCCGTCTACTTCTTGCAAAACTCGGTAGTGGTCATAGTTTATGCGATGTTCACCAATCTATGAGCAAGAAGAAGAGAGGGAAAAAAAAAGTCCGTCAGTCGTATGTAGTGCTGCGAAGAAAATGTATTTTGATTGGCACCGCGACACTATTTATTGCGATATTGTACTGTACGTGGTACTTACCATGCCATATTTGTGTCGAAGAAGATGGTTTCTAATGCATTTGACAATGTGGGGTACATCGCAAAGGAAGTAGAGGCTTTGATTTGGCTCGCATGGGTGCTGAACTTTGTGGTTTGCTGTGTGAAGCTTTCCTGATATGCCAAAGTTGGACCACATTGCTTTGTTCGTGCTGGCGCCATCACTGATTACTGCGACGACTATGGCGTTGTGTTTGCGTAGCTGCACGATTGCATCAAGAACTATTTTGGCGAGCACGTGTCCGGGGGCTGCGTTTTTTGTTGCAAAACTTGCAATCGGTTGAACCCATGAGTGGAATAGAGGCACAAACATTGCAACCAATGCATGATCAGCAGTAGCTGCTGAAACTTCACCGTCTCCGTAATTTACGAACCCATCAATCTTGTATGTTTGACGGTTGAAAGCTACGGCTTGGCGTACCTTCATTTCATCTATTACTAGTGTGCCGTAACACTGGACTCCTTTCATAGTCTTCATGAAAGCCCCTATGCTGGAAAGGGAGAGCTTATTAAAGCCAAACTCACAAGGCATTCCTCTTATTATTTGTCGGAGCCTAGTCGAAGTTGGAAGAGGGAGGATTTTCATTCTTGACATCAAGCGGTACACACGTGGGCTTGAAATCTTCAAGAGAAGGCAACTCAGCAGCCACCCACAGTCATACCGCACACCTCTTGAAGATTTCGCTTTCATCGACTGCAGTGCTGTCCGAAATGCAAGTTGCTGCAGTGGTGGAAGTTCAGCTAAAACCTCGCTCAACAGTGCATTGCTTGGATCTGATGACAACTTTTTTTTCAAGCTTAGCAGGTCCCTCTTGTATTTCTCCCGCAGCACTGTTGCTCTTATAGTCTTCTTTCTTAAATTTCTCAACAGCGCAGATGGCAAAGGCACGTACTTGCTCTTTCTTGAACGTCGTTTCTGCCTGCACTGCAAGTTCTTTTTTGCTTTCCTGCACTGAACGCATAAGGCTTTCGCCGACAGCACTGCACATCGCTTGCTTCTCCATGTTCTCCCAGACCTTTCAGCCGTCTTAGAAGTTGATATTAAAGGACATAAACGAGAATCAAAACCATTGCAGATACCCAGGCTCTCAATGAGATGAAGAAAGGGCGCTGCGTCTTTCAAGGTGGTAAAATTGAGCTTGTCACTGTTAATAAAGGTGTAAGACGATTCCGGCACAAGTTTCCCTTTAGCGCTGACAACAACGGTCGAGTTTTTGTTTATAACGACAGCTCTTTCAATAAAAACTACGCCACCAATTTCTTGAAGTTTGTAAAAAACAACACGCTCATCCGTGTGTTGCACACACCATGCTCCATACACGGGCAAGTCTTCTATGCCACCAAACCAATGTTCACCTGTGGAGCTTTCTTTCATGATGACTTCCATGCTTTCAGCATTTGAGGCAGCCCTGTTTTCGTGTTCAAGCATTTCAGTGCACGTCTCACTTTCACTCTGAAGAACTGGGGTAATGTCATCTTCGGCCACTAGCACGCTTGCTGCATTTGTGCCAACATTTTCTACACAAAGCTTCAAATCAAGCTCAGCGCAATTAGCAAAATGCCGCGGTACCGCACCTTTCTTCAGTTCCCAGCGTCCTCGCGGAATCGAGACTGTTTCGCCATTCACAACATGCTGGAAGGAGGTGCAAATGTCCGCTTCATCAAAGTGACGATCACATATGTATGATCTTTGAGTAACTTCGAAGTTTGCACGGCCTGCCGCATTGTTCCACTCCCTCAGCACATTGGGGTCTTTCGGTGGCTTGAAAAAGTGTCGCTGCACGAAGGGCACTTCATTTGACGTTGCCGATGAATATCCACTTCGACAGCCTGGCACAGCACACCTCGGCATGCCGACCGTTCTCCCGAAGGGAGCAAAATTCAACCGCGAACAATTGCTTGCTCAGAGTCACCGTCCGCTTTCTCTCCAGAAAGCAGAACAGCGTAAACATTATCGTCTGCTCTGTCATGGTTGAAATTTAATGCATAAGGTCTGTTACGAAACAACGAGCCAGCCTTTTTTTTATATTTAGGTTACTTAACGTTACTTAATTTAGGTTACTTAACCATTATTACCAGCAGGGAAAAAATCGTCTGCAAGCGCAGGCCCTGCTAGCCGCGTCGCTGCTCCGTCTGCTCCGCGCGATGCCGGCTGCGCGGCGGAGAGGTCACGTGACGTGGTCGCAAAGCGATGCCAGCGACACCTGGAATGGGCGACGATTTGCGGCCGCCTCCTCGCGCGAGTTTTCCAACTGTCCTCATCCAGTAACGTTGATGCAAACTAACCGACGAGAAGTTGCGGCGATGTGCAACCGAAAATAATTTTGTAAGATAAGAAAAGCAAACGCAACCTAACCAGCGTGACAATATGTGCTAGTCTTTTAATTATGTGCAACATGAAGAATATAAAATTCCTAATGTGATGTTACAATCAATCATCGAGGACCAAAGTGCACAGGTTGTAACGCGTATCCAATAGTTACCGCGCCAGTGTGGTGGCAAAAAAGTAATTACCACAGAAACTTCTTCTACTTGACTTAAGCAGTATCAAAGAATGCATCAGATATAATGCAACATTTACTTGTAGTAGCTCTGTCTCTTCTTTCGTACAAGTCACAATAACAATTACAGCTGCAGTAATATGTTCAAAGATGAGCCGCTGTCCTTAGAAACAACCGTGCACCTTACGTGGTAAGGGTGATGCCTCAAATTGCTTTATCTGCTCTATGTATGTATCCATCACAGAAACTGAAAAAGTCTTTATTTGATATGTCCGAAAAGCACAGCACGAAGCCGGTGTGACAACGCGAGCAATGGAACGATTGGAAATCACACGAGTTTCTTGACTGTGTATCCGGCTGCCCGGCTTCACCAGAAGGTGCACCGTAGTGTTCTGTTCATGGGACTGTCTTCGGAGCAGCCGAAGGCTTTGGCAAATGAGGGCATGTTGCTGAACGGGAGGTTCACCCTGCGACACCGTTATACGACAAAGGTTAGATTAGTGGTGCGAAGGAATAGTGCAGCATGGGCATTGTAACAAGGGCAAATAGTTATCAACTATGGTAATAGTACACCCTCTGTAAACTTTGTAACTACTTCACTGACTAGTTCCCCCCCTATATTAAGGTGTGAAAATGTTCAACACGTACAGGAGGTGCTAATTTGGCCCCAACGTCAGCGAACACATTACTGGCTGCTGTATATGGTCACGAACGAAGGGTTCATCATTTCCATGCGTCATAGAAAAGACTGTACGTCCAATAGTGCTGCCGACACTTAATCTATCAAGGAATGCACGGACAACTATGCATGGTAGAAAATACGAATGTTCTTGGATCTCAACTACTACTGTATGAGAAAAGTAATCCCAGTGAAAGCACGGACTTGCCTTAGGATTGCGTGTTTTCAAAATAAAGTCATTATAAATGTGTTCGACAATAAAGGCGTACTTTTGCTATTAATTTATCATTCTGGCTACAAAAATCACAGCAGTGCCTATATTCAAGTATAATAAGCGTGTATATTATTTTGGTGGTACGCTTGTGTCTGTCTTTTCCCACCAATGGGCCGCAATTATACACCGATTCCGTTGCTTCCGAGTAGCTGTGACTCATATCACACAAGTATTCTAAAAAAGAAAGAAAGAAAGGACAAAAGCCACTGCGCGATTCTGGCACTTGAATAGGAGCTTCGTTATCTCCCACCTATAATCACAATACCATCAAATATCCTCAATGAGAAAAACCTGATGCAGCTTCGCACAATAATAGTGCCATGCCTGAACTAAATGCGGAGCAGGAGGGCTGTCTGTGTTCCTCTCTACTTTTTCTTTCTTTTTCTCATCTCCTTTTTTCTCATTTTGTCTCTCCGATCTACCTTTTTTGTAGCTTCTTTTCCTCTGTGATTTCTCGCCTAATATATTTCTACATTTCTATTTCGTTCCTTCATTCATCCACACATTTCTATTATTTTTATCCACACTCTCAATGTTTCTTTCTCTATTCTTTCTTGTTCTTTTCATTTCTTTCGCTTTGTTTCCACGTTATGCTTTTCTCTCCCCTACCTTTTTTCCCTTCACTCTCACACTTCTCCTTCCCACCTTCGAATCCTGTCGAACTCATCAGGCGTGCAGTGCAGACTGCATATACCAAACTCTATAGGAAGCAGGAATCAGTTCGATACGTCGTGTGTACATACTTGGTGACGGCCAAGGAATAAACATAGTTTCCTCTGGCGAGGTCACATGGCTCTCATTTTTCATGATTACGACGCGTTGCTACTTCAAGCAGCGGAAAGGAAGAAACACGACAAAAAGTAGCAAAGCCGCTTTGGTGGGAATAAAATGTGGCACAATCACTAACTTCAACTGCATTGAAGGACAGTGGCGAGGACAATGGCGCTGTGTACGCGTGAAAAAAAGTTGAATGTTTTATGTGTTCACCCTGACCCTTACCTCAAAGCTAAAGGAAGCTCTTGTTGGCGCGTACAACACAAAAGGACATCGGCATACTTTTTTTTGTCTTAGCTTGTCACCGACTACACGTATCAAACTCCGCATGAGTTTTTATCATTTTCAACGCAAAGTTTCTTGCACAGGATGGCTTCTGAAAGCTTTTTCACTATAATGCAGGAAATGTGCTTAGGGGCAACATGCGGAGATTTTTCGGAACACTTATTTTGCATTGTTTGTAATTGGCGGGGCTCGTCATACGTAGGGGTGGCTTTTACACGAGAATATTAGGTACAGAGGTGGCCTTTATAATGACACCGCTTAGCTTCGCCGGTGCGCGCGAAAAAAGTCGTCCTGAGAAAAAAAAACCAAATAACGTGAAAACACCTCATTCATTGGGCGTTTCGCGTGACCCCACTGTTTGATACGTGAAGTAACCAGCTATACTTAATTGTCGAAAGTAGCCGTAACTCTTCCTAGAACGGAAGGTAAAGCATTGTGTTGTTCAAAAATGGCTCGGTCAAAATTGCAATTCTCTCTCTCTCTCTCTCCTCTCTCTCTCTCTCTCTCTCTCTATATATATATATATATATATATATATATATATATATATATATATATAAATATATATATATATATATATATATATATATATATATATATATAAGGCTTATATGCAGAAAAATAACTTCGGTTGCCGCAAGGTTATAAATATGAAAGTAGACGCGCTTTCACATAACAACTGTTTATTGTGCCGACGTTTCGACAGGAACCCTGTCTTTTTCAAGGCATAATACTATTTACATATGTTCCGTGCCTTTTTATATCCTGTCGAGACAGGAGGGGAGGGGTCAATTGAGAGAGAGAGAGAGAGAGAGAGAGAGAGAGAAAGAAGAAACAGCGAAACGGGAGGACAAACATTAAATAAAATATAAAAAATCTAGGAGAAGAAGCAAGACCGACATGGCGTAATTAGAAAGGGGCAGCATTTCAACAGAGTAGGGCAGAGGTAGATGAGGAATGTCATCATTGTCAACAATACCTCCCCCGCACCCACACTTCCCCAAGTGGGCCACACTTCCCCACTTGGGGAAGTGTGGGTGCGGGGGAGGTATTGTTGACAATGATGACATTCCTCATCTACCTCTGCCCTACTCTGTTGAAATGCTGCCCCTTTCTAATTACGCCATGTCGGTCTTGCTTCTTCTCCTAGATTTTTTTATATTTTATTTAATGTTTGTCCTCCCGTTTCGCTGTTTCTTCTTTTTTTCTCTCTCTCTCTCTCTCTCTCAATTGACCCCTCCCCTCCTGTCTCGACAGGATATAAAAAGGCACGGAACATATGTAAATAGTATTATGCCTTGAAAAAAGACAGGGTTCCTGTCGAAACGTCGGCACAATAAACAGTTGTTATGTGAAAGCGCATCTACTTTCATATATATATATATATATATATATATATATATATATATATATATATATATATATATATATATATATATATATATATATATATATATATTTACACCATACAGGGCTCTGTTTTATGCTCGGCCGGAGTGCCTGGATAGCAAAATGGTCACGATTCTCACCTAATGATTGTATATAGCTGGCTTCAAATCACGCAAGAAGAGGCCTTTTTGCAAAATTTTCTTTAATTCTCTTCCTGGGTGTCTCATTCTTTCCACCTCTCTCACTCGCTCTGACTCATTTTTTTGGTTCCTCCCTTTTAATACTTGTTCTCCCGCCCATCTCGTTATTATATTACACGCCAGACAAATGGGCACACGTGTTCTGCGAGAGCGTATGAAAAGCACGAGGAGGAAGAAAAAGGTAGCACGTGCCGATTCATAACGTTGATAATATTTAGTTTCTGGACAATGACCGACGGCTGGCCTGAACAATCCCGCGTTGGCATTTTTTTTTAAATCACTCGTTGCTACCCACCTGTACTTTGCTGGGCTCGTTGTACCATGAAGTATTTGCTTCTTAAGAAAGTCCTCCTTCTGCTCTTCACAAAATCCCTGTGTAGTACCCATATTCATTTACACAAATACGTAGTCACCGCACAGGAACAAAGGAAAACGGACTAACAATCGTTTTGCAATTACGAGTACCCCGTCCAATCACTTGGAGAGGAAATAGAATACAAAATCACGCAAACACCATGTTCTAAGACGCGAAGCAGTTAACACAGTAATGATGTCAGAAAGTAATGTTTGAGAAATTCTTCGGCTGGTTTTGAAACATTAGGGGTAATGTTTTATTGCTACAACCAAAAGGGGTGCGCATACAGTGCAAACCTTTGTATACCCAGGGATAAATAGGAGCATCTGATTCTTACATTAGACATAGATAGGCTCATATATCATCAAAACACTTACTTCGCTACTCATTTCTGTCTATCGAATAGCAAGAATATGCTATGCTAGTCAAGCGGAACCTAGTGCAAAGGCATTCTGCAGTTTACTGGCGAACTCTCTCTTTAACCCCCTTAAGATAAAGAAGCATAGTACATCGGTTACTCCGCAGTTTTGCATTTGCTCACTCGGCAAGCCAATCCTAAGAGTCTAATGTATACTGTAGGGGCTTGGGAACATTGCAAACGCGAAAAGAAAATGCAATTTCGCTATTGAATTTGCTAAGATAAATAATCACTTAATCTCAAACATTACGGAAACGTTAAAATGAGTACTATGACAAGAAAAATGAATTGATATACCATGGCATAGGAAATGAAGAAGAGCTGGTCAAGATTGAAATTCTTAAGACCAGCCATAGAGAAGTGAAGGTTGTCGATGTCCATGTCGTCGACTGTTTGGCGGAAGGCCTGTATGAAAGGAATAGAAATCAAAATATTATGCCATGAAAGATCACGCAAGTTTAATTAGGGCATCATTAAGAAGCAACCTGTTTAGTTTATAAGGAATAGCGCAAGAAGCAGGGGCTGTTTTACCAAAAACTCCCTATGCTGTAAGTATTCTTAAGAAAATATGTCAGCAAATCGCGACACGGGCTACATTGTTTGCAACGTTGGCTATAATGAATGGAAAATCACACTTAAAGAACAGAACTTCTGCGAGTTCTGCTCCAGATGTACGCGAGCAAGAACAAGGGGTAATTCAGTTTCACTTGTTTGTCTGAAGGAGCCTACCAGGCGGTATTACGTAAGAATTGAGTTACAAGATATACAACATAGCACTTTGTTACATGGTATATTGTGATGTGATAACTTCTGTGAAAACAGATGCACTTGAGTTAGAGATATGCTGCGCAAGGTCATTCCAGTCATTTGCTGCTCTCGCAAAAAAAGAAAAAAAAGAAAGAAGATGCGAAGGTGGCAGTATCAGCATGAGGACGGGCAACGTTTAAGGGGTAGCCAATTCGTTACGATATGCGGGACTGCTGCGAACAATAAGTAAGCTGTATAATTCTGTGGTAATACATTGTAGTAACAACTTTATTGATTTTCCTCTGTGTGCACTAGTCGCAAATGATGAACATGAAATGGACAGGGTTTGACATATTTCAACAGGATCAAAAGCTGGGCTAGTTGAAAATATGCATTGAAGTGCATGTCCTGTGTTCTTTTGTGTTTATGATTGATTCATGATTGATATGCAAGTTTTAACGTCCCAAAACCACCCTATGCAAATAAGAGGCGCCATAGTGGAGGGCTCAGTACCTTTCGACCACCTGGGGTCGAAAGGTACTGAGCATATCGTAACGCGCACCACTTTCTTTTTCTGCCTGCGTTTATGCTATAGTTTCATATAGTGCGCCGGCTTGCTATCAAAAGAACGATAGCTTTCAATTAATTTTCTACATGTAATCCCTATCGGATGCTTGTATTAAGTGTTGATCACTTCAAAAGCCCAGTCCAAGGTCCTGTCGTGTCATCTTAAATCATGTCACGAGGTCCATTGGCGTCACGAGGCTAAAAATATGTTTAGCATAGCCAACTATAGTATAGCCACGTATAATGTAGTATAGAAAGGGTGCGGAGAAACGAAGTAAGCGCGAGGCGTTCTGTGAGGGTATAGAGTAAAGTGAAAGATAGCCATGTAATGTATAGCATCGCAATGGGGTAGGAAAAGCCAGTGATTGGGAGGGGGGGGGTAGAATAAGATGTGAGGGTAACGAGGAGAGGGAGAAGAAGAGACGCTAGGGTGAGGAGTAGGGAAGGAGGAAGGGAGGCTCAAGTAGGTTTTAAGAGATGATGAAGTGAACGAAGCAGCAGTTGGCTTGAGGCCAGACGAAATTTTTCATTCGGGCTACGCTGTGCCATAAAAAAGTGAAATGTAAGGTTCAAATAATTTATGCTTCAGGCTGGTAGCAGCGATGAGGGCGTCGGCCGTCAGTAATATGATCATCGGTAGAAGGCACCGCCTTTTACACATTATCCACTTTAACATCCAGTTTTATCACTGGTGCTCACGTAGCCACTCGCATAAACTTAATCTTACGCATCCTGTACGGAATCATGACAAAATAATCGATGAATATTGCAAAACTTCTCGAACACTGCAGCGTAGTCTGCGCCGATAGCTGCTAATAGTATTTTAGGGTGGAACGCGAACACATCAAAATACACGCTGCAAGAGCATCGCCCTTTCTTTCACAAAAAGCAAGGTGGTAAAAAAGAGAAGTCAGAGGGAGAAGGAAAAATGTGAGGGCTAGGAGGAGAGAAAAGAGGGGAGGGCTACTCATGGTAGCCATGGAGCCAAACTGGAATTTCAGTTATCAGACGGGTATTACATAGTGAAGCAAGGAGGTGAGAAAGAGAAGTGAGTGCAAGGAGGGGTACGAGGGGAGGCTAAGGGGCCTTACTATTCCCAAATGAAGGTTTTTCTTTTTACTGGTGATTGATTGATTTCATTAGTATGTGAGGTTTAACGTCTCAAAACCACTCTATGATTATGAGAGACGCCGTATATTCTGGCCTCTATCGAAAGTGCAGCCGCCGCAACCATAATTTGGTCCCGCGACCTGCGGGTCAACAGCCGAGTTCCTAGGCCACTAGACCACCACGGCGGGGTTTTTTTTTTTCTCTCACCGTGGACGCTGAGCAGGCTGCATGTTTGGAACGCCAGGACGTCCTTGTTCGTGAAGGTGAGCGCCAGAATTCTCGAACAAGCGTTCTTGCGAAGTTCTCACGAGAACACGAGCTGTGCATCGGCATCACAAACTGGCGCACAGCGTCGGCATAGACGGAGGCAGCAAAGACGGAGCGTGCTAGCCACGCGTTTTACAATACGGATGAAACTAAGTCCCTCCATGTTTGCAGTCATGGAGCCAGTTTTTGGTGGGCTACATATATATAATATTATTATCTAATAATATTATTGTTCATTTTCAGGATGGTATATCTAAACATGGTACATGTGAAGGGATGGTACGGCTAAAGACATATTAATGGTCTGGCAATGGCCCTACCCTCCAAGCACTGTTCAACTGGGTTTTAATGATTTTATATTACACAACTAAAAAAAAGCGTAAGTACTAAGATAAAAAAACAAACATATAGTACATCCAGAAACAGTACTTAACACACACAAAATATTTTTACCAAAGCACTATCTTGAATACAGATGTCGTACACAACATAATACTGGATGCCTTCCTCACATTATGAAGGCTCACAGGACAAAAAATAAAACTTAATGACACGCTTAAACATAGATTTTGACATGGCTTCATTCACATTACTTAGAACTTGCGGATGTTAATTGAAAAAAAAGGTATGAGGTATTTAAGTTGAAGAGCTCCGTATTTAGTTCGACAAAGTGGAAGTTTGCAATGGCTATGTCTTAGACTACATTGCTCACTTGTGGTTGGGTACATTTGAGTTAATGTTGATTTATGTTTTCAAACTTCTATGTATGTATGTATGTATGTATGTATGTATGTATGTATGTATGTATGTATGTATGTATGTATGTATGTATGTATGTATGTATGTATGTATGTATGTATGTATGTATGTATGTATGTATGTATGTATGTATGTATGTATGTATGTATGTATGTATGTATGTATGTATGTATGTATGTATGTATGTATGTATAGACGTGCACCAACCCACTGCCAGGGAAAGACGCCTACTCGGATCAGCCGATACTAGAGAAAAGCTATGCAGCAATACTTTTTCAAAGCAAACAACTATTATGGCTCCTAGATGCCCCAAAATCAATATTTCAAGTAGCCACAATGTAGCCATGGGGTCAACTCAAAGTTTTCATCGGAATACGGGTCGTAAGTAGCTAGTGCGGCGCAAAGTTGCCTCCAACAGCAACATTGCACCAACATTTCATGTCCCGTCATCTGATCGTAGCAAAGACTAAAGTAGGACAGCACGACCACATGCGAGGCGTTTTCCGTTTACTTATCTGTCTCCCTTACTTTTTACGCTTCTCAGGTGAATTGCAAATCAGATGAATTGCAAAGCTGCTCAATGGTCAATACAGCCTTGCCGAAGGACGACTAGAAGTTGCTAAATTGATTGTTACGCGTGAACAGTAGTGCCCCAAACTCCATCATAATTGCTGCTCCATAGCGAATATGCACATCCATGTAAAATAGATATCTTATGACCTATTTCAACACAAAAGATGTATTTATTCGATTCGTGTTTGCTCCTTAAGGACAGTGAGACAGCATGCCTGCTCGCATTAAGTTGCTAATGGCACCAAACGAACCGACTCCTCTTTGCAAACTAGTTTTTATATGGTGAATCGCTTCGTACGACCACGGTGTTCCATTCTGACACCAAATTCTGTTAGCAGTGGTACACGCAGCAACGATCTTATTAGTCATTCATTTCGTGTACCTAAGCAATAAAGGACTACAGTGTTCATGCAAAACTTCCCCAACATGAGTACAGTAAGCTCGTTAGCCCTTGAGTATACTAAGCAACAAAGATTAGATGCCTAGAATACTGCAAGACTGTTCTAACCGAGTGATAACTACAGAAAGACTAGGCACTGTTATGAAAAGTGGTCATGAGCCAATGTAAAATCATTCTACTGGTAGTGCTATCACTGCTTTGTTGAACTATTGTAGCTGCGAACAAAAATACATGTGCTGTTTGAAATGAATTTGGAGAAATGAAGTCTTATATTATTCTTATATTATGCGGTGTAAGATACAATATGCGTGCTGCCATTTTAGCTGCTGCAATGTAGACCTGGTAAGCATGAAGTAGGGCAATCAATTCCCCGCTGCAGCACGGCTGCGCTTTCATAAAGTCCACAAGTGTCGGAGATCTGGTTAGTTAGTTCATCTTACTTGAACAGGAGTAGGGAATTACGGTGACAAAACAATGGCTGAGCAGACTGACTAGATAGCGCTCTGTCTGTTTTTATCAGCCTGCCCGGGCTTTTTTTTTTTCCCGCATTGCGTTTTCCTGCTTCATTTTCATGATAGTGCTCTGCAATGCTCCCGCAAACTCAGGTTTAGAAACACTTTAAAAAAGCCTAGATAATGGCAATTTCGATTGAGCGACCCCATTTTTCCTTTACGGAACACCTCATATTCTTCTCCTTTAGCACTCAAAAGGGCCTTGCAACAATTTTCGAGCATAGGCAGAAAGCGCTGCCGATTGGCAGTAGAGACTTCTGACAACACGTGAGCTAAATATTAAAGTTCAACAGGTGGCCTTGAATTCACAATAAATTATCAAAGTCAGCTAAAAATTGCCTTCTCTTCTCTCGATAAATCACGGAATAAGCCCAAAAGCACTCGTAGGAAGGCCATCCATCCGCCATTGGCTGATTTGAACATGGCGCGCTCGGTATAGTTATAGAGCTCGTCGCGGGAGGCCATGGCTTGTCCACACGTGCGCGCATGATCGCACTGAAAAAAAGCACGTATTCGAAGAAACCAAATAAGGGAAAAGGTGCTCGAAGTCACGAGGCGTGCGTGAGGTTTTTTTTTTTTTTTGCCCCTGCCATTTTTTTTCGCTGAGCTTTCAGCGCTTTCGTCGGGGCGAAACAAGAGAGAATACGGTTGCAGCGTGTGGCAAATTTTTATACTCCACTCATCCTGGATGAATTCTTAAAACTTTAGCTGTGTTAAATTTGTGTGCCAATAAACTCTTCAAGTGTATTAATTCTATGGTTACTCAAAAAAAATGTTTCAGGGCCCTTTCAAACTCACAACATAATTGAAGCATCCCTTGGTTTAGTTTTGTCTTATAAGTGTAACATGATCAGTCTCTATTGAAATCGCTGATATAGCGCGCAAGTACGCATGACAAACATTGAATGCAGGTGACACTCACGTGACACTTTCGTGCTGCAAAATGCGCCATGAAAACCATGTTCCTAGCAATCACTTTCCTGTCTTAGTTTATTTTACCGAAAGCGGTTCGGACAAACAGCTGTCTCCACTACTCACCTCGTAGAGCACTTCTGGGGCTGCATTGTCAGCGACGTTCATTTCGGAGGTTCCCGAGGATGTCAGCTGAGAAAAGGAAAAGAAGGTTATACACGAAGAAAAGGCAAAAAAGGCGAATATGCACCAAATTTTCGCAAGAAGTGGCATCTCTAAAAGTGGCCTCCTAAAAGTGGTATCTCTAAAAGTGCACAGTTGCTCCAACCATCCCGTTCTGTTCACATGCGAGCGCGTAATCGGAGAAAGCGGGATAACTACTCCCGTCGTCGCGCCACTGCGGGCATCCCCCCCTTGGATCGCTTCTCCCGACGAGAACACGCGTGGAGGCCGAAAGCTTGGCAATCACAGCTACTGTGCGATTACCAATAAAAAATTCAGCACACATGTGGTGACCAAAAGCAAAATGTTTCTTGCTGCTGTGATTGGGCAATCACCTTTTCGATTTTGACGCATACCGAGGACTGCGGGGTGATGCACAAGACCGTTCGCCACAAGAGCGTTCAGTGATGTCATACGGTAAGTTTTGCTAGGCGCTGGTATTTTTCTCAAGGACGTTTTGTAAAAACAGCACACACGGAATAGACACGAACGCTGAAAGATTGTCTCGCGTGTTATAATGTGGCTCTTCTTTTCTTTCTTTCTTACTCTCTTACTTTATTTTCCTACCGACCATCCAGAGTTGTATATATTGTCTGTGTTTTCTCCTCTGCAAACCATCCCTGATGCGCGATTTACTACAATCATTATTTTCCTTATCTGCGTAGTCATGCATTGTTCAAAAAAAGAACACAATTCTCATTAGTAGGTTCTCGCAGTGCCTTTTGTTTATTCTGCATGTACAATGTGCTTGCTTTAAAGCGGAAATCGCCTTTTTTTTAATATGAAGATCAAATAGTTCCACCAGTTTCCTTGTTTTTCATTGGTATCTGGCATGTCCATTGTCACTTCAGCACAGAACGACTGAGGAAATGAGGTGTCCTTAATACTGTGTTCTAGGCAGAGCTATGATAATCAGGCTTAAATGTATAAAATGTTTTGCAGTATGTACAGAATATAAGTGAACGTAGTACCCTCTCTAGTTGGAGTGCTGGACAATCTAAAAATGGGTTTGATGCACCAAAGCCAATGCCTGGATGGGGTAGAGGAGGGAGAAAATGATCCGTTTTAGATACATGACACTTTATTGACAACGATAAAAGCCAGCGCTTTGATTCTTGGCACTTTCGCCTCCCATAAAAAAAAAAAAAGCTTGTGGCCGTGACACACGGAATAATACCACTTAGGATTCTTCATTGTGCGCCAAAGCGTAGCCACAGAAGCCTTTATAGCTGTCGTCTACATGTAAATCCGGTCACGAAAAAAAATGGCAGCATATCCTTGGGGTGAATGAAGGAGAGCGGAGCGAAGCATTCATTCGTCCTTCCGTTCTTGCTACCGTCCGTGTATGCGTCCGTCTGTGTGACCGTTCGTGCGTCCTCCCGCCCGTCCGTGCGTGCGTCCGCACGTCCATCCGTGCGTCCATTCCTGCGTTTGTCCATGCATCCGCCTCTGCGTCTGTCCATGCGTCCATTCATCCGTGGAGCGATCCGTGCGCCCGTCCATGCATCTGTCTGTGTGTCCGTACATCCATCTATTCAACACTCCAAGTCCCACCATCTCGCATCTTTTTATCATATATTCCCCGTATAGATGCACCGCCATTCAGTGGACATTCCAAGGACTAAACGAGAGGTGGCACACGCACACTTTCTTACGGCTTGCGCTTCGGGTCTATTTCCCACCTTCAACCACCTTGAGTTCATGGTATATACTAGTTCACTGTATTCATGGCACTGCGGCCCAATGCTCGATAAACCTTTCTAAAACCAAGGAGGTTACGCTTAGCGAGTATAACGTAGCAACCCTTTCTTGTCAAATAGTGCTCAATGTACATGCCAATGGCTGCTAATAGGGAATGGGAGACAGGAGATTTCGGTTTTTAGTTAACGCGCATGCTGCTAATTTTTATTGTTCAACAGCGCACAGGAGAATTCTCCCACCGGCACCACCTTGCAGGTCAAAGCGTAAGACATGTTATGTGCTACTACGAGGGATGAACGGGTGCCGCTTTAAGGAGCTTCGCCCCTGAAAATGCCTCTCCAGTAATAAAATCTCTTGCTTCTGCCGCTTGGAACTGCTTTAGGCTCTCCTATAGTAGAGTACCAAGTACTCTTAATCGTTACCCACGTTTTCTACCCCTCCCCCCCCCCATCCCCAATGGTAATCGTGAGAAAATGCGGATGCATTGCATAGCGTCTATAACGGTGTTGCGCACGTGAGAACCCAGTATTAGAAATATAATGTTTATTTTTCCTTGCATCATGCAACCATTAGCGTCGCTTGCCGCACGTAGTGTTTTTCTGTCACGCAAAACGTTGTGTGCATTTCCATCTCTTTACTCGGCGACAACTTTTCTTGGCACTGAAGAGAAAGCTACGTAGCAAAATCGCGTGCACCCTACCACCAGTGAAGGTAGTACCAAAGTAGCGCCTCTATTTTCAGCTTTAAATGTAAGTGTTCCTCGATTACTTTCTACGTTGAGCGATTTGGGAAAGTACGCAGCTCACACCTGTAAAATATTCGTATTTCTTTTAATTTATGTGTTGTGCCTTCGCGTTTATGAATGAGTGAAAAATTCTCGCCTTTTTGCGTGCATCTCAAATATAAAGAGGCGTCTACGTCTACACGAAGCGCTGATGGTGCGCCCCTGTCACTTTACAACGCGATACGAGACGTGCGCCAGAATGAACTACATCCTGCAGTGCTACATGTGCAGAAGCTCCACCTCCATAGCTTTCCTTTCAGTGCCGAGAAAAGTTGTCGCCGAGTATACTAGCTAGCGTGCACGGTTAAAATAAGCACCCGCACCCACAGCTGTTGCTGACAGCTGCCGAAGCCGAAGCGTGTCATGGTGAATGCTCCGGTTCCTAGGGGCACGCGCGTCCGCAGCTGTCGCTATGGGAGATGGCGGTGAACGGATCTCGCGGAACGCCTGACATACCCCGACTAAAAATTCATTCGGAAATAAAAGAAAAAGAATAAAAAAATTGACAGATCCTCGGTTCAGTGGGAATTGATTATATGCAAAGCACGAATGAGGAAGCTTGATATGTCATTTTAAAATCTGCACAACGTTACGATCGTGATGATCATGTTTGGATGTGTCGTTTACCTTCGCCATCTATTCATATCATGTGATACCGAATTTAGCATATGAGGAGCTAGCGAAACAACCGCGAGCACGCTATGAGCGTGGTATGTTGTCATGGTGTTACATGGCACGCGTGTCAGGATTATCATGTTTGCACCGGTCATATACTTTCGTCATCCATTGACATCACTTAACACCAAATTTGGTATATGTGGAGCTAGCAAAATGGCCGCGAGCGCATCATGAATGGCCCAATATGCTCCAATGTAGCGCTGACCAATGCGTACGCTGGGCACAGCGACGCAACGTAAGCAAAACACGAGCACTCAATATTCTGATGCCAGGCGCGACCGGCGTGACCAGAGTCCTTCGCCGCGGCCCGACGGCAACCGTTGTGAAATACGACATGCTGCATTTCGCGCCGATGCGTTGCCCAGACAACACTGCGTCTCCCTCTTTTCGTGACGGAGGGGCGCCAGACGGGCTGAAACGCGCATGCGTTAAGGCAACGCAGCGCGGAGCACACCGACGAGTATATGGTAGAGAGAGAGAAAAAACTTCACTTTGCGAGTATATGGCAGATCCGGCACCTGGCATCGCAACGCCGGCGTGACGCGTCAAAATGAACGATGGTGAGCACGCGCACCGCGTCACGTCGAAATATATTGGTGCCTTGGCTGTGGCATGTAGCCTTGTTCTCACATCACATGATTATCATGTTCACACCAGACACATACCCTCGTTATTCATTGACGTCACGTGATACCAAATTTGGCATGTGTGAAGATGGCGAAACGGCCGCGAGTGCATCATGAGTGTAGCATGTAGTCATGTAGTTACGTGACATGCATATTGTGATTATCATGTTCGTATGTGTCATTTACCAATGTAGTCCGTTCGCGTTGCGTAATGCCGAGTTTTGGTACATGTGAGCCTAGCGAAACAGCCGCGAGCGCATCATGAGCGTAGCAAGTAGTTATGCTGTTACACCACGCGCATTTCATGTTTATCAGGTTTGCAACAATATCATACCTTCGTCATGCAGTCACGTCCCGTAATACCAAAATTGGTATAAGTGAAGCTTGCGAAACGGCCGCCAGCGCATCATGAGCGTGGGCATATGGTCATGTTGTTACATTACCCGAATCTCATGATTATCATGTTTTGACCAGTCACATACTTTGTCATCCATTCACGTACTGTAATATCCTATTCGATATATGTGACGCTAGCAAAATGGCCGCGAGCGCATCATGAGCGTGGCATGTAGTCGTATTGTTACATGACACGCATGTCATAAGTTTCATGTTAGGGTCTGTCACTTGTGTTCACCACGCAATCATGCCACGCCATACCAGTTTTGCAACATGCCATGTGAACGAAACGACCGCATGAGCTGCAGGACTAAGAAATATAAATAATGACATTTATGACATACAAATCATGATTATCGCGTTATGACTAGTCAAATATGTTTTTCATACAATCATGAAGCGGCCAGGAGAGCTAAAAGACGTAGGCGGCTAGATAGATAGATAGATAGATAGATAGATAGATAGATAGATAGATAGATAGATAGATAGATAGATAGATAGATAGATGGATAGATAGATAGATAGATAGATAGATAGATAGATAGATAGATAGATAGATAGATAGATAGATACGCTCAAAGTCACCGAAGTTCGCTTAGAAATGCTTCGCATTGAAAATGAAATAAATAGAGACGAGGGGAAGGGATATTCAGTAAAGTTTTCCCTGTGCACTTATATATTTACATGAGAACCCCCGCAGACCAGAAAAAAAATTAAAAGCAATCAAAAGACAGTATGTTAGGCACACGAAAAAACTCGGAAGAATTTGTTTATATCCATAACAGTGCCGCTGTAAGAATTTCTCTTGAAGTGTGAAAGACGAAGCTATGTCTCCTGGCGTGATTGCATATACCAGAACTTATGTTGCTTAGGCTAAATATTTAGCTGTAATGACGTAATGTAGCTGCTGCAGTACTTTCTTAGATGCGTGGAAGCGATTGAAAAAAAAAAATATGCCTACGCACTGTCATATTTCACGAGCAATTAGAAAAGGCTGTTCGACAAGCTTGCAAGCAACCTATAGAATAAATATTACCTGCTAGTGGCCTCTGTTATCCAAGTCAGCTCTTTAACGACCAAAGTTGCATGCGAAAGCAAGGAGTTGTTTCTTAAGAACATATACGGAAGTTATCCGTCGCTGTAGCAAAGAGATGCACGTTGTTTGTGCGCCCATAGCGTGTCTCAAATAGGTAACATGTCAATACGGTCAATGTTGCGACATAATCGACTGAAATCGTACGCTGTACCATGCAAACGAGCGCCGCTCGACTCATTGAGAAAGGTCGCCATCTCGCGGCGCCTTCAGCAGGCGGCAAAGTTACACTTATCCACTATAGGCGACGTGCCAAGTGGGGCGCCCGTAGCAATGGCGCGCTGGCGGCTGATCTCGAAGGGCATGCTCTAAACCTAAAGAGGACTAAAGTGGGGTACGACACTAGTTCTTCAAGGGACTAAGTGGGCCGCCACAGATTATGAACCAATTTTGAACCAACTGCTAGAGTAACTGCAATCCACTTGGTTTAAATGTTGGTCCTCGTGGAATGCTCCAGTGGGACCAGCAGTTGAATCATCTAGACGAATGCAAAAAAAAAGAAAGCCACCCTTTCGTTTGTCTGGCATGTTTTATTAAGAATTCCAACTTGATCAGCATTGAAGAACTCAGAATACGGGGCACGCAACACAAATATACACACAGCACTAGTTCAAAGTAAAAGAACCAAATACCGACCACCTGTGCTACACTGCAAAAACTAACTATCGGATATATATAGCCACATTATCTTGATCTCCATGTAGTGCCGGTTCACCACGTCTGCTCGACGTAATAAAGCAATAAACATGGATAGCGTAGTGCGTGAAATTTTCGTGTTCTAATTTGAAGCACCAAAGTGCACCGATATTTTAATATGAAGCTACCCAATCTTCAACATCTCTTCAGTCAGCGAATATGAATTATCAGCTGGAACCCGATCGTGTCGGCCGAACCAACGTTAGACCCGCAAACACAAGCGTAACAGTGGCGCTTATGCAGTGTTAAGAATCGCGTGTATCTAAGCTCATGGCTGCTTCTGGGCAGAGCTGATATACGGAGTGGACAAGGCGACGGTGAGTTAAGGCAACATTTATGTACAGCATAAACGGAGGCGTTACATATTCGGCACTGGGGCCGACAGCTTATAAGAAGGTCGACGATGAGCCGGGATTTTTTCGCATGCTCTGTCGCTGTCGTCTGCTCGGACGCTATCATCTGCTGCTTTTCGTCGCGCTGCTTGGTTCGTTGAGAGGCCCTGGGTATTCCTTACGTCAGCAGCCTACAATCGGGAACCGCCGCTGTATTGTACCGATGGGCGAGTGGTATTGCCACGCGTTGCGTAATACGCGCCGGGCTGGGTGATGTCGACTGCATCATCGGGCTGAAAACGAACCCTAAGGTAAAGTGCGCTTGCCACGCGTTGCGTAAGACACACCGTAGCCGGTGATAGCGTCAGCCTGGCTCGCTCGCTTGTTTTGACGCTGGTTGCCTTAGCGGAAGCAATGAAGTTCAGTTTGGACTCCAAGGCATAACAGCAGAAAGGCTGGCAAAGCACTCAGCCGCTCCACCGATGCCCCCACGTATGCTTCTTGCAGACAGCGTCGCTAGGCTTACGAGGAGCACGGCTAAACGGCAACTTTCAATAAAAAAAAATACGTCTCCTAAGAAATTTTCGTCGTCGTTAATTTAGACACAAATGAAAAATAGGTAGGTGCCCACTGTCCACTGCGTATTGCGGAGTGATGCAGATATATGTACAGAGACAACGACCTGACCGCTCGCAAGCACAATTAGTCAACTTTGCTCCTGAGTCACTCACTTTGCATCGCCGGCCGCACGAGGATACGTATCGGCGCTCGCCTTCGCGCAACTTGTTTACCACAAACTTTCGCATACAGAAAAAGACAGTTTTAACTATACATTAATGCGGAATACATTATCTGATTTGAAAACAAATCTGTGCGACGTTTTTTTTTCGCCTGCGCCAGCAACGCACTCACACCAGCCACCGGCCGTGTTGGTGCCGATGACATACAATGTCTACTTCGTATATCGCTTCAAAGTTGAGGCCAGTGACTTTGCGGGAACACGATTAGAGCCGAACAGCTTACTTTTGTTAGCATTCTCGGTGTTATTCGTAATATTTTCTCATTCGGCACATTGAAACGGCTTATCCCAGGTGTGTGGGCTCGGAGGCTTGCACTTGTTTGAGCCAGTTCGTGCCAGCAGCTGCTAAGAAAAAAGAATACACGACGGAGCTGGTTCGCTCGCTGCCCCGACGGGAATAAAACTTTTTGCTTATAACAGCTGCGATTCCTTTATAATGCTTCGCTTTCTCTGAGACGTACTTCCCATATCACTTGTTTTTGTGATAACCGACAAGGCCGAGCAGTGCAGCGCGGCAGCAGATGATCGGTGCGCAGTCACTTTCCCCGTTCGGCCCTTCATTGTCGGGCGTTTGCACACTGCACACACTGCGCCGCATTTACTCCTTGTTGCACGAACCATTTGTGCAGTGATTTAGTGATTGCAGTTAGTTCAACTTTGACCAACTTCGGCTTACAGTCTAGAAAGGGCGTATACTTGTATTTTGTCTTATATGTACATCACAATGATGGATAAAAGAAGAGATGACAAAGCATGCTAGATTGGAGTTCTTTCGTGTATCTTCTTCGTTTCGCTTTTGTCAATGGAAACTTAGAAAGTAAAACTACTCCTCAAAGCCATGCAAGACTCGATTGCCCGGCTTCTAGTTCGGTACTGATTTTCTCACCCTGAGATGCAGTTTGCGGTCGACGATTCCCTTGTACTGTTCCATGAAGCAGGAGAGCACCTGTGCGTACCGGTAGTGCGTCTCTTCCGTCCACCACTTTCTGTACGTGCTCGATACGGTGTACAGGAAGCCTGCGCCGATTTTGTTTTGTAGCGATTCGTACCACAAGGAAAAGCTGAGGACGTGGTCGCTGTTCATAAATAGAGTGGCCAATATACACGTAGTAAAACTCAACCGTCTACCCACTCCCTCTGTTTCCTTGAGCAGAGCTCTACCAGCTGCGTAGCGGCTGTTGCTACAGAAGGGATTGGAAGGTTGGTTGCTTCTCGGTGTCCGTCTTGTCTTGTCGTGGCTGCTGCTGCTTGTTCGGGGATGGAGGCCAGCACGCTTCGAACGTTACAACAACTCGACTTTATATACAGAAACTTATGTACATATTTCCAAGACTTTACCGTCGGAACCGTCGCATGTTGCCTCGGCAGAGCCGATAGTGCAGAGCACTCTTTGTTGCGACCAGAACCGACGGTGAAGTCTTGGAAATATGTACATAAGTTTCTGTATATAAAGTCGAGTTGTTGTAACGTTCGAAGCATGCTGGCCTCCATCCCCGAACAAGCAGCAGCAGCCACGACAAGACAAGACGGACACCGAGAAGCAACCAACCTTCCACTCCCTTCTGTAGCAACAGCCGCTACGCAGCTGGGAGAGCTCTGCTCGAGGGAACAGAGGGAGATACAGAGGCTCGCCAGTAAAAACCACACTTCCACTCCCTTCTGTAGCAACAACCGCTACGCAGCTGGGAGAGCTCTGCTCAAGGGAACAGAGGGAGTGGGTAGAAGGTTGAGTTTTACTCACGTATCTATATAGTTCATTCTGCTCAGTTGTCGCGGTGTCCAATTTCAACTATACGTACGAGCTTTACAAACTAATGCATTACCGAACAGAATGAATGTAAGCAAATAAGATAGGTACCAAATCTGGATCTTTTACAATTTCGTAACTTTGGCCGTCGTATGCTGGACAGCAGCTTGCCGTGCGGAAGGCCCATACCAAGCTTGATATGCCCACATCTGTAATTAAACCTTATCGCCGCACAAAAAAGATGCTCCACTGTACTAATTCATTGAGTGAACAGTGAAGCAAACGAGTATAAAAATAAATAAACGCAGAACGCAACGATAATCTTGAATGATTGCTCGACCGTAGGTATTGAGGGGGGGTACCTTCAATAAATGAAAAATTGTGCGTCGCTGCAGTGTCGCTGACAATACGCTTCGAACATGGAACTGAAGTTTGCCTTTAATATCGGACGCTCCACGGAACTGGTTGCGCCCACTGAACTGTGCTTGAGTAGCCGTAATGCGACTGCAACGTAAATGTCTCTTTCGATGATGTTTCGCATTCTCTTTTGATCTGAAGGTTTCGCTAACCAGTATAAACGTCGAAATCTATGCCGTTTTGCGGCTAGCAATTAGGTCGTCCTGGTGCTACTTGAAATAAGCGCCACGTGAAATAAACATAGCTTAGGTGTTATGAAATAGTTTTGAACGTGAATTCTTACCTCGTTTGTCAACAGCACCCAGCATAGCATGAGCTATTCTGGCACCTGGTCTGGAGACGCTGAATATGCTGTGAAGTCGCACCGAAAATTTTGAGCTCGTCAAAAGCGCGCACATCACTAAGAGTCAGTACAAGCCTACACGATCAGAAACTCTATTAACTAGAAACAGAAACATGTGCGCTGAGAAATTGGCAGAGATAAAATAATGCAGGTGATGAAACTTACGAAGAAACGTCGGAATGAAGAATAGGCTCGCTGAACAAGCCCATTGGTATATCTGGAAGGATAACATTCATTATGTACTTAGGCATGATGCATGCACAAGGTGTATTATACCTCAGCAAAGCACGTGCGTAAAACATGGTTTGGCTGAAACACATGCCCCTTATACACACACTCAAAAAATGCGGGAAGCCTCTTTATAGATCTCTGTGACCATGCATATGTACAGTAACATTTGCTCTTGATACCGGCTTTGGTCTTAAGTACCCGTAAAGGAGCAATGCTCGTCTGATACTCCTAGCGTTAAACGGGGCGGATTGAATATAGGCGATGAATGTGTAATAATTCACACAAAGCACATATGAGAATCACCGAGAGCGCATACACATAAACATAGTGTTCTCGTTTGTATGAACCGTGTTACGTACACAGGGCGTTGGCTTCGCAGTCGTATCTGCACTCCATGTCGAATACGGAGCCCTGCCACCTTTAAAGTAATGAAAAACCATGCATAAGTGAACATCGATATGCTAGCACTGAATATTCACATGAAATTTCAAAAGCAAAGAACTAAAATACTATCACTGTTTTGGACTCTGTGTTGATGCATTTACGGTAAGTGAAAGCAAATAAAGAGGAAGTGCCTTTGTTGGAGGACATTAAATCACTTACTCCGGTTCAGCTTGTTCTTTAGAGAACTTGGACCAGTACCGACGCATGGTCGCCCGGCGCAAGATGTAGTAGCTCTCGGCAACTTCCTTGCGGTTCACCATACTCTGCGTAAATGGACATACATAATATGCAAAGCGCGCTTTCTTCTCACCGATAAAGTACATCATTTATGTATCGTCATTATGAAAAAAAAGCAATTCAGTGAATACAGATTGTTGCAACTATGCACGGCGATTACCTTCTGGCTACTGCGTCTCGAACAGCATGCTGCTCGCGTTGTTTTTGATGGCAGTTAGACAGTGTGCCGGCAGCTGTAACTACTGGATTTGGAGGTGAGCATCTTTGAGGCTTTTTTATGCGGCACGTTAAGCAGCAGTGACACGCGGACCACTTCCACCAGTTTATTTTCAGAAATATCTGGCCATGACCATTTTGTATATTTACGAAGAAGAAACTGAATATAAATTTGCTCACGATGACCATGTGGGGCGTAGAATGGGCTATCTTATTCTTAGGGGGTGCGAACAAAGCGTAAGCAAAGCAGATGAAACAAGGACTAAGAAAGAGTTGACACAACGCGAGCGCTGGCTCTGAACTGAAAATTTTTAATGAGAGAACGCCTGAAAATACTATTATCGGCGCTTGCTGTTTTACAAGGAATCAACAAAAAAGACATGAAAACTGGTATTAACTCTGAACTATGTCAATCATTAGAATATCAAAGCAAGAAAAGAAATATTGCCTTATATTTGAATGCAGAAAGTCGGCCGCAACTGCGTTAGTCAGCCTTTTAATGAAAGTACGAGATGCTTGCGCTATAGACCTTTTCAAAAACGCCTCCCTGGGTGCCGCCATAGTCCTCTTCGGGCTGCCCAAATTGGCGTGACTCAAAAATGCACGGACAAGGCTGCACCCTTGGCCTTTGTATTCCCGCAAATGGGACTATCTGCGAGACCGGCACTGATATACTATACTGCCGGTCTCGTATGTTGTCGCTGTTGTAAGGCCCTGATACTGCGTGTGATCGACGCTCGCGCGATATAGTTACATGTGCATGCACACTTCCATTGGTGCTATAATCACAACGAGAATAACCAGAAAGTATAACAGAATAAACATTATCGACTGCTCTAAAAATATGCCGCATGGATGGGAACGCAGTTATTCAAGAAATACTCTTAGTGTTTTCAACATACCGTAGCGTAGATTTTTCCGATCCTGTCGGCATCCATGATCCAGAGGGGATAAAATATGTTCACAGTCATCGCCTTCAGCTGCAAATAATAAATCACACAATAAATTATTAAGCTATTTTAATGACTGTGATACCCATCTTCCATTATAACGTACGTTCATCAATGCTGCACAATAGCTGACGTCTATATGGAATGCGGTGTACACGTGAGTGATGTTCTTTGACTAGAGCTTTGACAGTGTAGGTGATCACAAAATTATTCAAGGTGTCTAGCTACGCTGATCACAGCACACAAAACATATAGTAACACGACCTATTGACATGGCAGCCGCGGCTTTATAGGAATGTTGCGGCATTTCTTGAGCACCGTTCTACTATTTGCATTGCTCCGCTAGTCGAGATCTATTAAGGATGAAATCATTAGATGAAGACAAAGCGGCAATATTTACTAAGCACATGTTTGCAGACAGTGAGTTTAGTGAGATAATATAGTTGTCTTTAATTTGGTTATTCGCTGGTTAACCAAAGCAAGCAAAGTTTCAGGAAGCAGTAAACGCAAGATATGTCACCTGCTCACAGTCGTCCTTCAACAGGCGCGCCACCAAAACTCATGAAAAAATTCTCTTAAATAGACTGATTACACAAAATGAGCGTGCTGCTTCACGTATTTCCAGCGACAAGATCTTCTTAAATTGTCTAAGATGTAGAGAAATTATATGTTTCTGCCACAACAGCGTATCCCTTTATCTCTGATTTTGTGTCTACTGGGGCGTTTTTTTTTTTTTAGTCAGTGAGGGAAGTACCACACCATGTGTTTGTAAGAAACAGCGACGAGCTAAAATGACAATTATAGATTATCATTTCGCGCCAATGAGTGCCACATGCTAACACCGATTACAGAATGATCTCTTCGCTACAGGAAAAGTGCCATCTTTGACAAGTCCAAAAGAGGAAACTTGAAATATGCAAGTCCCAGCTGCGTCACAACCATTTCTCAGTAAAACATGTTTTGCGGCAGCGAGCATATTTTTCTACAATATTTATCAGAGGAAACTATAGCTCTATGAATGTTTACTACCATGGAAATGAAGGGCAGTACCCGGATTTGCCTCATCTTCGCGATTGCAGCTTCAAACACACTTGTGGCTTTGTTTATTGTTGTGTTATTGTTTTTGAGCGAATTAAATATAATTAGGAACTTCGTGAGCTGATACGAAGTTGTGAGCCTGAAAAGGCCGAGGTGGTGCAGTCAAACTGCTGGACTCTTCATGAACTTCGTCTGATGATCTAGAGGGTGCAGGCCACACGGAACGAATAGGAACTGAAATAACGAAGCTTAGACAAAAACCCCTGCACTATTACCACTCTCATGCTGGCTGAAGCGCTATGCGTTGCACCTTCTAGAGACACTAGCGCCAGAGTTTTCTCTGGTGTACTTACAGGAAACTCTGAGGCAGCGAGAACAAACATGAAAGGAGCATGCTACTGCGACTTTTGTTTCTGCATTTGAATTTAAATAGCAGAGAATGACCAGTCAATAAAATACAGTATTTTCATTGATGTGCCGGTCAATGCATGTATAAGAAGAAAACTATTCCGCAGTACCAAGATGACTGCGTGTAAGAGAACTCCACCATCAAAACAATAGAAAGGGTGCTCCAGCTATCTTTAGCTAGACTTTAAAAATGTGCCGACAAACGCAATTGCGACGCTACCAAATGAATATTGCTTACCGCTGTCTGGAGTTAGTCACACAAGTTTTGTGTTCTAAAATATTGTTTAATAAGATCTCTTTAAATAACTTACTTTTAAAGCAACGAAGATGGATAAAATATTTCTATAAGAAATTCATAGATCTGTTTGCAAAACGTCTGATTAGACGGTTTCAATCTCTATATCTGTAAATTATTATTGTTTTTTCTGCTAACAGCCATGCTCCCTAACGTTCCGCGTGTGAATTACCATAGCAATCGCCCGATTGTGTTGTCTCGACAGGGCCACAATGTTGGTGGAGGCTTTGCGAAGAAAATATTTCTCTATCGGCCACAAAAGCGATAACTGTTGTGACTACTTTTCGTTGTCGTGAGCTAATGTGGGGAAAGCGTATCGTTTGTACTCGGTACGTTGGGGAGCACCTGAATCACGGCATTCGTGGGTGTGCCAGTGAGTTTGTCACGTGGTATTTTTTTTTTTGCATTTCGTGGACATTTGTAGTTAGCAACAAAACTTTAAATATATAATTGATTGAAATGTCAAAAACGGTTTAATCGATCGTTTTGCAAACCAGTCTAAGACCTTCTCATTGAAATTTTTTATCCGTATTCGTTCCTTCAAAAGTTAGCTAAATAAAAATATTTATTTAAACACTATTTTGGAACACACAAAAAAAAACAGTCTCCAGGCAACGGTCAGCAACATGCATTTGGTCATGTCGTAATTGTACGTATCGGCGTATTTTTAAACTTTGGCTAAAGATAGCTGGGACACCCTGTATAGTCACTGTCATTTCAGCAAAACTCCTAGGCAAAAAATATTTCATGTGCGCGCGTACGCTCCCGAACAATGTTGAAGCACAGACGACTACAGATCACAAGGACAGAGCTGATAATAGCGTAACGTGGTTGTGATGTTCACGTACATAGAAGGTAAGCTCACAGAGATGACAAAACTTTATTAGAATAGTGCGCCCGCCTAAAGATATACTGAAAACACCACCAATATTCACTGTACAATGAGACCTTGGAGCACAGACGTCGAGTGTCTACTATTATGATCGCCAGTGAAACATGCCGTACTTCGTACAATAGTGATAGAAGATTCCAGCTGTTTTTGCTGGTGCTCAGGTAAGCGCCCGTCTAAGCTTCGGTACACACCTCCTGTGCGTAGCCTTAACAGAGCCAAAGAATCGTGAAGCTTCTCAAATGTTGCAGCACCAGTCGCGCTAAGCATAGATATGTCATATATTTGAAACTAGATTACACCAAATAAAAGAAGGAAGCTTGGCAATAAGCTTACTGTACCACTGCATAGACTGCAATACAAATCGTAAGGCGGACATGCTGCGACAGTCATCGCCTTTAGTTGGTGATTTTCCAACAATGCAAACGCGAGAGGTAAAACATCTAACTCTGTCACTGCATTGCTGTAAAAATGTTTTATCGTTTGCTCAATGATTGCTCAAAGTGGTGATCGTAATATAATATTACCATTGTAAGCAGTGCCTGCAGTAGTAAAGTAGTCAAAATATATACAGTCATGACAGATATACTGCGATTTAGGAATCCTGTACTGTTTTGAAAAGGTCGTTCAAAAATGTTGAATGGTTAGCACTACCACTTGAATGAATATGAGTGTGACCATGTGTATTTATGGTGTGCTACTATGTCTGCCTCTCCGAATGTCCCATGGCGCTGTTAACCCGCTGTTTCTGTTCAACGAGGTTCAGTGAGGTGTAGGGGTATTACGACCTCCCTCTTCACTAATGCATATAAAATCACATGGCATGCGAACGTCAAGTATTTCTTACAATAGCGAGAATGAATTTATGCGTTAATTGTAATACTATCTTTTCCTGCTCCGAGCAGTCCACGATATAAGTGATGTACCATTTTGTAGGTTGAAGAACAGATAATAATATTCCTCCCGTGTGTTTCGTAACTGCATGCCACTTTTTAAAATAAAATATTAGCAGCCACGCAGTGAGAGACAATATTTTGGCGAAGTCAACTGCTAGCCTATCGCTCGTTCAGTTCTCTGCCCATTTATATCAGCGCCCATTTATATCATGCAATTGAATAATAGCTAAAGTAAAATTATCTCTCTGTATACAAAGACGAGCTCATAGCGTACCTTGTACTTAGCTGCCATTTTCGATGAGTACTCCATCCAGTGTGCTTGCTCGACAAAGGCCTTCATGAAGTAGCGTATGCTTTCGACAGTGTAAATTACCTGCACAAATGCATCAGCATGTATCAGCACTAGACGACAGAGATTCCAACAAACACGAGGGCTATCTACCAACAAAGTTTACCGTGCAGAAACGAAACCAATTATGCTTCAAAACCAGAACAAACAACAGAGAACTGCACCAACATTTAAAACATTTTCAGTTCAGCTATC
Source organism: Rhipicephalus microplus (assembly GCF_013339725.1). Classification (NCBI taxonomy): domain Eukaryota; kingdom Metazoa; phylum Arthropoda; class Arachnida; order Ixodida; family Ixodidae; genus Rhipicephalus; species Rhipicephalus microplus. The sequence goes on along the minus strand of NC_051165.1, from coordinate 54,819,957 downwards.
GTGTAAACCAAGGCTCGGCTCACTTATAGCTGCTGCTAAGGCACGTGGCAAATGTGTTGAGTAGATGTATTCAATTCATTGGGATACACAAGACGAGGCAAGTAAAACTCGCATCTTTGCCAGCCTATTTTTGCGAGGTATAGTTTGCGAGTATCAAAGAGATGAGCTATTTCGTAAGCATTCACTCTAAAGAGGACACGATGTGCAAACACTACCTAAAAACGAATTCGGGATGCCACAAACGCTGATTAACCACCGAAGGTACGCACAACGTCAGAAAAGAAATAAGGCGCGAAAACTTACCCGCGCAAGCCCGTGCAATAGGTGAGCCTATCAATCTGGCACACGGGGGGGGGGGGGGTGCGCATGATTTTACCTTTATGCAAGTTAATCGATGGTTGGCACACGCTTGTGCAATGCTAATATCGATATGTCATTTGCGAAAATTTCATCTGATTGTGGTGCACCATTATCGAATGCGGTATGGAACATTGATAATGGTGTTAGTGCATGCATGACTAACTTCCTTAAAGGTGAATTCAAAATGGCTAAAATGTTATCTTTAACGTAAAGGTTTTCTCATTCAGGTTCAGCATCTGTTTAGTTTAAAAATCGATCATACCATACTTGAGTACAATTTTCTGTGTTGGGAAAATCTGTGAACAATTAGCTCTCTTTTCTGAAGCTACTACTACTTGACATTTACTTTATTGTGTTTTTTGTAACGGGAAAGTAAGCATGAATCATAAATCAACTTCACTGCGTAAGTTGGCTGTTACAGTTGTGTTGTCGATTTGCGTTTCAGTGAAAAAAAGAGCTCGTTGTAGCTTCATTAGCGACAGTTTATCATGCATAAAAACAAAGTGCTCACACAATTTAAACTACCAGCGCAAAGCTATAAGCCTGAGCGGAGCTATAAGTGGTCTACCTTGCTAAGTTTTGCTAGTAATAACAAGCTTTTGCTAGCAGCACTAAGCATGGTTAGACTTGGCTAGACATGCCACGTGATCACCTGTTACGTGATCTAATTCTGAGTGACAGGACCAGAGCTTACACGATTTCTGGCGGGAACACATCACAAGACCAACTGAACGTAGTTCATGGCGAGAACTCGTCATATGAGTAGTTATTACGTTAATTTGCAGGCCTTTAGCTACGTGATTAAATGTTACGTGACTTTTCGTCACGTAACCAGAACAACAAGCAGCTACAAACTTACAGTGCGCAACTCATGCAGAAATCACGCACGAAATGAGCATACACAGCACGAATGCGGACAAACAACTGTCTCAGTTTGACAGCTCAAGTATGCTGCTCAGACAGTAAGAAAGACTTATGATTGGAACGCACATGTAAGCACAGGACGAGCGGGAACAACTGTCACAATTGTTATTACATCATACGTGTGCAGCGTGCTCCTTTTTTAAACGCGGCCGCAGCAGCAAGTGGCGTCTGTGCTCTCATGACTCACAGCTGTGATCTGATAAGCGCGGGCGCAGGAGAGTCCAAGATCCATGCGAGCGCGCGCTCAAACAAACGTGAGAGGCGCCCAACGAGAGCTCGTTGCACCATCACATTACTGATGACGGAAACGCGGTTAAATTGAGAAGTTGTGAGTACTTTTAACGGTGTGTAATGTATATAAACAGTTTGCCGTCAGTTGTAGTTTTTTCAGATCTTTTCGTAAACATTTTATTACGTCATATTCATGACGAAAATATGTCAGCGATGTCATGGTGGATTCCGAAATGAAACACCTTTGTGTTGAAATACCCTCCATCGGTTATTTCTGAACTACGAGTGCCACAGCTGGTGAAAGTGTGCATATAAATAACCTGACCGAGAAGAGAATGAATGTCGCCGATGCTAGAATAGAGAAGAAAATGCAGATAAACCGGAAGCATTTTCCTCAACTTACCCCAAAATCAACTCATCTAGTTCTGCTCAGCATTCGCATTAGGCAGTACCGCAACCATTGGCAAATTTTTGTCAATATTTCTATACTGGTGTGCGAGCTGGTAAAAGAAATTACCTTTTCAACGCTGGGCGTGTATACCTTGTTGAAGACCATTGCGTAAACGTGCAGCAAGACCAGGGGCATCGCCTCTTCCGCCATGTGGAGGCAGACGCGTTGACGGCTGGCTGCCTCGCCGCGGGACTCAAAGCGTCGCCTAAGCCGAAGCCGGGCCGCTTCACTGGCCAACTCCTCGGACAGTAGGGGAGACAGCGCTAACACCACACGGAAGCCCACGTAGTTGAACACCGTGGCACTGATTACGCCAGATAGAGGGAAAATTAGTTGTAAGAAGAGCAGTTTTTGGGAAATTGGGTGAACTAAAATTTTGTGCAAGAGTGCAACCAACTGAAGAAAAAAAATGAATTGGATCACATGGAATTGAAGATCCTAACTTAATGATTTAATTTCTTATGATCTAAAAGCCGGCTACAATTGTGATCAGACGTAACACAACTTCGATTTTTGTGGATTTTTTTTCTAGTGAGGTGGCATCTAATAACTGTACAAGGGGCTCCAAGGACTTTCTACATCTGATAATGTATCTGCATGGGTGCCTTGAGATGTGCGCAATGATGATGCTGACATTCAGATGAGAAGTAATCATGAATACAACCCACAAATTTTAGGCTTTCCATATCATTTAGCACCTGAAGGTACTAAAGCAATTAAGAAATTTAGGATTTGCTGGTTGCCTTCATGATTACTTTCCGTCTGAATCTATTCTTTATTGTTGTTTACATATCAAGACAACCAAAACTATAAATTGAACCTTTTCGACATTGTAAAGTTACATTTCCTGCGATGCAGTTTAAACAACTAATTGACGCTTGTCATTTAGTGCAAACAGCCTATTTAAGACCAGAATGCTTATGCAATCACGTGGAAAAAGTTGAGTCGCCTCTCTTGGTATCATCATCATCAGCAGCATCAGCATCAGTTTAATCATCAACAAAAACAACATCGTCATCATCAACATCATCATCATCAGCCTGACTACGTTCACTGCAGGACAAAGACCTCTCCCATGTTTCACCGGTAGTTACGGTCCTGTGCTTGCTGCTGCCAATTTGTACCCGCAAACTTCCTAACGTCATCTGCCCACCTAACGTGTCTCCCCCTAACCCGCTTGCCTTCTCTGGGAATCCAGTTAGTTACCCTTAATGACCAGCGGTTATCCTGTCTAAGCGCTACATGTCCGGCCCATGTCCATTTCCTCTTCTTGATTTTAACTATGATATCCTCAACCCCCGTTTGTTCCCTAATCCACTCTGCTCTCTTCTAGCCTGTTAAGGTTACACCTACCATTTTTCTTTCCATTGCTCGCTGCGTCGTCCTAATATTAGGTTGAAGCCTCTTTGTAAGTATCCAGGTTTCTGCTCCTAAGCTAAGTACCGGCAACACACAGCTGTTATATACCTTACTCTTGAGGGATAGTGGCAATCTACCGGTCATAATTTGAGAGTGCTTGCAAAATGTGCTCCACCCCATTCTTACTCTTCTAGTTACTCCAATCTCGTCGCTTGGCTGCACGGTAATTACCTGCCCTAAGTAGACATAGTCTTTACAACTTGAAGTGCACTATTACCTAACTCGAAGCGCTGATCTTTTCCGAGGTTGTTGTACATTGCTTTCGTTTTCTGCAGAATAATTTTAAAACCCACCTTTCTGCTCTCCATGTCTAACTCCGTAATCATGAGTTGCGATTCGTCCCCTGAGTTACTCAGCAATGCAATGTCATCGGCGAAGCGCAGGTTACTAAGGTACTCTACATCAACTCATATCCCTAACTGTTACCCTTTTAGGCCTTTGAGAACCTTTTGTAAGCACGTGGTATATAGCATTGGGAAGATTGTATCCCCCTGCCTTATACCCTTCATGACTGGCATTCTGTTGATTTCTTTATGAAGCAGTATGGTAGCAGTTTATCCCCTGTAAATTTATTCCAGGATGCTTATATATGATTCATCGACGCACTGATTCCGCAGTGTCTGCATGACTGCTGATATTTCTACTGAATCAAGCACCTTCTCGTGATCTATCCAGTCTATGCATAGTGGTTGTTATATTCTGACCATTTCGCTATTACCTGATTGATAGTATGAATGTGGTCGATTGTTGACTAGCCTGGTCGAAATCCTGCTTGTTCCTTTGGTTGATTGAGTTCTAATGTTTTCATTGATTGATATGTGGGGTTTAAGTCCCAAAACCATTATATGATTATGAGAGACCCTAGTTTTAATGTTTTCGTATGTCTGTTAGCGATTAGTTTGCAAATAGCTTGTATACTACGGAGAGCTAGCTGATCAGCCTGTAATTCTCCAAGTGCCTGTCATGTCAGTGTTCTTCAAAGACTCTGGTACTCTTCGCATCAGGAGACACCTCGCAAACAATGTGACTAGTTTTTCTAACAAAATCTGTCTTCCATCTTTTAGTAGATCTGATGTTACCTTATCTTCACCAGCAGTTTGGCCTCTTTGCCTGCTCTTTGAGGCTTTTCTGACTTCTTCTATCATTACTGGTGGGGTGTCATCCGGGTTACTGCTAGGTCTTATAGTATTAAAGTCGTGTTTGTCCCTCCTACTGTACAGATCTCTGTAAAACTCCTCCGCTATTTCAACTATCCTATCCATATTGGTAGTTATTTTGATTTTTTGTTCCTTAGTGCATACATCCGATTTTTCCTATCCCAAGTTTCCTTTTCGCTGCTTTGACGCTTCCTCCGTTTTTCAGAGCGAGTTCAATTCACTCCGTGTTATACCTTCTTACATCGGATACCTTTCGCTTAATAATCAACTTTGAAAGCGCTGCCAGTTCTATTTTGGCTGTTTTACTAGAGAAATTCATGCTTTGACGCTTCTTAATGAGATTCTTCGTTTCCGGGAAAAGCTTGCCAGTGTCCTGTCTAACTACCGTGCCTGCGAATTCCACCGCACACTTCATAATGATACTCGTCAGATTATCATTCATTGTATCTATGCTAAGGTTATTTTCCTCACTAAGAGTCCAGTACCTGTTCTGAAGCGAGACTCTGAATTCCTGTACTTTCCCTCTCTGTGCTAGCTCATTGATTGGCTTCTTGCGTATCAGTTTCTGTCGTTCCTTCTTCAAGTATAGGCGAATTCGAGACCGTACCATTCTATGATCACTGCATCGTACCTTGCCAACCACTTCCACGTCCTGCACGATGCCTTGGTGTGCACTCACTATAAAGTCTATTTCGTTCTTATTTTCGCCATTAGGGCTCCTCAATGTCCACTTGCGGTTTCCTCGTTTTCGGTAGAAGGTATTCAAAATCGGTAAATTATTGCGTTCTGCGAATTCTACTAGTAGCTCTCCTCTGGCGTTTCTAGTACCCATGCCATAATCTCATACTGCCTGGTCTCCCGCCTGTTTCTTCCCTACCTTTGCATTAAAGTCTCCCATCAATATTGTATACTGTGTTTTCACCTTACTCATTGCCGATTCCACGTCTTCATAGAAGCTTTCAACTGAAGCGTCATCATGGCTGGATGTAGGCGCGTAAGCCTGTACCACCTTCATTTTGTATCTTTTATTCAGTTTAATTACGATACCTACCACCCTTTCATTAATGCTATAGTATTCCTCTATGTTGCCAGCTATGTTTCTGTGAATTAGGAACCCCACTCCCAGTTCACTTCTGTCAGCCAAGCCCCGATAGCAAAGGACGTGCCCATTCTGTAGCACCATATAGACATCATCTGTCCTCCTAACCTCACTGAGCCCTATTATATCCCTTTAAACACCCTCTATCTCCTCGAATAGTACAGCTAGACTTGTCTCACTAGATAAGGTTCTAGCGTTAAACATTGCCAAGTTCAGGTTCCAATGGCGGCCTCTCCGAATCCAGAGATTCTTAGCACCCTCTGCTGCGTTGTAGATCTGACCGCCGTCAGGGTCAGGTGCTTCGCAGCTGCTGGGGATTGAGGGCCGTGAGTTATCTGACGTATGCATGTGGGAGGTAGTGGCCAGATACTGCCCTACGGTGGTCAATCCTTCTCTGGTGAGGGAGTGTGTTACCGGCGGTGGTCGCCAGTGAGGCCGCACCCCAGGCCTCTTAATGCAGTTCTATCACCATGCGGATTTTTTTTTATCCGGTTGGGAACTTCGTGGCACCGGAATTCGAACCACGGACCTTTTGCATGCGAGGCAGATGCTCTAATCACTACTTCATCGCCACTCCCTTTATATAAGCACTCATAAAAGGAAAGCGTCAGCCCTTTCAACTAAGAGTGCGTTTTCAACTAAGAGTGCGTCTCCGCTAGAAGCACGTGAAGTGGCGCCTTTACTTGCTCAAGCATGCAGTGCTGAGAAGCGCACTCGCAAGCTGTGAAAACGGAGTCTTGCAGTATTTGTCCATAAAAAAATAATGTCATAATCATCTTCAATACAGGAAATCTGTGGCCCAGACACATAGGAAAACCGTACCCTACCCCACCTTTCTTGCCGCTTCCGGATTTCCAAAACAGCAGCCACACTTTCTTTGGGGGGGGGGCGATGTTTCATATGCCATGGGTCATGCGTCCGCGATGTATCTAGTAGTAGTAGTAGTAGTAGTAGTAGTAGTAGTAGTAGTAGTAGTAGTAGTAGTAGTAGTAGTAGCGTGGTAGTAGGTAGCCTTCTCTCGTTTAGACCTTGGAATGTTCGCTGAATGGCGGTACTTCTCGATAATGAATATATCATGAAAAGGGGCGAGGTGGCGGTATTTGGAGTGTTTACTAGATTGACGGACGGACTGACGCACAGACAGATGCACGGACGAACGCAGGGACAGACGCACGCGCGGACGCACGGATGGACGGATGGATAGGCGCAAGGACGGACGACGGCAAGGACGAGCAGACAGAGGGAAGCGCGGACAAACGGATGACGCGTCGCCCAACTCGTCATCATTCCTTCCGTTTATATGCTGCTATTTTTTAGTAGTAATATCCGATCAATTTCTGGCTCCAAGCACTCGAGTAAATCCACTGCCACTGCTGCCGGTGCGTATACTTCTATTGGCCTCGAGGACATACAGTGGCGCCACTTACTTGACGTCACTCATAAGACTCCGGGTTGACATTGTCTGCCAGAACACCGTGTTCCCTGCGCTTTTGCTGTAGACACCGTGCGTGCTCTCCTTTCTTTTGAAGCTCAGTGCTTAAAGAAGCTGTAAAACCTGATTATACGGACAAGCAAACTACAAATAGGCGCTCCGGTGGCACTCTCGTGTCTAATTTGCATCGTAAAATTGCGACTGAGAACTGGTGCAGCCATGGGAGGTGATGCAAGTGGTTGCGAAGGCAGAGTTGCCGTATTCTGTAACTACGCATCCTATCTGTGGCATCAAAACGATCGCAGCGCTGGCCTTTCTAGTGAAGGCCCTCGCGGCCAATAGCTTCTACTGATGGATGGACATACACGAAACAGGTGCTTCAAAGTGTCCCAAATTTTTCGTAATCTGCTTTTATGGTTAAAATCTACGAAACAAAAAGCTAAATAAATAAAGATAGTAGGATGCATTGCTTTCAATGGCTAACGAGCAGTACGTATAAAGAATTGTCGAAGGTGGCAGCTGCTGCTGTAGAACAAACGTGACGTGCGTGGGCAGCGCTTGATATAATTTCTACCCGCTTTTGCGTATTCACTCTCTTTGTGCAGTCCCATAGTCGGGCACAACTTTAGAGGACAGGAGAGGACCCGCCCACATGACCGAAGCACAGCTTCCCATTCGCTCCGAGACTAGAGAAATAGTCCCACTCTAGAAACTGTGACTGCCTCTCAAATGCGTATTTGTAGGTATAAATAAAATTTCTGAATTGTGACGAGTGCTTTGGTAAAACTGTAATGATGGAAATGCTGCAGCACATGCCGGATCGCACATGCCGCACATCCCTCACACATCATGCTGGACTTGAGAAGTGGCATAGAAACAAATTTCATTGCTGGCATGTCTGAATTGACATACATTTGTTCTCTGATTATCGTTGGCGAGCTTGAAATGCTCATTCGGGCAGCTAGATGCTCAGCTATCTTATCAAACTGCTGCGAGCATTCGGTCATTTGCGCACTCAGGTGTGAACAACGAAGGCAGCATGCTCCCCGTTAGAAGAGTCACGAGTCCTTCCGGTTCATGACGTCACCTGTAGTGCGCGCCTATCGGAATAGGCTCATGTGCATTCAACTTTGAGGGAAAAATGCCGCTGCCTTCTGAAGTTGTACCCGACTATAGTGAGGATATATTTTAAGAGCATTGACAGCTTCCTCTGAGGTCGTTCCCTCAGTTCCGTTGTGACTGCAATGCGTATTGCGTGCAAGCCTGGCGTTTTCTTAATTATGTATGCCTGTTCAAAGAAAACAATGATTTTCATTATAAGGTGGTCGCAGTTGCGCTCATATATCCAAAATTTGGCAGTGCTGTCGCTCCGTTCACCTTTTGGCTCCGTTTCACTCCGTTCACTTTGTCAAGATTTGGGCTTTGACATTTGGGCATAACGTGTCGGGAATAACGATCTAATATTGCAATTCTTCTTTTGACATCCACACTATGTTTCTCCCCCATGCACGATGGATGGATGGATGGATGGATGGATGGATGGATGGATGGATGGATGGATGGATGGATGGATGGATGGATGGATGGATGGATGGATGGATGGATGGACGGACGGACGGACGGACGGACGGATGGATGGATGGATGGATGGATGGATGGATGGATGGATGGATGGATGGATGGATGGATGCATATGACGGTACCCTTTAGATCGGGCGGTGGCTAGCGCCACCAAGCCGTAATATTTAATGAACGAAAAACTGGATTTATTTTTTTCCTTTAAATAGTGAGGTTCAGGATTTGTATTTTGCAGTGAAGGGTTTAATTTTCACTCGTGCCTTGACTTTAGCCACCAATCGAATAACCTCCTTCTAGTTAATTCTACCCGCTTAAAGTCTATCTTGCCCTCCCTGCCCCTAAACCCCAGTGCTTTGAAAAACTCTGCGCCATCATCCTGAACTATAGGGTGACGCCCTTTACAGAACATTATCAAGTGTTCGGCACTTTCCTCTTCCTCTCCCCACGCACTGCATACCGTGTCTACCTCTTCGTATTTTGCCCGATATGTCTTGGTTCGCAATACTCCCGTCCTGGCCTCAAACAGTAGAGAAATATCCCGAGTATTATCATAGATCCTTTCCTTGACAATGTCCTGCTTAAAAGTTCAATAGATCTCTTGTGCGGACTTCTTAATCATGCCGATTCTCCACATATCGGTCTCAGCTTCTTTCACCTTCTTCTTAACCGATAATTCTTTTTGGTTTGGCCCCCTGATGTTTTCTAAGTATTTACCAGTCAGTTTTCTCGTTCGCTTTCTCGATTTTGTATCGACATTCTTCAGTAGCGGAATACCTTCCTAGCCCAACGGTCCTCCCCCATTTCTCTCAATAGCTTCTCAAATTTTATCTTGCTGCTAGCTTCCCTGCCCTCAAATGATGTCCATCCCATATCACGTTGTACTCCCTAATTTGGTGTATTCCCTTAAGCTCCTAAGGCAAGCCTACCTATTCCACGTTGCTTAATTTCTAATCTTGCTTGAACTTCTGATCTCATGCACAAAACCGCATTGCCGAACGTCAGACCAGGAACCACGACCCCTTTTCATATTCCTCTCACAACATCATAACTGTTGTAGTTCTACAGTGCCCTGTTTTTCGTCACCACTGCATTCCTGTTACCTTTAGTCGTCACGTATATTTCGTGTTCCCTTAGGTACTCGGACCGATTGCTTATCCATACCCCGAGATATTTCTATTCATCTGTGATCTCTAGCGTGACCTCCTGTATTTTAAGCTCAATACCTTCATTGTCATTGAAATCATGACTGCTGATTTTTCCTTACTGAATCTGAAATCTATTCTATCTCTTTTATTACCGCAGATGTCCATCAATCTCTGCAAATCTTCCTTGTTGTCAGCACTATATTATCTGCGCACATCTATGCTGGTAGTCCCTGTTCAATGAGTTTTACTTGTTTGACGAAAGAGAGGTTGAAGCCCAGTCCACTTTCCTCTAATTTGGCATCTATTCCTGTAGGTACATCATGAATAGTACGTTTGACAGAGGAGACCCCTGTCTAAGCCCCTATTTTACCTCTGCAGGCTTGGATACCTGTTTTTCCCACTTTAAAACTACCTTGTTACCTTTATAGATAACCTTTAAAAGATTGGTGACTCCATCTTCCACGCCTAGTGTGTCCAGTATCCCCCACGATTCCTCTTGAACCACGCTGTCGTACGCTCCCTTGATGACCAAAAATGCTAGGCACAGGGCCTGTGTTTCTTTTCTACTATTTCTATGCACTGCGTCAGTGAGAGCAGAGTGTCTTCCAACCTCCTGTGTTTCTGAAACCCATTCTGCAGCTCCCCCAGCACCCTCTCATCCTCTATCCATGCCTGCAGTCTTTCCTTTATAATCTGCATCGCCAGCCTGTAGACCTCTGATGTCACTGTTATAGGATGGTAGTTGTTTATGTCAGCTTTGTCGCCCTTTCCTTTATAGATCATGCTCATCCTGCTAAGTTTCCATCCATCGGAGATTTCACCATCGATTATTATTTTGCTCACTGCCTCTCTCAAAGCCTGCTTAGACTTCGGACCTAATGTCTTTATCAGCAAAATTGGAATGCCATCTGGGCCTGTTGATGTACTACTAGGAACCCTCTTCTCAGCCCCTTCCTACTTTCGTTGTGAAAATAGAGCCATTGTGCCACTTGATTCTTTCTTGTCTATTGTGGTGCATAAAGCACTTCTTGGTTGAAATTTTTCTGTCACCCTTGTTCTTATATATTCAATAGCTTCGTCCCCATTTTAGCCTAGCACCTTGAGCTGTAGTTATAAACCTCTGCTCTAGGCTCGTCTCATTTCTTATGGAGTTTAGATGGTTCCAAAATTTCGCAGTTGTCTTTCTATCATATTTACGTACTTCTGCCAGCCATTGAGCTCCCTTTCTTCGAATCTTTTCATTGATCAGAAGGGATGCATCCCTTTTACAGCTTTGAAAGATTTCTCATTTTCTTTCAACATAAACTGTCGGTTCTCCCCGCTGCTTGACATGTCTGTGTTCCCTAGTGGCTTCCTTACGTTTTGCTATGGCGCTCTTAACTTCCTCATCCTACCAACTTTTGGGTTTGTGTCTTCTTTTCCAGTGTGACTTGTCACGTGCCTTAGCAAGCTCTGGCTCAAACAGTCTAATTAGATTCGTGTATGTTCACACTGTTTTACTGTCCTCAGTGATTTTCTCAATTTGTTTAGTAGCTATTTCTATTTGCCTTTCTGAATAAAATTTTTCCTGTAGTTGCTCATCTTGTCTCCTTCCCACTTTCACTGCTCTTCCAAAACTTAGCTTGATACGTTTGTGATCACTACCCAGACTTCTGGAGCCACCTTCATCTATGTGCATTTCCCTGAGCTTATCATACATCCTATGTGACATAAGTGCATAATCTATCGTCGACAGCAGCCTTCCTACCTGCCATGTTATTTGCCCTTCACACTTCCCGGTACTGTTGTAAATGATCAAATCATGCCTTTCACACATATCCATGATCATTTTGCCTTTCGGGTCGGTATACCCATCTATATACTCTATGTGCACATTCATATCTCCTAGTATAGTTATCTTGCATTCTCCTCCTAACTCCTCAATGTCCTTTGATATACACTCTACCATTGCCTGGTTTTCCTCTCTGGCCTTTGCTCCCGTCCACAAGTACACGAAACCAAGAAGTGTCGTTTGCCCTGCCACTTTCCCTTTTAGCCATAAATGTTCCTTGCACTCCTGCTTGACCCTTTGCCAGTCTGTACATTTATGAATGAAGACCCCAATACCACCCCCTTTCTGCTGCTCCGGTTCTATTACAATGTTCCCACGTGAAGTCCGGATTGTTAGGAGGGTGTTCCATGTCCCTAAGATGTGTTGCTACAAAAGCGTATACCATCCGCCTCTCCTCCCTTAGCTGTTCTTCCATCTCTTCCCACTTCAGCCTCTTCCTGCCACCCTGCATGTTAATATACCCTATGTCTGAATTGGCTCGGTGCTCGTGGCTACGTCTTTCCTGTCCCGGACTCTACTTATCTTAGATACTGGTGCCACTTTGGAATCATATCGGTCCATACCACCTGTCAACGACTCTCCCTGGTCGCTTAATTTCTAATCTTGCTTGAATTTCTGATCTCATGCACAAGACCGCATCGCCAAACGTCAGAACAGGAACCATGACCCCTTTCCATATTTCTCTCTTTTCTCTTTCTGAAACCCATTCTGCACTTTCCCAAGCACTCTCTCATCCTCTATCCAAGAGCGCTGCTCTTTCACTCGTGTGAAAGGGCAGCGCCGTCTGGCGGTTACTATGCGGCGAGAGAAATAAAGAAAGAGAGAGGCTAGCTTAAGACATCACAGTTTACTAGGCCAAACAAATAGCGATGAATTAGTCTCACCGCAATGCGATGAATTGAAAAATCAACGAGCTTACTTAGGAGAAAACAGTCTACTTGGCTAGGCTTGAACACGGCCTCGCAGAGTGGTGAGCGAGTATCTTTTTCAACAGCACAACTTTTTTTTCTTTTCTGATATGGAACAACAGCTTTTCGAGAAGTGGAGTAACGATGGCCTCATGAAGCTTCCATGTTGTTATGCCGCCACGTTGTATCCTCAACGCATTGCCCACTTCAAGCCTCTTTTCAAGTATAAGCAAAAAGAAAAAAAAATATGAGTGCCGTATTATCGTACTCTAATCAGGGAAATACATTTTACAATACAGTACCTAAGCACAAGCTGTGTGGTTGCCTGGCTACAAGCAATCATGCTTGATTAATTACTCGACCTTTAGTAAGCAATAAAACGCCAGACCACCGCACAAAAGGCTCTTACTTGCTAACAATGCTCACGTTCCTGCTGTGTCCTTGTAATACTCTCTCCAAACTTCGCTTTGGCTGCTGCAGCTCAACAAGCATCATTGTTCATCATCATAATCATCATCAGGCTCACTACGCCCATTTCAGGGCAAATGCATCTCCTATGAACCGCCAATCAACCCAGTCTTGTGCTATCTGCCGCCCTGTTAAAGCTGCGAACTTTTTAATCTCATCGGCGCCCATATCTCTCTCTCTCTCTCTTTACCTCGTGCGTTTGGCTTCTCTAGGAATCGAGTCAGTTACCCTAAATTACCAGCGCTTCTCCTGCCTACGCGTTACGTGCCCGGTCCATGTCCATTTCTTGTTCGTAACTTCCACTATGATATCCTTAACCCCGATTTGCTCCCTGACCCATTTTACTTTTTCTAGTTTCTTAAGTTTAAACCTATCATTTTCCTTTCCATTGTTCGCTGCGTCATCCTCAATTTAAGCTGAACGATCTTTGTAAGCCTCCAACTTTCTGCTCCGTAGGGAAGTACCGGCAAGCTGAAGCTGTTTTATACCATGCACTTGAGGTTTAGTGGTAGATAACCATTCATGAATAGAGAATGCTTGCCAATTTTGATCCACTCCATCCTTATTTTTCTATTTATTTCACTCTCAAGTAATGGCTACCCGGTTACCACATGTCCTAAGTAGACATATTGTTTTACAACTTTTAGCATTTCGTCAACCATTGCAAAGCGCTGTTTTCTGGCAAGACAGATTTATTTAGTTTTATACATAATAAATTTCAAACCTACTCTTCTGCTTTCCGTGTCCAGTTCAGTATTTATGAGGTGCGGCTCGTCCTCTCGGTTACTCATCAAGACAATCTTATCAGCGAATGACAGCTTACTAAGATCTCTGCATAACTCTTATACTTAACACTTCCCAAACTAGGCCCTGAAAACCTCACGTAAGCACACGGTGAATAGTAGAGCAGAGATCCTGTCTTCCTGTCGTACACCCTTCTTTATTGGGATTCTGTCGCTTCTTTTATGGAGAACTATAGTGGCTGTGGATTCAATGCATATTTCTCTCAGTACGTTTTGTATAGAGCCATTTCTTATACTGCCATTTTGTATACGCATTTCGTATACTGCCATGACTGCTGATGCCTCGGCTGAGTCAAACGACTTCTTGTAATCTATGAAGGCTGTGTATAGGGGTTGGTTGTATTCCACGCATTTGTCTATCACCTGATTGATAGTGTGATTATCGTAAATCATGGAGTATCCTGTACGAAATCCTGCTTGGTTCATTGGTTGACTCAACTGTAATGTTGCTCTAATTTTATTAGCTACTACTTTAATCTATTGTTTGTAGAGAACCGAGATAAGCTGGTCTGTCTGTAATTTTTCATGTCCTTGACGTCTTCTTTTTTATGGATTAAGATGATGTGGGCGTTCTTCCAAGAATGTGGTACTCTGTCTGCCAAGATACAGTTCGTATATAAAGGGGCCAGTTTTTCTAACACAAATTTCTCCGCCATCTCCCATATGAACAGCAATCATTGTTTCTTTTTCTTGTAACGAGTCCGGTCGCCCTCGTTTTAACTCCGCCTTTTTATTATGACAAAGACTTGCCTTTAAGGCATAATAATTTTGCGAGAATGTTTGTTAAGTATGCGCCGTTATAGGCCGGTGCTGTGTATGAAGTGAAGTGAAGTCTTGTAGAATGTGTTGTCATGTATTTAGGGGTTGTAACTGGCTGTGTCGCTGCAGTGAAGGCCGGCTTGAAGGCCGGCGACGGGAGCGTTCTGGCTGCAGTACCGCTATCAGAGCAATAGTGCCACAGTAATTATTGTCATAGAAGGCGGAGTTAGTTCTTGAGGTGCCCTGTCGGTTGCTAAGAATTGCTGAAATGTAAGGCTAACATATTTATTGGCATCAATAAATTTTTTACATCAAACCTAAAATTCGCACAAATATAATATTCGACAACATCCAACAGGAATGAAACTTCCAAAATGTAAACAGGAAAGAATATTTATTTTACTTGCCAAACACGATATATTCTCTTACATACAACTTAATAACGCTGATGCCGTGATAGAGCTATAAGGTTAAAGAAAGCTATTTTGGCTTCGGGCTAAGTTTCCTGCACCTACATTGGTATTTCGAGACACCACAACGTGGTTGTGGAATAGTGTATACTGCACATTCTGGCCACCTTTACGAAAACACAACCAAAGTTCTATAGAAACCAGCAAAGATAAAGAAAAAAACTATACACCCTAGTTTACTTGAGCATGATCGTACACACCACCTGATCCTCGATTGTGGCCGGCATATTCAAGTGAGCATGTTCGAACATATACGTCAACTGGCGAACAGATTTGATACTCACCTTGATACAGTGTTGAGAATGCGCGACATGTGGCCGACGTAGAAAGGCGTCTTGACTCGAATGTAGTCTCTGTCGCTTACCTTAGTGACTCCATCGAAAATGGTGTTGAGAAACTTCGCCCAATGCCACTGCGAGAGATCGATTGCAGCTATGTTAGAATGTTGCAAAGCGTCTTTTTTATTGATGTCATTAATAAAATTATGCTGAAAACGAATGGTACTTGGAACATGTAAAAAATTCTTGGCCTTTATTTGCTGGGTTTATAACACATTTGAAGTGCTGTGAAACCCGCATATATCTAACTAGCAAGAAAGAGAGAGAAAAATTGGTTACGCCTATGTATCGAATTTGATATAACACCTCTGATAAAGTTGCTGTATTTGAAGTAACCTTGGCGCGCAAGATGGCTTCGCGGAACCACCTATTGATTCTGAAAAATAGACGCCTTCATGGCAACAAATTTTTTTTCGTTTTGTATTTTGTCGCGATTTGTAGTTTGGAATGGTGGCTGATATCTGGAGGTGGGCTAAAAGGAGGAAATGCAATATTGATGTAAATAGCGCCTTGCAATCTTCACACACAGCTCTGCTCGTAGGGTGCGAGAAACGTCTCAATTGTCTTGGCCCATGCGTTGGCCTAATTTTTCAATGTTTTAGACACCATTCACACGGCTGTCGAACATTCCGTCACATTACCGTCACGTTATGAAAACGGATCGCAGAGGGGACATACGAGTGTACAAATAGGCAACAAGGACAATAACGTCAACAGTAGCCCGCTTTTTTGCAGTGTGGACTGATTGATTCCGTGGTCGCCTAAGCACAAAGAAATGAAACGAGCATTTGGATCAAACTAGTACTCTTTGCATACAGCGGAATGACTACGTCGACAAATAATAAAATTTTTATCAGTAGAATAGTACACTGCGAACACAAAGTTGATATCATTGCATTGTACTAAATTCAAGGAAATGATTTTTAAAAGTCCTGTTGCCATGACAACCTTACAGCCAATTTTTTTATGATGGGTGGCTTACGTTGCTGTTGTGGCTCTGCAAGCGAGCAAAGCGATGACCCACAAAGCTCGGAGACGAAGAACTAAGTGGTGGTAAAACATGTGTAGTTGTAGCACTCTTGAAGACATCTGATTTGTCATTTTTGTATGGGCGGGGCTCCGTCATGATGCCGGTGACGGAAACATAGAACGCCTTTCTACGTCATCTTCACTCCGTTTTCGAGGAGATAATGACCAAAGTGGTGCCACTACGGTGACGCGTTGGAGCATCCGACGGCCGTGTGATTGAGGCATTACTGGGCATACTTCCTCGGACGCCGTAATGCAGCGGAAACGTAACACTTCTTTTACTCACGCTCAAGTGCATTCATTGATTATCGCTGAATATGCAAAAAAGTAGCAAGTCTTTCGCTTGACGGCATCTACCACGTTAACGAACGAGCGTAGATGCAAACAGTGAACACGGGGTGTGGGCAGGGGATGACGAGGAAACATGTGAGCGCTAAGCACATAATGGCTAGCGATAGTTCCTACTCACTCCACGTAGCGTTCTGATAACACCGCTCAGTTTCGAAAGTGAATATGACAAAGTAATCGTCCTTGGCGAATGCTTGTTAGGAAAATCCAACTTCTTCACATGATTCCTGCTGGCCAATGTTCTATGAGTAAAGTACGTATTAAGGCTATGCTCGTTCGATTGATTTGATTGATTTGTGGAGTTTAACGTCCCAAAACGACCATTAGATCATGAAAGACGCCGTAGTAGAGAGCTCTGAAAATTTGGACCACCTGGGAATGCACGCAAATCTGAGGACATGGGCCAACAGCATTTTGGCCTCCATGAAAAATTCAGCCCCATCCCGTGACCTGCGGGTAAGCAGCATGTTCGTTCGATGTAGCCCCCAGTTTCCCTATGCAATCCCTGCCGAAGGCAGGCCCTTCTTCTGAAATGCTCAAAGAAATAAACGTTTTCGCACATTCCTCTGTCGTTTGCGAACGCATATACTTGTCTACTATATATATATATATATATATATATATATATATATATATATATATATATATATATATATATATATATATATATATATATATATATATATATATATATATATATATATATATATATATATATATAGTCAAGTAGACAAGTAGACACTCCTGGAGCAGTCAATACGTTGTGTATTTCGACGGGTCAGCCTGCGCATAGCCTTCATTAGGATTGCGGGCAAAGTTTAATGGTGCTCAGCTCTATACATTCTTAAAGAAGAAAGAGTACACAAAAAAGAGGGTGAGAACTTGAAGAAGACTCCCCCCCCCACCCCCAGGCCGTCCTCCTCAACTTCATTTCTTTTTCTCTACCTTTTTGCTTTTTCTTTTTTTCTTTCCCTTTTATTTATTTCTCCCTTTCCTTCGTTTTCCTTTCGTTCCCTTTTCTGACGATCACCTTTAAGATGTCTGCAGTCTGCATATACTTCTTTTCACTAACATATTGTTCCCGACCAGAGGGCAACGCATGGCTCCGGCAGTTCGGTGTGAGAAAAAGGAGCTTTTTTAAGAAGTTTAGGCCTTTAACTACTCAGTGCCAAGTGTACGGCTCGCCGCTGTAAGATGTGCGCTGCGCATTGCCGTAGAGGCTGGCAAGCGGGTGCCTTTTAGAAGCGGGCACCTTTAAGAAGAAATGCTGATTTTGACACGAGCTCACAGAGGCTAAAACGTATGCTAGATAAACAAAAATATTCCCACAGGTAATGGATGACGCCGTTCAGAAAGCTAGGGAACTGAAGCGTGATGACTAACTTATGAAGTGACCACTACAAGAAGCTTCGCAACAAACGAACCTCTGCTTAACTTACAGCTCGAACTTTCCACTGTAAACAAAATCCTCAAACGACATTGCAACATTCTGGAACAAAGTGAATGTCTTAAACGCGCATTCCCATTCACCGTCTTTTACTGACAGCCACGCAACCTTAAAGGCACGTTTGTCCACTCTCATATCAATACTTCACCCCCTAATAATTCATGCCGATACTGTTTATAGTCCCCATGTCTTGTATGTAAAGCGATGCGAAAAAGAGACAAAGCAACCAGCACGCAATCCAAATTTTCAATTAACATACGAGAAAACCAAACATGCGATTCCTCTAATGTAGTATACCTTCTAGAATGCAACGTGTGCAGTATGCAGTACATCAGACGAACACAAACAATATTTAGGATTCGTTTCAATAGCCACAGAGCCCATGCGAAATCAACCCCAAATCTACCTCTATCAGAACATCTCAACCTTGCTGACCATGCATTCTACAAACTATCAGTAACACTCTTAAAACGGGATTCAAATGAAACCGAAAACGGGAACAACGAGAATCATACCTCATCCACTGAGTTAACACCCTCGAAAGAGAAATAAATGAGAATCCTTGCCCACTTGCAGCAATTAAAGCATTAGAAAACAATAACGGCAATAATGACAATGATAATTGAGTTCACAGCACTGCAGCTGCAACGGTCACTGGACAACTGAAAATACTTCTAGGTGTATCTACTCTTCCTCAGTACAGCTGTCGTCTGTTCCTGTTTCTACTTTACTATCCAATCAATTGTGCTAAGCACGACATGTCAAACAGCAACCCTGTGCACAATCAGGGGGCCCTGCTGTGTTATCCAGGAGCGGGCCAGAATTGACATTGTACTCCTAGAATGGACATTGCACCCACTTGCCAGCCTCTGCAGCAACGCGCGGCACCCCTCTTTCAACGGCGAGCCGTTCACGAGGCGCTGAGTAGTTAAAGGCTTAAACTTCTTAAAAAAAGCTCCTTTTCCTCCACATCGGACTGCCGGAGCCATGCGGTGTCATCTGGTCGGGAACAATACGTTAGTGGCAGGAAGTATATGCCGACCGCGGATATCTTAAGGGTGATTGTCGGAAAACAGAAGGGAAGAAAAAAGAAAGACAGGAAGAAAGAAGGAAGGGAAAGAAAGAAAAAACAAGAAAGGGACGGCCAGGGGGAGGAGAGTCTACCTCATGTTCTCTCTCTTTTTCGCGTACCCTCTCTCCTTTAAGTTGCATAAAACTGAGCACCAACAAACTGTACCCTCATTCCTGATGAAGGCCAGACTCTGGCTGAAGCGTCGAAACAAATGACGTATCGACTGCTCACGGAGGCTCTACTTGACTACTTACAACGCCATGGCCACACCACCACCATGCCTGCCTTTATATATATATATATATATATATATATATATATATATATATATATAGCAGAGTGGATTAGGGAACAAACGGGGGTTAAGGATATCTTAGCTGAAATCAAGAAAAAGAAATGGACATGGGCCGGGCATGTAGCGCGTAGACAGGATGACCGCTGGTCGTTAAGGGTAACTAACTGGGTCCCCAGAGAAGGCAAGCGGGTTAGAGGGAGACAGAAGGTTAGGTGGTGTCACAAAACGAGCACTCAAAAAGGGCGCGCCGCCAAATTCTCGCGACGAAACACCGGAGTGACGCCGCGAGGTCAACGATAAAAAAAAGAAAACAAACATCCAAAGACTCCCCGGGCACGCGACTCTCTCCCTCGGAAGCGTAGATTCATCGACGAAACCTCCTCGCATCGGCGGCCGAGCAAGCCCTGGGATTTTCTCGATGGAAAGGGGCGTGGTGATGCCGGGTTGAGTCATCCGTCGCGGATGGCCCCCGTATCGTCTCGCCCTTCCCCCAGACTTGTCTGCGCATCGCACCGACGAAATGATGAGAACTTACTGGAATCTCGCGCGGAAGGTATTTAGTCGAGCAGCCGAGATGAGCGCATTAGGAGAAGAAGGAAGTTAACGCCTGTGTGCGTAGGGTATCCCGCCGCGTCTGTCGGTGAAGGTTTTGTCCTTAGTGGCACAACAGGAGAAGAAGAAAGTATGCGCCAGAGAGCGTAGGGTGTTCCGCCTTGTGGGCGAAGCCTTTCGTCTTCCGTGACAAAGGAGGAAAAGAGGAGGATTTCCACCTGAGGGGTGACGACTCGGGCTACAGGCAAGAGTGTGTGTCTACTGCTATCGAGCGAAGACGCGTGGCAACAGCTGCGAGTGTGAAGCCGACGTGTTTCCGGCGAAGAAGTTAGAAGCTTGAAGAGCGGCCAAGTGAAGACGTGAGGTTTCCTGGAAGAGAAACTTCGGGGTCAGCGGAATGACAGAGGTTTCCTGGAAGAGAAACTTCGGGGGCAGCGGAACGACAACAACGCTGGACTTCGAGTGAGTGATTCTCGGAAGAGTATCATCCAGACTTTTGTTCCAAGAACTTTGGACTGGATAGGTTTTCTATCTCTTTAGTCTTTAAGTGTCTTGGTTGTCCAATGCATGCGACTGCATTGTAGTGCATATTTTTGTCTGTGTCTGTTGTTTCGAGTGTGGGTGATTGTACTGTGTAGTACGTTGTTTGATTGGTGACATAATGTATGCAACTATTGTGGAGTGTGCATACTGGTGTATTGTTTTTGATCTCTCATTATTGGGAATATAAATTTTTTTGTTTATCAACTCTCGGCTCTGACTTGTTCTTTGGGCCACAGCCGGCGTCCGCTGGCGCGCCCAAAAGAACCACTTCTAAATTGTCCACGCTTTCGTGGTGTGGTTCGGGGGGCCGATACTTCGGCCACTGGAATTAGCCCGGCGATCGCCTTTCGAATTAACGGGAGCCGTGACAGGTGGGCAGATGAGATTAAGAAGTTTGCGGGTACGAATTGGCAGCAGCAAGCACAGGACCGGGTTAACTGGCGAAACATGGGAGAGGCCTTTGTCCTGCAGTGGACGTAGTCGGGCTGAGGATGATAATGATATATTAGATCTAACAGACGATAATGCCAAGAAATGTATAGGGGAAGTTATTAGAACCGATGTAATGTAAAATAGGAAAAAAGAAAAGTGGGTGAAAAAATAAATAAGAATGACGAACGCGTTATTCGAAAGTCGTAGGTTATTCCTGAACGGCAAGTTATTTTTTCAACCACTTTTCTTTCTTCTTATTTCACATTACATTGGTTCTAATAACTTCCCCTATATATTCCTTCGCATCATTGTCTGTTAGATCTTAATAATATTGTGTCAGAAACACCGAAAAACGAGCCCTTTGGTATACACTGCTTTCCCATATATATCTTCCCCTCACTTCTTTCCCTTATATATATATATATATATATATATATATATATATATATATATATATATATATATATATATATGAGATCTAACAGAGAGTAATGCCAAGGAATGTACAGGGGAAGTTATTAGAACCAATGAAATGTAAATAAGAAAGAAAAGTGGATGAAAAAATAACCAGCCGTGAGCTGGAATCGAACCTACGACCTTCGAATAACGAGTTCGATGCTCTAACCACTGAGCTACAACAGCGGCCTTCCCTTTATCCACTTTTTTGGGTTTATATGTGAATTTAGAAGTAGGAGTGACAGTCAGCGCCATCTATAAGCCAAACGGCGAGTGTGAAAACACTTTTTTATGCGCATGTTTGGCGTCACGTACCACGGGAACTTATTGCGAGCGGGCAGCTGATTAAAAGTACCTTGTATACAACCTAATGACACCAAGTCTGCCAGTACGAGGCCCTCGTTTAATGAAATAAGGGGAAGAAGTGTATACCTAAGGGCTCGTTTTTCCGTGCTTTAACACAATAATAATGAGATCTAACAGACAGTAATGCCAAGGAATGTACAGGGGAAGTTATTAGAACCAATGGAATATAAATAATGAGAAAGAAAAATGTATGAAAAAATAACCAGCTGTGGGCAGGAATTGAACCTACGACCTTCGAATAACGCGTTCGATGCTCTAACCACTCAGCTACCACAGCGGCCTTCCCGCCATCCACTTTTTTGGGTTTTTATATGTGAATTTAGAAGTAGGAGTGACAGTCAGCGCCATCTATAAGCCAAACGGCGAGTGTGAAAACACTCTTATGTGCATGTTTGGCGTCACGTAGCACGTGAACTTATTATGAGCGGGCAGCTGAATAATTGTCCCTCTTATACAACCTAAACACACCAAGTCTGCCAGTACGAGACCCTCGTTCAATGAAATAAGAGAAAGAAGTGTATACCTAAGGGCTCGTTTTTTCGTGTTTTAACACAATAATAATGAAACCTAACAGACAGTAATGCCAAGGAATGTACAGGGGAAGTTATTAGAACCAATGGAATGTAATTAATGTAAATACTTCCCCTGTATATTCCTTGGCATTACTGTCTGTTAGATCTCATTAATATTGTGTTGAAACATGGAAAAACGAGCCCTTAGGTAAACACTTCTTTCCCTTATTTCATTGAACGAGGGTCTCGTACTGGCAGACTTGGTGTGTTTAGGTTGTATAAGAAGGACAATTAGTCAGCTGCCCGCTCATTATAAATTCACGTGCTACGTGACGCCAAACATGCGCATAAGAGTGTTTTCAACCTCGCCGTTTGGTTGTTGGATGGCGCTGACTGTCACTCCTACTTCTAAATTCACATATAAAAACCCAAAAAAGTGGATGGAGGGACGGCCGCTGTGGTAGCTCAGTGGTTAAAGCATCGAACGCGTTATTCGAAGGTAGTAGTTTCGATTCCTGCCCACGGCTGGTTATCTTTTCATTCATTTTTCTTTCTGCTTATTTACATTCCATTGGTTCTAATAACTTCCCCTGTACATTCCTTGGCATTACTGTCTGTTAGATCTCATTAATATTGTGCTAAAACATGGAAAAAATGAGCCCTTAGGTATACACTTCTTTCCCTTATATATATATATATATATATATATATATATATATATATATATATATATATATATATATATATATTTATATATATATATATATTAATATATATATATATATATATATATATATATATATGTATATATATATATATATGGAAAGAGAGAGAGTAGAGAGAAGAGAGAGAAAACTTCCATGTTGTAGCCTAGCAGGCGAGTTGTAAGCAATGAAAATAACACGTTATACCCAATTGGAAGTGTGCTGTCAAAGAACATATAACGTACATATGGCAATTTCAAATGAAACAACAGATAACATGCAGTGAAAAATTGCTTCTTGTAGCCCGCCATCACCACCACGCGGATGTGGTAGTGAACGCGCGATTTTCACTCTAAGAGGCGCTGCACCCTATCTATGAACGCAGATATACTTCATTGGTGAAATGCGTTTAATGCTTTTCCTTCTGAAAACAGAACAATATATTCCAAGTATAGCTATTAGTGATGTAAGGAAACTCATCTATTTCTTCTGTGTACATTTTCTCCCATGAAAAGCATGAAACTGTAGATGAAGTAGATTTTGTAGCTGAAGTAGATGATGTAGATTTTATTATTATATGAAAAATGTGAAAAGACACGCTACAACTGGCGAATCCAAATTTTTCCATGCTTTCAACAATGGAAGAGATAATACGCCTCATAATTGAATAATATGAAATTAACCCTCTAAAAACTAAGCTATCATAAGGAACACCGAGCATAGTGGAAGGCTTAAAACTTTATATCACCTTGTATTCAGTAGCGTGCAGTTAAATCTAACTACATGCTCCTGAGATATTTGCGCGTCTATCTAAAATGCAGCAGCACAACCGGGATACAATGCTGCGACCTTTGGATGAGCGGTTGAGTGCCATGACAACTATACCACCATGGTGGAAGTAGCTAAGCCACAGGTCAAACATGCTCAAATGAGACATGCCAATGAGGTAGCTGAAGCTATGGGAAGTAGAAAACCCTGGCCAACTACAGTTTCGCAGAGGCCTATTATACGCATGGAGTGTTTAACAGCATTTATTTTAATCAAAATTGCCCCGCCGCGGTGGTCTAGTGGCTAAGGTACTCGGCTGCTGACCCGCAGGTCGCGGGTTCGATTCCCGGCTGCGGCGGCTGCATTTCCGATGGAGGCGGAATAGTTGTAGGCCCGTGTACTCAGATTTGGGTGCACGTTAAAGAACCCCAGGTGGTCAAAATTTCCGGAGCCCTCCACTACGGTGTCTCTCATAATCAAATGGTGGTTTTGGGACGTTAAACCCCACAAATCAATCAATTTTATTCAATATTCTGAAGTAACGGCGCAACTACGAGGTCTTGCATACATCTCATTGGCAACAACACAACACGCCATATGAATACCCTGATATTGCACTTTCTCTACGCTTAACCATAGCACTATATCGGACAAATGGAAGTAGAGCCTTTGCAGCTCCCTCCTTCACATAATTGAGCAAAATTATTTGGTTGTTGAGGCAACGCAATGCCTTAGTAATAGTGATAAAATAAATCGAGGGCATTTTCGAGGTAGATATGTACCTGCGCATGAGGTCAGGTAACGTTGTAAGCACAAAATAATACCCACTTTTCTTGTATTCAAAAGGTTACGCCCTCCCTGCTTGAAAATTCGCAAACGTACACCGACACCACTGCTGGTTTTTCCCTCAGTAGTGCTTGGATGTATAAACAGCCGGTGTCATCTTGGGACCTGGACATGCCTTTCATTAAGAATTGATGACATCACACCTTTCCATCCCATGAGTGTGAAGAAAAGAGTTCAATACCACTCTGGAGGTTCCTTTATGAAGAGCTGTTGTGACAATAGCAAAAGAAGAGTCAACAATTTTCTAAGTGGGTGCCTTTGACGCAGTGGCTTCAATCTTTTTGTATTGAGGAATAAAGAACTTTGTGGGCACGAGCGGTGAGTCGTATGCTTTGCAAGAACCGCATAGTGTGGTCGACATCTTACTTTTGGAAGATGAATCATCAATCTGGTGAATTCCTGAACGTGTAATTTTCGACCAGTTTACTTATCCGGAGAAAGCTACATTTGTACAATAAAAGTAAGGCTGCGTAATGGAAGGAATTCTGCTTCACCAGCTACTGTCACTAGCACTTCAATAAAGATGTATAGAATGCGGCTGTGGGCGACGCTGACGATTCCGTGTGGATGATACTACAGTCAAAATATTTAACGAGCCCCTGCTGAAAAAAGTCACCTCTCTTGTGTAACACTGGTGATCTGTTTTTTGAGCTTCCGGTTGTCAATTCTTCCATTTATGGTGCATCTTTGTACGAAAACGCTAGAAAAAATGCTTGAAATATTGTGTTTGCCACTTACCCTTGTCTTCGCTTGAAGGCTGTCCATTCTTTCTCGCAGAAAGTGAGAGCCGATTTTCAGTCTTTCTTTCGCAGTTTTTGTTGACTGAACAGAAAATACGACAAAAACAAGAGTCACAGTTGCAGTCAGAGTCTTACGCCGATCAGTCGAATCAATGCTCATGAATGTTTCAACCCAGATAGATTTTGTGGGTTGAGGAGGTTCAGGCAGGCCTAACGTGTCTGAATGTGAACCCGGCGTTCGTAAAAACTGAAACGGTATTCTAAATTCACTATGAGACTAACCATTAGGGGACATCTTTCTTGCGTGGTCGTGCTTCCAAAATACCAGATGTTCGACGCAGCGAGCACTGAGTCCACGTTTGCGTATTGCTTTTTGCAGATGCTATCACGACCTAATAACTCTTCCGTGGTTTCTTGAAAACCCTTAGCCTAATCCTTGCTGTGGTAGCTCATACGATGGAAACAAAGACGGCTGTGGTATGGTGCCTTTTCTGTCACTGCGTCGAAACAGCTCGTATATTCGCTACCGTCTCCATATTTCTCACATGGCATGTCGGGGGTTAAGAAGGGTGTAGCGCTGATGATGTGGCACAAGAAGTCTAATATACGGGCCACGAAGCCTCACTTTTATATGCGAATTGGTATATTCTTGGCACTCACCCTGGCAATGCGATGCACTAGGTTCATGACGTCACCAGCGAGCCCATCGAGCTGCTCCTGAGGCTTGGTGAGCTTCATGGCTTGTCTGACGATTACGCGGTACGCCTCTAGGTTTCGCGGGTTGCCCAGCAGGTGACCTCGGCGAATAGACAACGCTGGTTGATCCACCTACGTGACACGATTGCAGTGACAGACCAAAGATCTTGTGGCTATACTATATTCACACATGAAACAAGCTAAGGATAAATTGCGGTAATGAAATAATGTTAGGAGGTGAGCAACAATGCACAGTAAGGTTTCTTGCTTTTTGGAGTAATTGTTACACAGAAACTTTTTGCGTGTTCAGCAAAGCTTCAAATAATATTGCCGTAGAATAATTACTTCAGTAGTAAAACTGAAAGTAATATTTTTTCTGCGTACATTATGTGGTGCAACTAGAGTAATACACTTTCCGCGGTGAGCTGAAATATTTGTGGCCTGACCTAGACGAAGTAGAGCTAAGATTGAAAATCTTGTATGATTGAATTGTTATTATTTTGTGTGCTTCCTGCAACTTGCTATGCTCGAGCATTAAGAACGTATGAATGTGCACGGCAAGAAGAATTGAAGCATTCGCGTTAAGAATACATTGCTGATTGGACGTTGTTTTGTTTTTTGTTTGAGAAAACGTTTGATAAAAAAACTTGAGGAGAGACGAGTGAGAATTCGCAGGGCCATAAAACTAACACTTAAAAAAACAGGCGGCCAGTGATTGATTTTCAATAAATAGTGGATCGCAATTAAAGTGTCCGCTGGCTGTTTCTACCGATTGATGTATCGCAAAAAGATAGAGGCGAACATTTGACGACGCTTGAGCTTCGCCTTTCAGGGTAGAACTCAATAGCGTAATTGTAACGCGCTTGTATCACTCTCCCAATGGCTAGCCTAGCTGCGGGTTTACACCTTAGCTGTGTCGTGATGAAAGCGAAAGTGCTGAACCATCTTATATTTATGCGCGGAGGCCACAAAACATGGCGTTGTGATTATTTGCGCCATATCAGTGGTCACGGTCAAACCTATTCGCCACGCTGAAATACTTCGGACAATATAAATATATGGTAGCGCAGACAAAGAACACAGACAAGAGAAGGCACATTCAAGACAACACAGCGCTATATATTATCATGCTACCATACCAACAAGCCCAAATCACCACCCTCATTCACCTGCACATGTGCGCACCACTGACAGCAAAGGGTGTATATAGCCCGTTTTAGTCGGGGCGTACGCAGAAGTTGCGAACGCTGTGCACTATCTATACGTTGCGTACGCTGCAAGCGAAGCGTGCTACAACACCTTTAGTTTAACGTACTGTGACGCGTTTCACTGAACTATTGCTATAAGTCGTACGAGAGATGTTTTCCAATGCTTATCAGCGCCAGAGATTTCAAAAGTATGCTAGGCCACAGTACAACCTGTAAAGACGGTTACTTGAGAACTGTGAGACGCGGAGCCATGTCTTGCGACTCACCAGAATGCCAAAACGTGCATCTTGAGTGTACCTTTTCTGGCATGCAAACATGGCCTCTCAACGTGCAGTACACGCAACTCGCAGTATGCGTTGCTGTCTGTGGCTAACGCCACTACAGCTATCATTTGCTATCGTTTGTGGTTTGTTCTAGCTTTCGCGAGAACGCAATGAAGTAAGGGTTGCGTTATGTACGCAGCGTCTTGTTACGGGCGTGGAATAAATATTTTGCCTACTGCGCAGGCGCACTTCTCTCGTGCAGCCGTTCTGCGTACATACATTAGTTACATAAGCTCAACTAAAGTTGTCTATTTTATGGTTAGTGTGCTATATGATGCGCGTTTAAGGTCATCGCATTTCTGCATGAGCAATCGCTGGTTGAAATGTTCGGTACCACAAGAACCGAATGATTTTGATTATTTCTTTACTTGCATCCACTTTAGGTTTTCCCTCGGAGACAACGCTAATTTTTGATAGCAACCAACATGACGCCACCACCGCTGCCAACATTGGGTTTTCTACGAAACGACCTGCTTAATGTTATTGCGTTCCATCTGAAACGGATGCTCAGCAAGTCTTTACAATACTCTGATGGCCCGCTGAGGGACGCCCACAAGTTACATTAACACGTCGTAACGACCTTCTGTAACACTTCTCGAATCCATCACGTCCACGTCAACACCTTTCGCAATGTTATTATTCGTGGAATCATTGCAGGGATTCACCAAAAAGGAATCGCCTGTGTGCTTCTTTCATTCACAACTAATTACGTCGCCCATAAGTTGCCTTCACAATATCAATCACCAGAGCTTTCCCAGCTGCTTTTTGGAGCCTTCAGGAATGTTCTTGAGGGTCAATTTTTACTTGCATGAAAAACAATTTACCTCACACTTAGCGATGCCCAGTTGGAAAATCGGTCCAAACAGGACGGGCACAAACGACAGGAATAGCAGAGTACGAATGCTCAAGAGCGTGGTGCCTCCGCTCACACCGCGTCCTTCTCGTCTTCGTCGGGCCCAGGCTAGTTTTACGAGATGGCATCGTTTACAACTCGCCCATATCTCTACCACGCGCTTAGCGACGTACCACTCTCATTAGACACCTCAAACCTTTCGAAAATGTTCGATAAAAATAAAAGCACAGGGTTTCAATAGAAACTCTGCCAGGAACCAGTTGAAAGATATATCAGTAAGAATAAGTTTGTGAAATTTCGTAAGCAAGACTTTCAGGCGTTAAAATAAAAGCAGTGGTGAGGAGCACATAGACCTAGTATGTGTCCATGTGTTTCATTCGGTCTTCCTCAGAGCACCTCAGAGGTATGTATGCGATATGCATGAGTTTATTACCCAAGTGCTAGTATTTAATTCCAGGTCAGCCTCAAGTGACTTTTAGGCCGGCACTGATAAAAAAATGGCAGTGTGTCTGGATGCTTCGCTGCATTTATCGGTCTGCAGAAAATTCGCCTTTACACACGTCTTGGGATAGATACGAGGAATGCCTAAAGAAATATTGCCACGAAATTACAACTGCGAAAAATAAATACTATTACTAGGATTTGCCTTCACTCCTAAAATCTAATCCGAAAAAATTATGAAAAGTAATAAGTCCTGATAGGGACGATAAATTCATTTCATTACAGGATGCAAATAACACTCCTTTTACCGACACTCATTGTCCTCATGTCTTTAATTCATTCTTTTCATCCGTGTTTACTAGCGAGCATGATCATCTTCCAGAAATTGTTGAACGCGATTACTCATTCATGTCACCTATAGATATCACAATTGAAGGCATAGTTAAAATTATTGAAAATCTGAAGATGTCATCATCTTCTGGTATTGACGATATCAATTCAAAAATATTAGAGAACACTGCTTATGTGTCTGGCATTATCCTGTTTTACATTTTTTGGCAGTCGCTCACTACAGGAATGTTGCCTTCTGACTGGAAGATAGCGAGGGTAGTGCCAGTCCATAAAAGTGGTAGTAAAAGTTCACCTGAAAATTATCGCCCCATTTCCTTGACGTGCATATGTTGCAAGATGCTTGAGCATATCATAGCTTCTAACATTTATGCGCATCTAGAATCTAACAGTTTCTTTTTCTCTAACCAGCACGGGTTCTGAAAGGGTCGTTCTTGCGAGACTCAACTCTTTGAGTTCACCACCGACCTACATTCTAACATGAACAGTAATCTACAGACAGATTGTTTATTTCTTGATTTTGCAAAGGCTTTCGATCGTGTTGCTCATTGTCGCTTGATATTAAAACTGTCATCACTAAAACTTGATTCACTCACGCTAACATGGCTCAAAAACTTCCTAACTAACCGCCAACAATTCACTATCGCCAACAATCACTCTTTATCACTTTGTTACGTTTCCTCTAGTGCACCACAGGGCAGTGTTCTTGGTCTCTTACTTTTCCTCATCTATATTAACGGCCTGCCTGACAAATTATCCTCATGTATGCGTATATTTGCCGGTGACAGCATTATCTATCGTCCCATCCGCAACAATAGCGATCATCTAGACTCTTCAAAAAGACCTCGGCCATATTATTGAGTGGTGCAAAACATGGCAGATGACACTTAATGTTTCTGAATGCAAACTAATCACCTTTAGTCCCAAACGTGGTAACGTTAATAGCCAATACATAATATATAATAGCATTGTAGAACGCACTGATGAGTACAAATACCTAGACATAAACGTAACTTCTACACTTTCGTGGTCCACACATTTCACTTCTGTCTGTGCCAACACATCAAGATCATTAGGTTTTCTGCGCCGAAATCTATACAGTGCTCCCTCCGATGTGCGCAAACTGGCTTATCTTGCTCTAATCCGTCCTCAACTGCAGTTCGTATCCTCCATTTGGTGCCCATATCAACAATACGTCATAGATAAGTTAGAATGTATAAAGAACAGAGCTAGTCGATTCATAGCGCATAATCACAGCTACCCGTCCAGCGTAACACAGATCAAGCATACCCTTGCACTCGAGCCACTGAAAATTCGCCGCGATATCTCACTTTTATCACTATTTCAAAAACTCATCCACACCAGCATGATGCCATCTGTTCACCTTAATCTAGCACATCGATCTTCGAGCATACTACATAACACCTTTAGCTTATCACGCATGTACGGCAATACTAACGCTTTCAACCAGTCAGCTCTTCCACGAGCTATTCGTTTGTGGAATGATTTGCCAGATGATCCTGCGTCAGAACAAGACCACTCAAAGTTCTATCGTACTCTGAAAAAATACTTATGCACCAAAAGCTGCTCTATCACATCTTCATAATCATCAGTGTTTATAGGACTGTTGCCGATGTTTTTGAACTATTGCTAAGTTGTAGCTACTGTCATAATATTTTTTTTGTATTTCACCCTCACATACTGTAACTCACTTTTCTAGTATGTATTTTGCCTTTATGTTTATAAGTTGAACTGCCTTTTCTATTACAGTCAATATTTTTCTATGTATGTGTAGATATACATGTATATATATTTTTCTAACATATTACCTGTACCACCCCCTTACACAATGCCCCTCGAGGGCTCTGTAAGGTACTGTAAATAAATAAATAAATAAGTAAAAAATGTTGTCAAAAGACGATGGGTTTTTGCAAGGCGTACTACATGAGCCCTGGTCTCATCCGCGGCTATAATGCCATTTCCGTCTTGCGAGGTGGCAGGACCATATCAGTTTTTTGTGCAGAGTCGCAATATCAGCACAGCGTAAGGAATGTTAGGCATTTTACAAATACAAATGTATGCAATTTGTGATAGAGGAACACACCTAATAATACTTCGTATTGATGTTGCGGCTCAGATATTCGTAATATTTAATTTTGACCGACAATGTCTACAGGTATGAACGCAGCCACCAATTCAAAATGGCTGGGCACCCTCAACAAATGCTCGAACTTTGGCTGGGAGGCTGAATTGTGTGAGTGAAGCCAAGCTAGGGATTTATCCTTAGGTCAAAAGATCGTTTGTACATTTGAGGAGTCTGCCTTCTTTTTGTTGGATCTAAGGAGTTTGGTAGGACCCAGGGGTTGTTATAATACGTGGCCTGATTACAGGTACGTCTATTCAATCACGCTTGTTGAATTAAAGCTTCTTGGGCTAGTTGCTAACTCGTCACATGGTAAGCATAATAGCCCGTTTTGAGAATTCCTAGAAACACATATTAACACTTGCTTCCACTTAGTAAACACACAACACACACAGTGCTTGTGCTGTGTTTGTTTATTGAGTAGAAACGTGTGTGAATATGCTTTCCTAAAAATTCCTAAGATGTGCTAACTTTACTTTTAATACCACATCTCTTTAACAAGGCTAAAAGAAACATTATTCTTTGTCATTTCCTGTTAAGAGGTATGGTGCTCTGCTAGCTAGTAAAGGTTAAAGAAGTGATACTAGCAATATCACTTCTGTAACATGATATAATTATATGCTGAGTGCAGGATAACTAAAATTTTGTCATCGTGTTTAACTTCCAGGTACATACCATCATCAGCACCCTAATAATAGCTGACCTGGGAAACAAGGACAATTTCCCTCTTGTAGGTCATATCAACCAATGCCAAATTTGCGCTCAGTGCCTACCTTCGTCGAGCAAAGTCTCCATGGTGAATAAATACTGAACCAGGACGCTAAAGAAGAAAGCAGAGCGAGAGCAGAACTGAAATTTGGACAAACTTCTGGGAATTCACGTAATAAATAGTGCTTGATGAAAACATACCAGAAACCTGTTCGTGTGTTTTGAGTCTTTCCTCCGTGCCCTTTACATAAGAGGGAAAAAAGTTACGAAAACATTAGGCCAAGCGGAAAGATATTAGGAAGCATAAAGAGAAGTAGTACCCATGAGTCAGTAGTAGTAGTAGTAGGGCTCATGTATAACTCCAGTAAATTATTGAATGAGCACCAGCTTACAAAATTTGATGAAAAACTTTGAAATGCGCTACAGGCTTGCAATGGACCCGATCTCTTTTATGATTTCAGTGCGTGCGCAAAGTGAAATAAACAGAACATTTGTCTGTGTATCTTCATGTATAAAAAAGACGGCATGTGGATAATATTATGTGGCTGTCTACTTTTAGAAAGATGCAGAGTTGCGGCTTAGTTTATACTGTTTACAGAGGAAATACGCCCAAACAATTATATCAAAATGACAATCTCGAGATTTGTTTTTTTTTTTGTTTCCTAGGGAACGTTTGGCAGTCAGTCTAAGGATGCAGTACTGTCTTAAGTTGGCATAACTTTGTGTACAGACAGACAAACAGACTGAAACTTCTACGTTCAAGTATCCTAAACAGACTAGCGCCTTGAAAAGAAACATGGACCCTAGGCTATCGAAAACTATATCCCACAACATAAGCAAGTCTCTCACCGTGATGATGTTGCGTGATTGGTTGGCGAGATCAGGTCCGTATGAGACTGAGAACATGGTGGGCTCGCCGAGTGCCCTGGTGACAAGTCCCGCGACCATCTCGACGGCCGGTTCAGTTGCGCGCACGCTTGGCCACGTGCGCAGGCCCAACTCAGCAAGCACCCGCTTAAGTGGCCGCACACCGACGTCCACCATACTTTCTGTGGACATTGCACAGGGACATAGTATACTAAAATTAATTTAGGCCTGCTGAACTACGTGGATAGCATACAATATGCTGTTGCTAGTAACACATAATTTTGGTGAGGTATGTGAGCTGCTAAAGAGATCTTTGCTATTATAACACCGTCAGTTTTGGCACCGATTCGTTAGGAAAGCAAGCCCGAAGCCCAAGGCGATAACATGTGTGTACTTTCATAGCCACAGTTGTGAATTTCACTTGTAATAAGCATAGGTGACCTCCTTTTTTCTCCGAGTCACTTGTACAAATTTACCATCGCTTAGCGCGGTTTTGTTTTTGCCCACTTGCATTGTCCTAGCAAATAGCCCGTATTTAATTATCATCATATTTACCTATGCGCATTTCTAGTTTACTAGCGATGTGTTTGTCGATAAACTTGAGAAGTTGAGTGTATATGCATGTGCATGGTTCTTTATGGAGGGGGGCGAAAATTTATCGCAGCGCCTCCCCTATACTTCTAAGTCAATGAATTGGGCACCTCCCCTCTCTAAGCCCCTTTCCTCGCACACACGCCTACACTCTTGGCTACCGAAATTTGAAACTTGTAACTTGATGGCAGCATTTATATGTTGAATCCGCCACCAAGCTACAAGTGTGCCTTAGCCAACGCAAAATGCGCACGTTTTGTTGTCACTGGTTGCAGTGATATGGGTGACTTGCATTTTCTCTCGTGCAAAAGGCAGCGTTTTGCAAAACTTGAGTATTTTTCTGTCGTAAGGGTGAAGCGGGTAAAGGCTCTCACCTGTCATGTAGGAAACTCGCAACATTCCTGTTTACGAAGTGGAACGATGTCATTCAGACGTTCGAGAATCATGCACGAACTGAATGCCACAAGACAGTAACGGTTGACACGGAACTCTTCTCCAAAGTCGCCAGAGAAAAAATCAAGCATTGACCACGTACAGCCTAATAAGCAAGTAAAGGGTGAGCTCGAAGACAACAAGACAAAGTTGCGTGCAATTGTCGAGACGATTGTACCGTGCGGCCGTCAAGACGTCGCCCTGAGAGATGATAAAGATTCGGGGCGTCTTTCTTTCGAGGAACGCTAACAAAACGAGGGCAACCTCAGGGTGCTCCTACGTTATGGAGCGAATGGAGAAGGCACCATTTTGGCCAATAACATACAAAGCATTGTTGCCTGCTGTGTCCACACATTAAAAATGAAATCGTTCCAGCAATTGGCAAGCTTATACAATGTAAAATTTTTATACAGGTAAACGAGGCTTAATTTTTTTTCGGTGCTGGCAATAGAAACAACGGATGGATCCCAAACCGAGCAATTCTCGTTGTGCGTACGCTATATATATCCCGCTACGTTGAGCGTTCGGGGGTGTTTCCTCTGCTTCGCAGCAGTTGACGATGTCAGCGTGTCTATAGCCTAGCTGACGCACTGAAAAAAGATTTGCTGAATCTATGCTTGCACTTGAACCTAATGATAGGCCATGAATTCGATGCAGCAACGCCGATGAGAGGGGCATTCAGCGATTTACAGGCGCTCATCCGAAACGACTTCCCCAGGGCTCTATATATACATTGCTGGTCGCACTCCTAGAACCTTTGTTTGAGTGACGCCTAAGCTGGCCGCAACATTTGACGGGCATTCGGCACAATGATTAAGTGTGCACTTCTTTCGTGTGTCACCCAAAATGGCAGCAGTCCTGAAAAAAAAAGTCAGTTCCAGCACAAGGCCGAAGCATTGAATGCGATAGCAACACACCGAGCTGTTACACAAAGTAAGGCAAGAAGATTGAGGAACAAGTCAAAATCTAGTGAACATGGTTAATTGTGTTTGAATTGACAGTAATGCAGTATTCACAGTATCAAAGCAGGTGTTGTTGTGAAGTGTTAACTGAGTGACGGCCTATAGGAGGTGAAGTCTAAGTACAGCACCAAAAAACGTGGCAGGTCACTGCTTTTCACGTGTAAGTACATTAACGTTGAAGTTTCCAGTGACAATCTATTGGCATATCCTGTGGGCACACCACACGGGAGTGGCGCAGCAAGAAGTTCATGAAGTCAGTCCGCAAGGGTCATGGTGGGATATTGCGACGACGATAGTGTGTGGTGTTCAAAGGACCAAGCGTCACCACAACTCCTCTGGAGCAGCGAGGGGAGTTTCTCTGGCTGAATTGATAGTGGCGGTGCGCATTTTGATGGGAATTGAATTCACAGGCACGACAAGACCAGCTATTTCCTGTATATTCCTGGCTTTTGGGCTAGCAATTTTTTATGTTGCTTCAGAGTTGAAGCGGAGCCAGAGATATTTCAGAATGTCCCTTTCAACGAACTGTTTGCGCCTTACTAACCCGCCCCTCCATTGGTCAAGTCATCGGCCATGTCATTTCAGGGAAGTCATGCATGGCTTGTTGAAACAAAGTAAATACTTTGTTCAAGAACGTTTCTTTTAAATTCATTCACAGTAAGCCGGCGGCTAATGGTGTATATACAAATCTGATCGTTAGTGCGAATAAAGTACGAGCGGCGTGGCCTAGTTGGCTAACTTGCAGTGCACTGAGGAGCGAGAGGTCGCTGCTTTAAATCTTCGGTGGATGCCTTGGAATTTTTTTTTCCGGTTTCTTTTTCTTTGCCCCTTATTGAAACAAATTTTGTGATAAAACATCTAGGAGAGTCTGCGGCTTGCTACGTCAATATTGTGAAACAAGGTGAGTGAAACGTCACGATTCAGTTACATTGTTTGGAGTAGCGCTTTCCCAGAAAGTTTCCTCATTTGATGAGTTTAGGGCCACCTCCCGCGACAAAGCAACAGCGTCCACCGCTCATTGCCTCCATCAGCGAATCTGTTCGCCCATCTTTCTTATATGCCTCGCTGTTGGTGGCGTTCCTAGGCCTCACGCACCCCTTGTCTGCGTATGAGCAGAGTCCATCTATCGACATCTATTGAGCGTCACCTTGGAATAGGTCGACATGGTGCTAAATAAGCTGGAAGAGATGGCAACTAACGCGGCGGCAGCATTTCACAATATATTTTCTCTATGTAAAGAGAGAGCGGCAGAGTTTGGATTTAAGAGCGATGTTCCATGGGTGGCAGAAACACATAGATACCGGGCGTGCTACGATTGCCGTTTTTCGGACGAGTACTACGGGCAAGCGTTAGCTGTTCTTTCCGTAAATTGATGGCCTGAAATCTTCCCTCAAACGATGGTTCAGAAACCGTCGCGAAACACTTGAAGTTTGCAATGTGTGTTGCCAAAGCACACCTAAAAAGTCAATTTGAAATCGGTGCTGCCGGCCTTCAATTTTTACCTCAGAGATCGGACAACAGCTCATGTGCCTACACTGAAAGGTGAATGGTAAATCTGCAAAACTAAATGAAAAGCTATGAAAGAGGACGAATTTCTCCGCTTCGCGGCGCAAACCTTTACTGAATGTGACGAAGCCTTCTGCTCGAACATTCCAACACTCCTCAAGATATTGGAAACGCCCCCAGTGAGCACAGCTAAGCAGAACGCAGCTTCTTGACACTGAAAAAAGGTTTCCGGACTTGAGGAGTGGCTTGATGGTAGGGCCCTAATGTCCATTCAGTGAATACAAGTCACATTTACAAGGTTATCAGTGTGTTTATGGAGGAACTTCGAGGCATGAAATTTGTAGCGTGAACCGCTCCCTTCGGCTAGGCTATTTGCTCTTTTTTTTTCGTCTGTACTGACCTTTACTACATGGTCAAACCACTCGCAAGGCCATTCTTTAAAATTGCTTGCTAAAGTTAATGTTAATGTTCCGCCTCTTTTGTGTCAGGGGAGAACCTGTGCTTTGATTCTTCGTTGTCTAATAACATTGATTGATTGATATGTGGAGTTTAACGTCCCAAAACCACCCTATGATTATGAGAGACGCCGTAGTAAAGGGCTCTGGAGATTTCGACCACCTATGGTGTTCTTTAACGTGCACCCAAATCTGAGCACACAGGCCTACAACATTTCCGCCTCCATTGAAAATGCAGCAGCCGCAGCCAGGATTCGATCCCGCTACCTGTGGGTCAGCAGCCGAGTACCTTAGCCACTAGACCACCGCGGCAGGGCTTGTCCAATAACATTGTTTTCCCGAATGTGTGCATACTTTGTTTATAACATCCTGCCATAAAATGGCTCTTGCTCTTATCGCACGCTTGATGGCAAGACAGTGTGAAAAGTTTGGCAGAAGAAAGCGTCCGATACTTTCTTTTTCTTTCTGATGTACTTGCATAAGTGAAAGACCTATTTCTTCGCATTCAACTCCTGCCCTCTTTTTTCTTTTTTTACTTGGTTTCACATTACTGCCTTGTATGGTCTTTCTTGATCGAGATTATTTGGTAAAAAGAATTCTTTTTGCTGCACACGCAATAGGTTCACTGTAGTGTCTAAATTCGCTTCCCGCTGCTTATTAACTTGCCTCCTGTGCGACATTCCACTTTGTTCTCAATTGCTTCTACCATTTAGGCATCTTTTACTTTCCCGGGCAACTTTCTGTCTATTTTCTATTGAAAGATTTCCTTTTAAACAATTAAGCTTTGTCGCCCTTTCCCCCCCCCCCCAAACAAAATTCTGTCTTTGTGCCTGTGTGCCTCAGCTACAATATTTACCTTGTATAATATAATATTGAATATTATAATGTCATAAGAAGTTAGTCAGCCCACGGGAATCTAGCGAAAGCGCAGGAACACACCTGATATGCAGATATTCTCTAAATGAGCGTTTTATTAAGTAGTTTCTGTTGTAAAAAGAGCGGTACTTCCGTGCCGTTCTTTGTGGAAAACTGAGTGTTAATTTTTTCATTACTTTCTGAGCATTGTTTTCTTAGTAATACTCCGTTAGTAATACTTTGTGGCTCATTTTTACTTTTCCTGAGTATTGTTTTCATAATATTGTGCCGTTAGTAGTTGGTGTTATTGTTAGTATTATTTTGCCATGTAATTCAATTTGTTTCACCGTCTCGAAAGTACGTTACTGTTGCACTTTTCAGACTCATGCATCGCATTCTTTTCCAATTCTTTTTGTGATGCTCCTCTTAATGCTCCCCAAGGAGCCTGTAAGGTACGTGTAAATAAATAAATATTGCGTATTTTGAAACACTTGATCTGAGCCATGCAAACAGGTTAGACGCAACTTAGTTAGGGCAACTAATACCTTGTGTATACCCACCTCTCTGTTCGCAGCCTCGTATGAAGTTGACAAGCTTTTTGATGATGGACATGTTGTGCGGTGTCTTCTCACCCACAGGCCCGGTGCTCTCGGCTGTAAAGTTCATTGCACAAAAACAGCTTAGCTTGGAATGTTCATACAATAATATTTCAGCTCCTACTGACGCTAGACATAATATTAGCAGAGGCGGCTGGAGAATGGGAACAGTCTCTAACGAGTGAAAAATTTCGTGTGATTGCCCCTCACTTCTGGGAATGGTATAGACTTTGGGAGAAAAAAATACCGCATAAGTTCATTTAAAAATTGGGGGATCATTAAGCTTCGCCTTTAGGAGTTCAAATGAACGGCAATATCCTGTCTCTATTCGTTACTTCAACCACTTAGTGCACGCTTTTTATCGTAAAACGTTACTGAAGGCAACCCTTGTGGAGTACTGTAATGTAATCGATGAAGTTAGAAGTGGGTCGCACCAGTGAACTTTTCGCACATAGCTGCATTCTGTGTGAAAGGTAGCATATAATTTAAACAATGAGAAATTTATGCACGTGAAATGTTTTTGCACTTCCGATGCACCCACTATACGTGATCATAAAGTATGTGCAGTATGTGCAGTAACATCTGTGCCTTTTGTAATGGGTAGCCGGCTTTGAACCAGGAAGTCATCATAATAATCACATAATCTGACGCCCGATGGCAATGTATGCGTATGCCACGCAATATTACTTCGATGTTACATACATCATTGTGAGGCCCTTGTACTGAACGCGTCTTTTCTAAAGAAAAAAAATGATTTCACTGCATTTCCAAGCAGGGGAAGACATTTTCACTGTGTTTCCACAGAAACACGTGGCTGTGTGGTGGAACACCTACTTGCCACGGGAATGGCCTGGATTCGATCCTCACTCATGCCCAAAAACATTTATATATTTTATGTGCATTTTTTAGATTTTTTGGTACGAACAAAATGATGATTTTTCGCACACAGTCAAAGAGGCCTACGCCATCTTCCAAATTTCTGCGAAACCCAACCACGGCGGAGAATGCCATTAGCCCCGAGAACAAACACTGGCGTCGTGTCGATATGACGCCACGGCAAGGACTCGCATGCTCCGCCGGCACTTGTCGCCTTTTTCTGTGCCCCCTGCGTACAAGCTCTTAAGCGATACGTTACTGAATACTCCTCTATTTCTTCACGGTAATTTGTCAATATACAAAGTGCAAGGTTTCACAACTAGTGGAAGTTTTTAAAGTGGTTAGAAGTTTCCGTAGTTTAGCTTAGGATAGGCAGACTCCTGTCCGAATGGAAGATTTACTGTGAACATCGGGACGCAGGAGAGGACTTTCGTTGTTTTTATCGCGTACGCCACAGGATGGGCGCAAAAAAATATATGCTGTGTGGTACTAACGTAATTACAGCTAGGAATAGAATCCTGAATTAGGACATGTCTGTGCCGAAGTATCAAAAATGAAATTAGGACATTTTCAATTGACTAAACGCATTACGGTTTACCGTGCAAGTTACGCCTGCATCTGCGAATGATCTAAATGATGTAACAGAACTGCGGTTTCTTCGACAGGAGACATTACAAGACATTGACTTTTCTAAGTACTCACGCAACATACCCGTCAAACAAATAAAATAATACTGCCACACACACAATCATTTAGCAAATAATAAACATCTCTGTTCACTGGGATTATATGTACATGTTTCTTCTCAACAGTCGCCAGGCATTATGTAGTCCTATACCCTGATTAGCGCGAAACGCTGAGTGTTCTACCGCCGCCTCACAAATGCTAATGGGATCTTCCCGGGGGAGCACCGCTGATAGCAACAATTTGAACGCAAACGTGAGAAAGTCGAAATGAACTCTTTCTATGGCGCACTGACGTACATGACCCAAGCAGTGCCGTAACCAGAGAATGCTCACCGGGCATGTCCTTAACACCCAAATATTTTCCCACGCAAATAGAAAAAGGACCATTTCAAGTACCTGCCCTCCCCCAAC
Organism: Rhipicephalus microplus; assembly: GCF_013339725.1. Lineage (NCBI taxonomy): Eukaryota > Metazoa > Arthropoda > Arachnida > Ixodida > Ixodidae > Rhipicephalus > Rhipicephalus microplus. The sequence continues at coordinate 54,779,517 of NC_051165.1, read as the reverse complement.
CCCGAAGAAAATTTCAACCTACAGGCTTGTGGACCCATAAATTAACTTAACAACCATCGCCTCAATGATACGACGACTGGTCTCGTACGTCAAGTCCACCAACAGGTAACCAACTGTCAGAAAATTTAACATAGGAGGTGGTATATCTAAACTGGTAGTTCAGAGCGTGACCGCATCGTCGCTATGATTCTGCATGAAGACAGAATCTGACCGCAATAAGAAGTTCCGCACCTAACCACAACCACACTATACCTAGATAATTTCGGCCAGGTAGAGCTTCAAAATTACTGTGAGAGAAACCCGCCACTAAACAACGTGTTGAGTGAGCAAGTACACGAGAAAAACACAAAACACCGACGTCGGTATTCTGTAGGGCGAGCGCCTTCCGGTATATGTTGCGATACTCGATGCTGCATGTGATCGTGCGGCTTGATACACTTGCGAAAGCGCTGCCCATAGATACGTGGATTACTCCGGTACAAAGTAATCTAACGGAGGAGAAACCCTGATATCCCCGAAAGGAATCATCCATGCACATGTCAACCTCATAATATAAATATGATGTCGTAATTACTTCTCCAATTCACATGAATGTGCGTCACTGTGTTTGTTTTATTTAAACAGAAGCGCGTTATGGATTTTCACATCCGCCGGCATGCAACTGTTGTGGCCACTAATAGAATTCATAATCGGGGTTAGCAGCTCGACACGGACCTTTTCACATATTTCAAACCGATTTACGACCAAGCGCATGGTTGTGCAGAAGCAAAAGTAAAACTTTTATTGTTTTACCTGAAACATTACCAGATCTGTTTTCTTCATTCACCTGCCGCTTGAGACAAGCAAAAAGTGAACGCAAACATTGGAACAACGCATGAAGCGAGCGCATCACTATGTAGGCAGGCCGCGGCTAGTGTCGAAGAGTCCGTGCCGTGATGTCATTCACCAGGCGGGGCCACTGCAACTTCTCGGGGGCAGGCGCGCGTCACAGAGCTATTTCACATGGATGAATACTACGAGATGAGATCAACGTTTGGGCTAGAGTAGCCACCTCGAGGTGTGTTAAAACATCGATAAAATTTCTTTTTTTTATTGCAAACACGCCTAATGAAACGAACTCGTAGAGAGGATGCATTGCAGGAGCTGATTGCGGAACGTACGATATTACTTCCGAGTTTTCCCCCCTTGACTTCAGGAAAAACCACTTGCGCTTTAAAAAGGACGGGTTATAGTTGTTACGACAAAGCATAATAAAACGAAGACATGACAGTTGATTAGTAGCAAACGCTCACGCATCTCTTACGCGATACTAAGAAAAGCTTTCATTTTTACTAAGGTAATACTTAGGTATTTTTCATTTTTGACATTATTTATTTGATAGACATAAATGCGGCTTCAAACATGTGGAAAGGAGTACATGTTCTGCTATAATTTTGAAGCATTTTGATGAACGGTTTGCAGAGTTTTCTTGCGTTTCATGTCGTAATCCCTATTTGTCTTCTAAACTGCCATTCCTGTGACATAGTATTTTTGAATATACGAGGCGTGAGAATGAAATGTCATTTGTGTATATGACCTCACGAGTATATGCAATTATTCAATCACAGTGATCTACTGATCACAGGGGAGCATCCATCTTTCTAGTGTCTTAATGCACCATGATGTCTAATGACAACCACCACATAAGCATGTTTTATGAAAAAACACTTATAAGAAAGCTTGATCGTTAGGTACACCAGATTCACAAGCAACTGCCGCCACCTGTCAACGAAGAAGCCAACATTTACGAAAATCAATAATGGCCTCCCTGTTTTCTCCCGTGCAGCTCCTGCGAAAATTTCGGAGGATGTGCGTCACAATATTGCTTGTCAACTCTCCCTAAAGGTGGCGACAGCAGTCCCTTGACATCCCTCGACACGAGAACCGTTCTAAGTCGAATTCTCGGATTGGACATTCCAAAACCACCCCACGATCATCTGACACTTCGTAGTTCGGTGACATAAGAGTCATTTTGTTTCGACGCAGTTTACACGCTTCCTAATATCTGAACAGATTGCTTTCTGGTATTTGACCTTTATCGAAATGCGGCCGCGGTGTCGGAATTGAACCAACATCTTCTAGCTCAAGATCGCCGGTCATTATCAACGAAGCCACCACCACTACGTATGACGAGAGAGCTTATCTTGGTTTCCGTGATATCTCCGTAATTTCTTGCGATGCAAAATAACTATAATAAACGTGCAGGAACCAGCGTGAATCACTACACTTGCCGCAGTTGCCGTTCTAGATACAAATAGTTTTTATGTTACGTTCTAGTCCCTGGAAAAGTGTAATCGCTGAATTGACAGGCAGATAACGTGAGCCATCGCGCCATATTTTCAACCACTGCGTCCCGGATATCAAAGAATAAAAATGCTTGTAGCGGGGGTGTCATAGAAACCCGCGACTCTTGTTTTCCAGAGATTTCACATAGCTTCAAGTACACTGAATAACTGGCTTATTGAATATAAAAGGCTGTTCCAAAGTATGAGGTCCACGATCTATTCCCTTCCAGTGCTGAGTGATGTAACGAATTTTCAATGCTGCTTTGATAAGCGATCTATCATGTTGGTGGAAGAGTCCGTATATATATGTATATATATATATATATATATATATATATATATATATATATATATATATATATATATATATATATATATATATATATATATATATATATATAAGGGAAAGAAGTGTATACCTAAGGGCTCGTTTTTCCGTGTTTTAACACAATAATAATGAGATATAACAGACAGTAATGCCAAGGAATGTACAGGGGAAGTTACTAACATTAATGGAATGTAAATAAGAAGAAAGAAAAGTGGATGAAAAAATTACCAACTGTAAGCAATTTTTTCATCCACTTTTTTTCTTCTTATTTACATTCCATTAATGTTAATAACTTCCCCTGTACATTCCTTGGCATTACTGTCTGTTATATCTCATTATATATATATATATATATATATATATATATATATATATATATATATATATATATATATATATATATATATATATATATATATATATATATATATATATATATATATAATAGCGCAATATTGGTATCGGTGCGAGAGGACTCAACTCCAGGTCGCGAAGCCGCAATAGTTGATGTAAGATTATGTATTTTATTGTGCACATATATGGTACAGCGCTTCTGCAACACACATGCATGCATCTGCGCGTGCGTGTATTTGCAAATCACATTACACTAGATGGTCAATCTTTCTAAAAGCTGGTATTTGTCATAATAGTCGGAGAAACACTATTCGCATTCAAAAGGTACATGTTTGATGCTGCAGGTACCTTTATCTAGAACGCTTGTGAGGGCAGTTTAAATTACCACGGAAATAATGATGCTTGGAAGGCACGATACGTAAAGAGTTTACAAATTGTGATTATGAGAACGGGTCCTAATTCAAGCTAGATGATCATGTGATAATACATGATTATTCTTCAATGATTATGTACAAACAATTTAATTTTTTGGCGTGTCTATAACCTAACAAAACTAGATCTGTCATAAGTTTACGTTGAATGCAATCGCTGACGTATTGACCGAGAAATAAAATAAGCGAATGACTTGAACTCACGCTGAATGATATAGAAACGAATTATTTTGTTCGAAATTGTTGACATAAAGCACGAAAACGTTGACATAAAGCACTGTTTGAAGGAATCCGCCTAATACACCAGACTGGCCTTTTATAGATTCATACATCTTATGATATCGATTACCTCGCATCACGCTTTTGTAGAATCATGTCTTGTTTCTACAGCGACAGTATTTCCCTGCCACGTGAAGTCTTTAGAGGCTGCATAGCGTAGATATAGATCAATTGTGTTCATTTTTCTCCGATAAACTCATGTCCGTCCCGGCAAGGGAGCCATTGGAATGAAAAGAATTAAACAAACTACTTGGTCGAGCACTTGTTAGAGTATCTACTCACATTACACAGCACCCTCGTAAGACAAAAAAAGGCCTTATACTAGATTTACTCGCAAAACATTAAGGGAAATGCAATGTTAATTTACCAACAACCCCTGTAGTGCCTTGAAATAGTCACATGGTATCAACTGGCTCTCTACCTTTAGCTTCACTTTAGCAGACGTGTGTGCAGAATGAAGTAGAATGGCAGAGCGACCAGTTTACTGAGCACGGGTATCTATTATGAGGCCCTACAACTACATAAACAAGTGGCACCTTCGGCGTCGTCATCGTCTACGGACGTGCTGAGCGTACCTTCGATGAACGACATCAGGCCGGCTTCTACTCGCTCCGTGATCTCGAGGCTGTACGAAGTGCGGGCTGCTCCTGCTACGACGGGGTTGTCTTTCAGCCAGCCCTCACAGGTGTAAGTGTAGAAGTTATCACAGGGGCCCACTTCGTCGCTCTTGTTCACCGACTGGGTGATACGTTGGGCTGCACAAAGAAAATAGAATACAGTAGGGAAACTCGGTTGTGACTTCTGCTTCTTGATTAGAGTGCTACTATTTATGTGACCTAGTGTGACACCTCAGTCCACAAAGGTTCTCCATAGGCACGCTACTCTTGAGATGCGGTTTTAGCGTTCGAATGAAAAATGGAAGACACTGTGGTCAATAAAACTCACAACTTTGCGCCAGAAGGCAAACGCGATATGCTTAAGGCACCACGTGAAGTAAAAAAAACAATGCGTCTTTTGTCTCTGTGTAGCTGGACGAGTAGCCTCACTGTGCTGCACGTGAGATTCCATACTGTTGATGAATGTTTCAGAGAGACACAGAACTGAGGTAATGAGGGAAGTTACGCCACAGTGCGTGCTTCTGGGTCTATTTTTACTGCCTCAGATTATACAACGCTAAACCCAAGACATACCTAAGGAATATACATTATTTCTCAAAGAAATTTTAGGAATGCACCACTCAGTCGTAACATGCAGTTTTCAATTACAAAGCTCGCTCGCAGATTTCATTTTTTAAAACAGAACACTTGACATCTTGCCAGTGTTTGTTCGAACACAGTGTCAATGTTTTTTTTTTATTAGTACACGCTGGAAACGATCACAATTGTGATAGACATTTACCAATACAACGTTCACAGAGATCCACCACAGAAAGTTTTCTCTGTCAGAACTGTAGTACTAGGGTCGATGACCTATTTATTCTAGAACTGCTACTTTAATTCTGGTTAAGACCATGAGCAGAGTTTTGGTTTGTTTCATGGGAAAATATTTTCAACACGAAAATGAACTTTGTATTGTGCCAATGACGGCAGGTCTTATCCAGCACTAGAATGCACACTGATAACAGAAAACAGTGATAACCCTGATAACAGATGCACACTAATAACACAGAGAGGATCTCTTGCCCACATGTTATATGCAAGAGCATTACAGCTTTTTTGAAAAATAAGAAGACCTCAAAACAGTCGCATCACCATAAGACCTTATACGTCACTATTTTACATAGAAGATTTTGTTTTGTCTGGATCAATATTTATTGCTATCCTTACCTTCTCTCACACACGCACTGGATGAGCAGAAAAATGCAGCCTTCTGTCGTTGAAGGTGATCTAAGAAAATCCAGCACAACAATTATTTTATAAGAGGCTAAAATGTGTTGAACGTTTCAGCTACCCAAATGGTGTTCTATCGAAAAATACACTTTCCAAGAACAAACAAAAAGAACTACGCAAAGGGCTTCTTTCAACCACAACTATGTTAAAGATGTCATAGCAAATGTTAGCGGAAAATTTAACAGTAGTTTGCTCACAACGCTAATGCATATTTTTCGTTGTGATTGGCGTTTTTACACAGTGTCTGTGAAGTACCTGCAAGAATATGAGAGGGCCTACGCATCAAAATTAGCTGCTGTGATTCATCAAGATGTCAATGCTTCTTCTATCGATCTTTGATCGTTTCAGTTTGCACAGGTTGAACTTTGCACTCTATCCTGCCAATCGTGAAAAGTTTTGTTTAGTATACAGCTCTCGAAAAAATACATCGAAGTAGCCATAAAAACACAGTTTTGAGCCTCATACTGGCCTCTGGACTACATTTCTGTGAATGAGTTTTTGTTACCTATTTGCGTTCAAAATTATCATGGTCAGTATGCATTTACCTCCCTTACCGGCTGCAGTAGAAGACTTTTATCACCCCCTTTTGTAGAGATAATGCAAAACAAAACTTCTAGAACGCGACAGTGATCGTTAACACAGCTAACGTTTCGAAAGCTGTCGCGGTTTTGCTATCAGACCAGCAGTTGAAAGATGACGAAGCAATTTCTCTTACCTGGCTTCGTGTCGTTGACGATCTGTAATCTTTTGGATACTGAAAGTAATAAGAACGTTTTTTTATGAACACGTAAACTTACTGGAATTCATTCACTTCGCATGAACTTGAATTAAGTGGAGATGCCATTACAAAGAAATTATTCTATAAGACACTCATAAATTTTTATCAATATTGGCGTATCGTATTGGCGAATTTATCTTCGTGCATTTGGAGCTTCCTACCTAGACTTTTAGCCTGCTCTCTGCTTTAACTACATTGAATCATAGCAGCCATTACTCACTTCTGTTCTTAATTTTCTGGTGCACCATGTAAGCTTTGTAAAACAGGCAGTCGTATTTCTTCATATCTCAAAAGCGCACTTAAATTTAGTACCACAGGTATCTACGGAAAGTAAATGTGCTTATGTATATTGTATTAGGGAAACTTTATGAAAGTGCGCTCACCGGTGTGTTTGACGGCGACAGTGGTGACGCTCACGGACACTGTCAGCAGACTGAGAACGGCCGCCACCGACGCACAGAGAATGATGTATCGCTTGACGGTCCACCTACGGCTGTTTTTTAGGTTGAGAATAAAAGGAATAAAACCAGGTGAGAATAAGGGGGCTCACAGTTTCCATGCTACGAATTACAAAATGAGGTCGGGAAATTCTCTGTAAGGTTCCGGAAAGTCCTTTCGAACAAGCACTCTCATTTACTGTATTATTTTACGGCAAGCTGCATGCCATATAGGAATCGTTTCATTCTATACCTTTGTTTGGCAAACCTCTTTGAAAAAAAAAAACTAGAAAAAAATAGGCGTGAGTGTTACAATATGTGCACCAATAATAGGTAAGGATCATCTGTATTTTGAATAAGTAAGTCATAAAGAGCTGACTCTTGAACCATTTCTTATGGTAAGTTCAATATGCATGCTTAAGATTGAGAACGCTGTATTGAGACATGCAACCTCTGAGCTGCGATACAAAGTAGGCAGCGTAACTTGTGACTCCATGACCATCATGCTATACAGCTAGCTTCATTTTGCGGCACCAACACTATTAGGAGCGAAGCTCCTTAAGGCGTGGGCTGTGCGTCCCCTGTATGTAGCCACCTCTCGTTCAGTTCTAAGTATTACGCTAGCCACCGCCCGATCTAAAGGGTACAGCCATATCTATCCGTCCATCCGTCCATCCGTTCGTCCATCCATCCATCCATCCATCCATCCATCCATCCATCCATCCATCCATCCATCCATCCATCCATCCATCCATCCATCCATCCATCCGTCCGTCCGTCCGTCCGTCCGTCCATCCGTCCATCCGTCCGTCCGTCCGTCCAAAAGATGCAAGATGTTATAAACTAGACGGCGGTACGTGTAGTTGATTATGAAAGATGCGAGGTGTTATAAAATAGGAATGATGCCACATATGGCGCGTGTCATCGTTCGATATAGTGCGGCGACGTACGCTAGGGGGAGCGTTGCAATAAAATCCAGTGGGCAAAATGTACGGAGGATTCATGGTTTACCAGGTTTACCTCCGGAGCTTCGCCCACTCATCATCATTCGCTTCGTGGATATGGCAGCATTTTTTTTTTGTTGTAGATGCCGGCTTTCGCAAACTGTTTTTGTTCATCCATATAACAACTGAGCCACCTCAATTTATAGAACACACCCAACATTTGATTAGTGCACTGTAGTATTAAATGAAAGTAGCGTTGAATGAAATGTGACTGCTATATCATGACTAACAAAATGTATGTTGCCAAATCATAGGAAAATAAATGTGATTAACGCATGTTGTGGCTTTTTTCTGTGATTTAGATCACACGAAAAGCTCCTTAAGAGTCTTTTTTTTATTGCAGCAATAAGTAAATATGAAACTACACATTTTATGACTTTAAGCGCCATTTAACCTATTATTGAATTACAATTTCGTTTATACAATCCCATAGGTTTTATCAATTTTCTGGGTTAAATAATGATGCACTACATAGCCCATTATCTTACCATTGTTCTGGTCTGCCCGCACTTTAGCGTGAGATTATCACAAGAATCAACGAGTTCTTATGTAGATTGCGTCATTGAGCGATCATGCAGCTTGAAAAAAAAAACAGTGAAGTATGGCAGCACAATATATTTCCGCTATTCTTATTAATCTATGCTTAATAAAATATACAAGACAGCTTGCATAACTAGCATAAACTACATTAAAAAGTAAGGCGAAATCTATTTTGAGAGAGTGAGAGCTGGACACAGTCACTATCGCATCACTGACTCATATGACGTAAGCGCGATGTGCACTTCAAGATCATGCGCACAGTAGAAATTGTTTTCAAAGACCAAGAAAGCAACAATTTGTACAATCGGGGAATACTAGAAAAAGACAGAACGCTAAATCAACCGACTTCCCATACCTGTTTACTGACGGGGCGTATTTCTGAATTTTGCATATATGCGCGCGAAAAAAAAAAGCTTGATAAAACGTTCTGGGTTGCAGCTTTCAGTGGTTTTCCTGCGATTTGTGTGTACGTAGCAGTTTAGCGATCAAAAAAGCGCAGCTAAAAGCATCCTAGACGCCAATTGCTCCCTCTCCCCACAGTATTCAATTTCGTGCTTTGGGTATTTTTACCGTGAATCACAACAAACTTGGTTTGGGCAGGCAGCGCCGCGAGGGTCAAACGTAGTGTTGTTTTTCAAACGGAGTCCAAATTATGTGAGAGAAACAGTTGCACATTATAGCAGACAGCGAAGGCGAATATAGTGCGCTTAGAAAAAAGTTTTCACAATTTAGAGTACTAGGTACTCTACTATGGTTGGCCATAACGGCGTCCCATAGCGTCCACTTGCACTCGTTCTCATCAAGCGTCCACTTTATGAGAACGAGTGCACTGAACAAACACGGCAGATATAGGCTACCACGGGCAACCTGATATTTTTGCGCCCTATGTTCTAGGATCGCCATGTAAACTCAAATGCACCAGAGTAGTCATGTCGATATTCGGTTAAAAACCAGGTTCTTTGTGCTACTCTTCCTTATTAACATGTGAGGCCCAAAGAAATTAGTGAAAGTAAAATGTAAAATGCTGGTGGACGCGTACGAATTGCGTGTAGAAATGAAGTATATGAAGGGTGTGTGTGGTTGTAACATTTTTTTTTTATGTCAGTTAACTGTTTACAGGAGGAAGTGAAGGCAATTGCTGCTGCACAGTGCTTACCTGTCGGCGTTGTTGGAAGGAAGGGGAGGAATGAGATCGCCGAAGCTCAGCTCGGGCTCCTCCGTTTGTTGCCGCTGTCTCCTTCGTCGAGTGCTGCCCAATGAGAACCCTGCAACACACATCACGTGATCCCCACAAATGAACTCATTTTCATGAGTGACACATAAAAGTTAAACTTTTGTGACGAACCAAATACCCATTTCTCTATTTACCACTTATATATATATATATATATATATATATATATATATATATATATATATATATATATATAGACGTCAAAACCCACATGTCAATCATCATCACCTTCTTCATATAGCCTTGCTTGTGATTGCGTTTCAACACATTTAAAGTTCTAGCATCTACTCCAATGAATAAACTTCTCTTTATATTGGAAAGCATTACATCACTTAGCCACAGACGGGCTTTATTGATTCCTAATATACAATTTTATTACACGAAGTACATGAAGGAAAGAAGAGTTCATTTAGGGATTCGTTTCCTTTGTTACGCACGATATTCATGAGAACTAGTACGCAATGATGTGAAGAAAAGTATTGGGGGTAGTATCAGGAGTAAGTACAACGTAAAGGTAAACAATGAAAAGCAGACAAAAGATAGCTTGCTGCTAGTAAGAACTAAACCTGCGACTCTCTAATAACGCGTCCGATGCTCTGCCAACGAGATACGGCAGTGTTTATCCCACTGTCCACTTTATAGAGTGCTTATACGCATTTAAAGGTGGTAGTTTCAGTCTGCCAGTACGAGACCTCCTTAAAGTATAAAGAAAAGAAGTATAATTTTAAGTCCATTATGAGTATCACCCAGCTCTGGCGTAAGCTTAAAAGTTCCAAGCCAGTTGAACAGCACCCGGGGACACACGATATCGTTACGTTGATCGTTATATTGTGTTCTCTTGCAGCGTGCTCCTCTGCCAGCCTTCGAGTGCCTATTTACAACAGTCATTCAGTCACCATCAAATGCCATAGAGCCAGCCTGACAGTTTCGTTCCGCCGATGTCGTGAGATTGCCGAGTCGATAATTAGCAATCTTTAAAGCATGTCGTTATAAGGGCACCTGTATGCTTTCTAGAAAATTGTTTGTTGCTACAACTTACCAGAAAGAGCACTCATCATCGACGAGTTCCCAGACATCTTGAAATCACCTGTCATACAAAAGTTCATGACACCACTATTAAAGACACCCTGCGTCAATAAATATGCGTATATAGTAGATTTTGTTCTCATTGAAGCCGTCTGTGTGTTGTGAACATCTGAGCTGTAGTTCTCATCTTGAGTACTTAGTTTCCGCACGCCTGTGTAAAGACATTAGTATTCCATTTCGACGTGGTAACTTTTACCGAACTTATATAGTGTATTGCGGCGCATAGGAAGATTAGTAATGCACAAATAACTGAGTACGGATAGTATGGATAACAGGCTGCATACCTCAAAGTCTGTAGGCTCTTCTTGTTCTTCTTCTACTAGTTCGGAGCGGCGTGCTTCATATTGATGATGATCATGACTGCATGCGTGTCTGGTGCATGACTGCTGTCCAAGAGGAAAATGGAAAATAAGTCAGGGTGGGGTGCTTGAACAATATAGATAACGTCAGTATACGTAAGCAGAAACCCCAAATGATGCACGGACATGGAAAAAAACTCCCAAGCGTTTCCCCGAGGGTGAACACGGTTAAGTGCGAATACACGGGGTGATGCTACGAGGGGTATTTATTAATTCGCACTATTATATTTATTAATCACACTATGGTGCCTTTATGGTGTAATGGTTCCTGGGAATCGCAATTTGATCACACGGGGGAGTTTACGTTAACTCACTGGCGAATGCCAACGGATTTTAACTTTACTCCCCCTCACGACCCGCTCTCGACGGGAGACTGAGAGAGAAGGCGGGCGCGCGAGAGAGAGGGGTGCGCGCGCAGCTGCAGCGAGCGAGGAGAGCGGAGGAGCGACACCGATATCAGCGTCGCGTCCGTGGCTTATTCGGTAGAGCGTCCCGCTGCGGCCCGCCAAGTCCTCTTTCTTTTAAAGATAGAGAGAAGACTGCGGACGCCGCCAACGGCGGTGGATGGTTTGGAGTCGCTTATAAAGTGTATTCACACTTAAAAGCGGCGATTCAAGCAATTAGACCACAAGAGGGGAGGGGGAAAGCCAGGACTTCGTGGGAAGCACAGCACAGATACAGCAAAAGCTGAAACAGCAGACATTTCAGAGCCTTTTTTTTAAGCAGTCCTGGGGCAACCGCCAAAACCACACTTCCATGGAGCCGCGATGCTCAGAAGCATGAACATAATTTTACAACATGAGCATTCAACAGGAGCATTATTTTTGCATAACATTCCGTATTTCATTATTTGTTCTTCTTCAGAGAAGCGTGGTACCCGCTACACACCTGTAGGCATTATGTGCACTTAATTTATGGTATGGCTGACGAAAATGGAGGAATATGCTTTAGGCTTTTGTATTGAGTTGGATCATTTAACGGCTCATTTTTCATGCAATTAACATTGTGTGGCACCTGGTTCTTGTCTTTCACTGTTATAAACTGCTTAATTATTTATGGCAACGCCATTTATCACCCAACATCAAGCCTGCCTTAGGCCGTTTTCAACACACTTTCAAGCACTGCCGTAGCTCAGTGGTATGATACTGGCACGCAAACAACCCGGTTCAAATTCATTCTTTTCTGAATGTTTCGTACCTATTAGCCTTTTTTTTCTTACTTAGTGCTAGAGTAGTTACGGATACCGGCTGTGGTGGTGACATCGAGAGATAACTGCACTGCTAAAATAGGCCATTGTTGCGATCTCATAACAGATTTTGCTTTAGGAAGTGAGCGGTACTGGACCATCGCTTCGTTGCTGACCACACTCAGGGCTATAGAAAAAGGCTGATTAGTTTGTCAAGCACTGAAATTGGCTCAGAACACGCTTCATTCGTATGCAGACTATTTTTATTGTGAATAATTTTATCATTATTTCCTTGATAATAAAGGGTCAGAAAACTGCCAATGACTGCACAATTTTAACTCTCTCTGCCTCTTACCACATGTGTGTGTGGGTTCCCTAAATAGGGGGAGTGGGCGAAGTTTTACTTAAACGTCACCCACCCATCTCCATCATTGGACGTGCTTATAGAAGTACAAGTCTTGCAAATGAGTTGAAGGTTCGAAAAAACTTTGTTAGGTGACCTGGGACTAATTCGCACTTCGAGAAAAGTCTAGGGCCTTCGTTATTTTACTTATTCGCCACTTTCTGAACCCCAAGTCTCGACGAGCTTTATTTCAAAGCCATCAGCTTTTCAACAGCTGTTGCAAATGCTTCTGTTTTATCTAAATGCCACTGCGAAACTGGCTTCTTTTGTGTACGCCTATATTGGAAGGAAGACGATTGCCATAGCTGTGCACCGGTTGCAACAAACCCGCACTTTAGAAAGGAAACTGGCGATAAAACCACTCGAAAATAACATTATCTTTGCTCAAGGTAAGCTCGAATTCTGCTTTACGAATTAGTTTCATGTTGTGCTGGTGCAACCAAATTGTGTCGCCTACAGGACTCGTCTGATGAAATAAACTCTACCGGACAGGCTTCAATCAAAACTCGATAAAAATATCATGATGTCTTTCATACAGTGATGAATTAGAGGAATGGAATAGAACTGCCCGCACGTTCCCGGAGAGGGAAGGGGATGTTTTTTTTATTTCATTGCGAGGAATTTAATGGAATAGAATAGAGGCAAGCTCTAATTCTCCGGAATAGAACCAAGGCCCCCACCGAGCAAAACTGGGCGTCACAGGCAGGTTTTCTGTCTGGAAACATAAATAAGGCGGTCACGATGACTTTTAAATGTGAAGTACATTTTTGCGTACTGCAAACACTTTTGGTATCTATCTATCAATCTATCTATCTATCTATCTATCTATCTATCTATCTATCTATCTATCTATCTATCTATCTATCTATCTATCTATCTATCTATCTATCTATCTATCTATCTATCTATCTATCTATCTATCTATCTATCTATCTATCTATCTATCTATCTATCTATCTATCTATCTATCTATCTGTCTGTCTGTCTGTCTGTCTGTCTGTCTGTCTGTCTGTCTGTCTGTCTGTCTGTCTGTCTGTCCGTCCGTCTGTCCGTCTGTCTGTCTGTCTGTCTGTCTGTCTGTCTGTCTGTCTGTCTGTCTGTCTGTCTGTCTGTCTGTCTGTCTGTACAGCCGTCATTTCGGGTTACCGTCAATCGTAGTTAGACACAGAGGTTGATTTGTATAACAGTGTTTAGGGCTATCATACCCGTTAGCCCCAGCGCAAACACACATGCCTGGTATCAGCTTACTGCTTCTGGTGTTGCTAATATCCATGTTCCTGTCGGAATCGTTACGCAACTGCAAACAGCTGCCCTATAAAACATATGCAGCTGTTTAACGTATGTGTGCGTAGATTTGACATATATTGAGCGCCACTTCATAATGTTTTGCTTAATAAATAAATAAAGCACATTCACCATGCATCCACATGTTTCGCGTGCTTCGCATAACATCGATTCCCAAGCTACGTGTGATCGGCCAAATTTTTTTCGTTGCACTAGAGAATTCCGTTGCAGGAGAGGACAGAGAGTCGTTTGGTTACCGCCGCATTCTTCTGGTTGCCAGCCGCGCCAAGGGAGAACCAAATGAATTGAAGGCAGCAGGAGCAGTAATCTGATGTCACGGTTCCTTCATCCACGCGTTTGCGAATGGAGTTACGCAGCAGCTCAACCAGCTGGTACCTCAAAATTCCGACCACATTGACTTCAATGAAAGGAATGAATAACCAAATCAAATGGACCTGCTCTTTTCTGCCCCATCATATCCGTGGAGACTGGATGTAGGGATTTAAATAGGAATATATCCCCTAACAATGCCACTCAATGCATTAAATGCTCTGCCCCCGTGGTGCATGAAAAACTCGCTCGACAAACTTGCCATTTGTGGCCACAAACCATAAGCGCGCTAATGCTACGCCATACGCACCTATTCTCACTATAGCATCAGGTAAAAAACACAGTAAACGGTGCCTATCAGTACGTTATCCTATTTGCAGCAATTAAATAATAGCGAACTGAGATTTCAGTGATTTATTGCCAAACACATGAGGCCAAATAGTATAGCTATCGGCGCAAACTGTCTCGTACCGAGCACGTTTTGTTAACACTGGATAAGCTAAGCTTTAAAAAAGGTGTCACGACTTTGCCTACAGAACAAAGTTTGCTCTCATTTATCGATGAGTCTTTTGAACTATTAGTAATATCAATGCTTTAGAATGAAGCAGTGTAAGTTCTTTGCGTTGTTTATGACAGAGGGTCTTAAGCGAAATGGCAATATTATTATGCAATTAGGATAGCCAACAAGTGATTTCCTGGTAGTTCTGAATTTTGCCATCCTTATTTCAAATTTAGAACGTTTATTATCGATGCCAGTCTGGTTTCTGGCCTGCCCGTGAAGTTGGTGATGTCGGGTCACTGACTAACCAAACTGGCTCCGAACTGCTCACGTAAACAACACCCGATTAGCCAGTCTCGTACCAAAGATCTCAAGGTCAACCCAACTAGCAAGCCCTCGTCACGAAATTCAGTTCCTGTAGGGCCGTGTCAGGCAGAAATGTTTAAGTCGGAAGAGGGACATTCGACCAGAATGTCAGCGCACCTTGCACTTCGAAATGCCGTTTCGCATACTTGGGAAAAAAAGTAGGCCTCAGGGATTTAGAAACATATCGACACCGCCCTCCAGATATGATTAAATTTGGATGCTGACTTTGAACTATTGAGTTTTACTGCACGGTTACGTTAAGACCTACACCTATATAGTGAGGATTGTGAACCCTTACAAAATACTTGGATGAAGGCACTCAAATGTGGGCCGAACCTCTAGCAAAAGGTACACACTGGGGGGTGCATGTGTGAGACCGCTAGTCATACGTAGATGATTCAGTGAAGGCATACGGAAGAAGCACTGTGATTCTCTATGTACAATACATACGCTTCATCTCAGCAGAATCCACGTTTGCCAATGCCTACTTTTTACTTGTACTATTCTTTTCTCTCTGCGTTGCCTAGAAGCGACGCTTCTGTTTGTTCCCAGCACAGAGAACTCGCACTCATGGAAACAGCGGGACGCTCTTGTGTGGGGAAAGGACGAAGCCGCATATGTAAGCCTTGTTTGCGTGGAAAACAGACGCTGACGTGCCGTGTGACTCAGCACCCGAAACGGCTGACGTTCAGTGGTGCGTGAAAAGAGTTTGCCTCCTGCGTCGAAGGGGAAATCGGAGACAGTGACGAATGAGGAAGCCGCGTGCGGCTGCCTGTTTTTCCTAGAAGGGCACGCCTGGAGACACTGAGGACCGGAGGGGATACTATACAGACCCGGGGATTGGTGAGGTTGGAGCAGTAGTGGAGATGAAGCTCTGAAAACAGCTCTCTGAAGGCAATAAGCAACTTCCTTCATACTGTATCATCTTGCTGGAAGCGAGTGTTCACAAAAGCAGTAGTGAAGTAAGCGAAGTGACCCTCACTCTGGCAAACATTTATAACGCACATATTGTTACAAATGTCCAAATGAATTTATGAACGAGCAGTTTTGTTAATGTGGTGACACTATTGCTACAGCAAAGTGGAGGGCCCCGCCGTGGTGATCTAGTGGCTAAGGTACTCGGCTGCTGACCCGCAGGTCGCGGGTTCGAATTCCGGCTGCAGCGGCTGCATTTCCGATGGAGGCGGAAATGTTGTAGGCCCGTGAGCTCAGATTTGGGTGCACGTTAAAGAACCCCAGGTAGTCGAAATTTCCGGAGCCCTCCACTACGGCGTCTCTCATAATCATATGGTGGTTTTGGGACGTTAAACCCCACATATCAATCAATCAGCAAAGTGGAGGCTTTTGTCCAGTACACATTGTCAACGATTCAGCAATATGTATCTGACAAATATCTGCGGTTTCAATACAGTTCTTGGGTTGCGCATCTTATATTTTTTAACAAAGTTTTCGAGTTTATTAGTTCAAATATAGCTGTATTATCTTTCTTCTTGACTGAATCATTGCAGTGCTTTCCATATTACGAAAACCCCCACAGTAATAGCCGGTACAGTTATGCCAAAGGTGACTGATACAACAGCCATAAACAGCACCGCAAGCATTCACCTCTTAGCGCCACCTTTTTTTTTCTTTCCGCAGATTTTATTCCAGAAGTGGTTTTTTACACATTTGATACACAAGTCTGTAACGTCGTAGGACAGGCGTTCAGAGGAAATTTCAAAGCACATTTAGTGTTTTATTCACCGCTGTATATTGTGAATTCCCGACTTGAAGAGAAAAGACTGTTACTTTGGCTGCGCAGCAATCAGTTTTTGTCGTTTAAATGTTGATGGAAATTTTAACGATGTTTTCAACAAAATGTCTTGAGGCTTTTTTTTCTATTGCTACCTAAGAGTCAACAAGTATAGTAGGATAAATATGTTCCACCCCATATTATCGGTCCAATGCATCCCAAACTTTACGGGCATCATCCGTCCAAGTTTAATGGAAACCAAAATGTCACTCTTGCCTGCTCGATGTAGTAGTTAAAATTGCTTTCATTTACAAATATTTACTTTCAGTCGCACCTGTGCGTTTATTTAAAAAGGTGATGACATCAATATCCGAGGCTATAACAAGCCTCTTGTGGGTTTCTTCTGTGTGCAAGGATACTCCACATCAAGGGTCGGACACAGCGAGACTGTCAATGTGTGTCTTTTGGATTTGTTTATATGTAATGAAAAGAGCTTCGATGTCTGATTCTGTATGTCTATTTAGCATATTTTTGCATTTATGCTATTATTGTGTTTTGTTCTTTTGCTGCTTCTTGTATTTTTATTATTACTCCGTGTAGTGCTGTTTTCTGAACCTTTTAACATTTCGCGTAGCGAAGCCACGTCAGGCCGAATGGCCTCTAGCTTCGATTCGTTTTTATGCATCTTTCCGGAAATAGAATCTGTTCAAAATCAGAATTCAAAAATATATTACGGCGATAGCAATTATATGACCACTCTCCGCTGGAGTTTGCCGCTGGCGTCGGTGTCGACGTCGCCGTCACTCACCGTATATGTAGACGTATATACATATATGCACGAATGCAAGAAAGGAAACGATTGAGCAAAAAAAGGCTGGTGCGCAGAATTGAACGTGGGACCTCTGAATCGTGAATGCGGGTCGTTAGCCGCTGAGCCACGCAGGAGCAAATTCCTTCAACGTTAGAACGACAAGCTATTTATATCTACCACTTACCGCTGTTGATGGGCCTCTCGGGGGTAACTATCGGGTTTTCAGCATTACCAGCAAGATCGCACATTGAGCGCGCTTCGCCAAATCTTCACGACGTGGTGGCGCACGCTCTCATCTCCCGCGCGTATTTTTTCCCGCGGAGAGGATGGAGTGGACGCTCACTCGCGCACCCTTATCTCGCGGTGGGGTAGATCGTACGTCTTGGCTGACGTTGGGCTTTCACTGCAATGATTCTGTTTTAGTTACCGGGCGCACAAAGGTCCCTGCAGTCGTTGCACAGTCTCAGTTGGTGAAAAGGACACACTTTTCAGAGACAGCGAAGTGACAACTGAGACTCTTATTTGGCGTTCATCTGTGCCTGTGAGTACGTTTTGTACATCATTTGTGCGTTAGAAAAGCGGGGCACGTTTCGATCTGCTTGCCAACCTGTGAGTCATCTTGCAATTTGTTGCTACCACATGGCAAAGCTATAAATTTTTCCAGTTAATTTCCAAAATTCACATCACTGCTCGTGTTCACGATCGGGTGCCCTTGCTAGCGTGCCACCACTGATGTAGCTTTAAAGGAAGAGCAGCAAAATTTCAAGTGATGTCACAAAAGATCTGTAGTGTAATCAGGAATCTGCTCCACCTTCGCCACTTTTATACCCGCACATGATCGTTTGCAACACAACTTGCGGCTGCTGCAGTTAACCATAATAATTAGTTGGCGCGTTTGTATTGCCGATACTTTTGTGACACATGCGTGCATGAGAAAACGATACCAGTTACGTGCGCTACAGCCTTGTGTGGTCAGGTGACTAAGCAACCTACAATGATACGTCATTGCCCAATCAAAGGACCCCTGACAGCGAAAGTTTTGTTTGAGGGTTGTTTTCACAGTGACTTGTAGCTTTGCGTCTGGTAATGCCGAAACTATATCGTAAGTGCTCTAACGCAGCGTATAATTAAGGCTATTGGTGCTATTTCAGAACATTTTTGCGTGAATGTTAAGCGCCCGCCTAATAAACTTAAAAAAACTAGTGCCCCGCAGAGGAGCTGCGCCTGAGACTATCTGCGATCAAGCTTCGGTGAAGCTGAAACACGCTGTTTTCAAATTGGGGGACCCACTAGTGGTGAAGAATGAAACGATGTTGGTAATTTGAGCATGTCCCCCTCCGAAGACAGAGAAGCATTCCTGGCGTAAGCAGCCTAAACCACCTCGAGAGCAGCGCGACAGCAGAGTGAGAGGGTGACGAACAACAGTCTTCGCCAGGTGCCAGTCGGGGTATTTTGCGCGGCCTGCAAATGTTATTGATCTCTGCAACGTCACAAGGGAATCCCCTGTTTAAGTGAAACAACAAAAAGTCGATTATACCTGAATACTCAGTGGAGCACGCACCCTTACCTTATACCAAATTGATATATCTTCTAGACAATGCTCGCCACTAACATTCTGTCAGAGCTGGCATCACATGTAGGACTATGAAACAACACAAGCATCTCAACTTTCTAAATTTGGTGTCAGGGGTCCTCTAAGAGGCCGGATCTGAAACCGAATGTTCTTCACATGAATAGGGTAATACTAAATAATTTATTGGCAATACATGAATCATGGTGCGCGTATCATGCTTCCTGGAGGTTTAGAATATTTCGCAGCAAAGAACACGCATGCCGCGAATACTGTGGCACAACGCCGTTAAGTATGTTGCGTGTTCAAGTGATTCGGAGAGCGGTGGCAGCGTAACGCCATCGAAGAAATGAGACGAGAAATGGTCATCCATTTCTTTTGCCTTCTTATTTTTCTCGTTTCTTCTTCTCTCGGTTACGCGTGACAAGGGACAAGGTTAGACTAAGACGAGCTTCGTGTCTCAAATGCACGTAAGCGTAAGAGCCCCGCGTCTACTTCGTCCTCTTTGTTTCAGCGATGATCGCGTGAGCAACGCCTCCTTTAATTCTTTCAACTTCAGCGCAAATGCAGGCTTCTCAACAGGAGCTCAGCCTACCTTAGTTGAAGGAGTGGCCTTGACGCGACGTTACATGACGGGTAATGCTGCTTCTGTCACACATTCATCCGAGCGCTTTCCCACAGAGATGCCATAGACGTGTTTCCCGCTCTGATACCATACGTCTGTCAGATCTGTTCCTTCTTTCTTCTTCTTTGTGGCTTGAAGTATTGTCTTCACCACATCACAGCGCTGTTAAGGTCAGCGCATGCAGAAGCGTTGCAGTGACACCTCCCCAATCTTAACCCGCTTAGCGTCACGAACAGCGACACGCTATCTCACAACACAGAGCCAGCGTGATCGTAAACATTTTGAACACGAGGAACGCAACATGCCGCCCCACGAAACTGTACGCTACGTACACTGGAGTGGGGAAAAAATACTCCATATGATTTCTGTCGTGAGGCACTACACTATGGGTTTTCTCCCCGATGACCGCAAACTATACGTGAAGGCTAGGAGTTTGACGAGAGCAGGAAGTAGCCTGAGGAGTGAGTGGTGAACGGCTGGATCAGGTGCACCTGTGCGGCATTGATAAGATATGTGAGGTGCTGGCGTGAGCAGCACGCAGTCTGGCCGTGAAGGCACACAGTCTGGCCGTGAAGGCACACAACGCTGATCATTGCAATGCGTATGAAAGAACTCAGAGAAATGCTTGTTCCGCTGAAGAAAGAGCTGATTTGTATGCTTGTACGAAATCACGAATAAATTAGAGCTGCCGTTATACATGCTGCACATTTTTACCCCGGAAGCTCGTCGTGAAGGTCCTGCCGTTCGCGAATCCAAAGCAGAACCGTATCGTCCCTCAAGCTGCTAATGCTAATTGGTTTATATAGTGTTCCAGATGTTGCTATACCATTAACCACTTTGTCATTCGGTTGAAAGCACGGAGTTTGTTGGATCAATTATTCGATTAGGACTGTAACGAATAAAGAAGTCAAGAACTGGAAAAAGATCGTACGTTATAAGAACAACTGCGTTCAGCAAATTGCGTTGGCAACTTGTCTTCTCAATGCCCCGCCATGGTGGTTTAGTGGCTAAGGTACTCGGCTGCTGACCCGCAGGTCGCGGGATCAAATCACGGCTGTGGCGGCTGCATTTCCCATGGAGGCGGAAATGTTGTAGGCCCGTGTACTTCGATTTGGGTGCACGTTTATAACCACAGGTGGTCGAAATTTCCGGAGCCCTCTACTACAGCGTCTCTCATAATCATATGGTGGTTTTGAGACGTGAAACACCAAAAATCAATCAAAACTTGTCCTTTCAATTTTATTAATGAGCAAAAGTACGCGCCGTATATTAGACACACTTCATCGCAGGGCTACACTATCCAAAAAGAACGCGTTATTCTCCCCGACGCTGCTGCCTTGACTAATTAGCGCATTTCAAAACGAAGGTACTTCCAATTTATCTCGTCGCCTTGTCAGTGCCCAAGGTGAAGCATCTCGACTCTCATCCTAGCATCCAACTCTCCACTCTGTTCCAGAAACACACACACCTGCGACATCTCAAAACGATTCAGAGCCCATGCCTATGGACGTAGAACTCTTACAATACGCTGACTCATGACCGGAAGTGCTCTCGCGTATACGCAGGACAGCTATTCGAACCGCATGCGGCGTATTTATTCTTCACTTGTTCTTATTTTTTGCAACCTACTGCGTTTCCTCGAACAGTGCGAGTGTGCTTCTACATTCCAGTTTTATCGTGACCCTGGTTTGTATATATTTCCTTTTGTTACCATTTATTCCCTGGCGAAATTATGCCCATGCCCTCGGGAATAGTCCTGTGTAAAGCTAAGCCTATTTCAAGCCCCACTCCTTACAAAAAGCAATTTCTTTTTTTTTAGTCTTTTTGTTCAGTATTTCAATGGTTACAATTTACTTGCCTTGATGCACACAGCCGTAACCTTACCCTCGTAATGCCGGTAACCACTGTCCATATATGACACGTGGCGTTTGCCTGCAGCCCCCCTCCCCCTGTGAAAAAATGTGGCTTCGGTCAGTTGGGGTGGCCGTCTAGATTACGAGGCTTTACGCAATCAAATATCTATACCGTGCAGTAAACGGTTGTGGGGCAAGACAGCTAAACAAGGAAAATAGAAAGGCAACACAGGTAAAAAAAACAACGCTAGAGGGACTTCCTGTGCGCCTACCTCCTATATATGAGTGTGTTGGGTAAGGGAGGGCCAAGCAACTGGCCTTAGTTGAAAGTGCCTGTTTCCCTCCCTGCCAACGCCTGCATAGAGAACAGGACCTCTTGTCCGCCCTTTCTGCCTCCGCGGCATAGCAAAAGTGACCGGGTTTTTCCCCCCTCCAATACGTTTTCGTGTTTGCATAAGGTCAGAATCGGAGCGGGCTCGCACAGCTGGGACGAATGCGGTGAGCTCCCGGACCTTGAACCACGAGTGAGCCGTAAAGAGAAAAAAAAATCTGAACTTATACGAGTAGAGCTAGGGAACGAGAGGAACACCACCCAGCAGAAAAGCACCGTTTGCTTAGTCACCGCTCAGTCATTCATTTTGCCAGCGATCAGATTAGCTAAACGTATTGCACGTACAATAAAAAGGTAATTACGTGGAATTGGTTTGTATCTCGCACTAAATACTTGCCTGTAGGAGCGCTATACGTTCTGTGCACACTAAAACAAGCAAAACAAAAAGAATACATTTTCTCACAGATTTGCTGAAATTTGTTTTAAAACGTGCGTGATGTCGGTCTTGTTACCGTTGCAAAGTGTAATTCCGGTCCAATATCTTTCTTCAATATGCTAACTGCTTTTTTGGAGCTGTATGAGCTACAGCATGAGCTATGTTTCAGCTGAGCAGCACCGCGCGTATAAAAAACATTAACTGAATGCTTAACTCATGCTGTGAAAAAAATACTTCCAATAGCCTCTGAATAGAGGTTGATGTAGCCATATGAATTTTCCTGTGGTCTTACTAATAATCTGGCATCACTTTAAACAGTGCTTTCATAAGATGTTACTTAATTGTGACGGAAAAGTTCGCGGAACACAAGCTGGTAAAATTGTGGGCTCCCGATTGCGTGAATCGCTGCCTAGAAAAAGCAGAGTCGAATTGCAAGCAATACTTGCTGCCCACTAGTATCAGTTACCGGCTGTAGCTAATCTAATAAGCGGTAACGCAAGTCGGCATTAATATAAATAGCATTTTAGTATATATCATGCTATGGAGAGCACCAAGACGTAGGTGGCTAGATAGATAGATAGATAGATAGATAGATAGATAGATAGATAGATAGATAGATAGATAGATAGATAGATAGATAGATAGATAGATAGATAGATAGATAGATAGATAGATAGATATCGTCGAAGCGCCATTGTTTCGCGGAGCAAATCTTTGCATTTATTATGGCTCTTTCGCGAATAACAATAAAGTTTTTAGAAGTGCCCGCGCTTTCTTTTATAGAGGGGGGGGGGGTTGCTTTAAGTAATCTACCGCTGAGCGCCTCGAGTAGATTCTTCGTTTCAGGAGTATGTCATCAAATCAGCCGATATAAACACACAAACCTTCAAACACACCTCAGTTTCTCACCAAATGTTCTCTTAAAAAAGCTGTCAGTAGCTTTCGCTCGCGCCCTTTCCGTTCAGCTGTCCATCTTTACTAGAATCACTGGTGACATCCCTTTTATAGAGCCAGACTTGACATTGTCTCTGGGCATGCCTGATTTCTTATGCCTATGAGAGTAACTTGAAACAGCATGCGTTATGTTCTTTTAAATGACTATGTTCCATACTATATGCATGCTTTAGTATTGTCGTTGTCTCGAGCGGAACGTGAATGAACAAAACAGTCAGTTTAGCCTTAGTATTGTTGGTGTCTCGAGCGGAACGTGAATGAACAAAACAGTCAGTTTAGCTTAGCTGCGCTTTGTCATGCTGAAGAGATTGTACTGAATTCACTCCAAAGAAAAATACTGAAGATGTGAACGTGTCTTGCAACAAAAGTTAGAAAATGAAGTCATCCAAAGGGAAAAATCAGGAAGAGTGAAAACCATAGGTAAACCGATACAAAATTCAACACAGGCTCATATGAAGCCAGTAGAATGCCGGATAACATACATGCAATAAAAGTTTTCAGCTGCCAAACCCCCAATGACAAGCTTCAAGGTTGTAGTCTCGCAACCAATCACAAATAAAAAGAGCTGGAGAGCGGAGTGGCTCAGCAAAAGGGCGATGACGCCGAAAATCACTTTTCGCAGAGGGAACTAGGAGGTGAGGGACCTGAGTCCCATTGTCGGCCGCCGCTTGTCGGAACGCGCGAACAACACGCGCCCATCCATTTTGAACCACGGGGGTGAGTCCCCGCACATTCGTTTGGGAGGGGCTGGACCCTCCATCCATTTTGAACCACGGGGGTGAGTCCCCGCACATTCGTTTGGGAGGGGCAGGACCCTCCAAGGAGAGGGTCCAGCCCCTCCCAAAATTAGCTTGTCAGATTTGCAAAATCTACCTATGCCGCCATAAGCTAATTGAATGAGCACGGACACGAGCATCCTCGACCTCTTTAGTAAGGTTGAGAGTCTAAAATCGGAGCGGCTTACTTCAGTTGCTCTTGCAAAAAAAAGAAAAAAAGAAATCACACTGGCATTTTTTTTTTCAATGTGCTATACTCTGTTAGTTGCTACTGCTAGCTGCGGAAAAGCGTTTGATGCTCTCTTAGACTGAAATAAAGGCATTGCCCCAGTATTGCCAGATATTACCGTGCTTGTGTAATCAAGCAAAGTCGGCGGACCTGTTAGCTTCGCATTTAAGACTGGAACGTGGTAGCGGTAGCATGTATCCCTTTTCTCCCTCCTTCCCCACACATCCGCTACCTTCTTCCCAATTGCTCGCTTGCATGACTTCCCTTTTCAATAAAGACCTCAACAGTGCCACCAGTTAAGCCAAAGTAAAAACGCCCGCCGGCTCCTATGTATTCATTTGATTTTATTACATATTGCAATCACGTCCAACACTACTTTTTCGCTCAAAATCGCATACGCCACACACCGAAATTCGCGTGAAACCGGTATTGAACGCTAGCGTGGTAATGAAAATTGGCAGATTCCACGTACAGTGAGAATCGACGATATGCGAAGTATGAATGAGGAAGGTTGATATGTCACTTCAAAATAAGCACAACGTTACGAGACGGTGGCAAATTATGCTGCACATGACTTACATGTGATGATTATCATGTTTGGATGTGCCAGTTACCTTATTCACGTCACCTGATACCAAATTTGGTATATGTTGAGCTAGCGAAACGGCCGCGAGCGTGCAATGAGCGTAGCATGTAGGCAAAGTTTACATTACACGCCATTATTATATGTTTGCATGTGTCATTTACCTTCGCCGTCTATTCACGTCACGTAAAACCAAATTTCGTATATGTGGTATATGTGGAACAAGTGAAAAGCCCCCGAGCACGCTATGAGCGTAGCTTGTAGTATTGCTCCACATGACACGCATATTAAGATAATCATATTTCAACGTGTCATTTACCTTCGTCGTCTATTCACATCAAGTGATACAAAACTTGGTATATGTGAAGCTAGCAAAATGACCACGAGCGCATGATAATTGTGGCATGCAGTCATGTTGGAACATGACACGCATATCACCACTACCATGTTGGAGATGTTATTTACCTATGTCTTCCGTTCGCGTCACGTAATACCGAATTTTGTGCATGTGAAGCTCGCGAAACGGCAGCGAGTGCATTATGATCGTAGCATGTAGTCATGTTGTAATATCACATGCATCTCATTATTATGATGTTTGCACCTGTCACTGTGCATTTGACCCCCACATTTGTAGCAACGATTTTTTTCCTATTGCGACTGCGTTTACTAGAGCGCCTTCACCCACTGACGGCGTCGCTACATGGTGGCAGCGGAACCCACCTGATGCATCAATGGCGTCAGCGTTATCACCACCGCCGAAGCCCATGGAGGCGTCACAGGACCCTTGGATTGCTTGGAAACTTAGAAAAGTGAGTTTCTGCTGTTTTCCACTGCTACTAAGTTGATAACACAGCCAAAGGATGTTCAAGCAGCCACTTTGCTAGTTACCATAGGCGAAGAAGCTCGAAAGGCGTACAGTACCTTCAAGTTCGAGTAAGCGGGAGACAGAATTGAAGTGGAAGTCCTGATTAAGAAGTTTGAAGAGCACTACAGGCCCGCGACCAACTTGACATTTCAAGAATTTCTTTTCGGTTCAAGAAACCAGAAGACAGGTGAACCATTTGACGAGGGGCTAACAGAACTGCGTGTGTTAGCGAAGAACTGTGAATTCAGGAGTCTCAAAGACCGCATGTTGCGCAGCTGAATCATTCTGGGCACAACGGATAAGACCCTACAGCAAAGATTGATAGCGGAAAACCCGACGTACGAAAAGACCGTCGACATGTGCTGAGCGCAGGAACAAAGCAAAGAGCCTTTCAGAGAAATAAGTTGAGCCAGAGAATCAGGTGAAGGCACTCTAGTAAATGCAGTCGCAATAGGAAAAATTCGTTGCTACAAATGTGGAGGTCAAATGCACCGCAGTGACATGTGTCCAGGGAGGGGGAAAACATGCCGAAAGTGCGGAAGGTTAAAACATTTCGCTAGAGTATGCAGGTCATCCAAGTATCTGCAAAACGTGCCAACAAATACGAGATCTGCGAGCAGAAGACAACTATTTTTTTTTACAAACGTTGACTGTCGGCGCAATCGCTAGTGATGACTGGAGCGCAACTGTGTACATCGAGGGCTATCCCATCACATGCAAGCTAGATACCGGTGCAAACTGTTGTGTAATTTCAAGAAGTGATGTTTCAAAATTGCTATATAAAACTCAGCAACCTTGCAACGTTAAGCTCACAGCATTTTTTGGGCACACAACAGCCGCGCACGCGCAAGTTCAGTTGATGCTTTCAGCAAATGGCAGAACCAAAGGACAAACATTTTTCATTGTCAATCAAGACATCCCTGCCACTCTGAGTGGTGCAGCAGCTGAAAGTCTTGGCTTCATCTACCGTATGCGAGACCTACAGCATGAACTGTACCCGCCAGTACAATCTTTGGCAGACGTATTTGAAGGACTCGGGCAGCTAAAAGACTTCGAGTATGACATGAAGCTCAAGCCAGACGCAGTGGGAGTCGTCGTTCTGGCGAGAAGAGTTCCCGTTGTTTTTCAGGACAAAGTCAAGGCAGAGCTGCAGCGAATGGAAGCCCAGGGCGTCATCGCAAAGATAACCGAGCCAACCGAGTGGTCTAGCCATATGGTAACAGTTGTAAAGAAGGACAAGGTTAGAATTTGCCTGGATCCTACAGCGCTTAACAAAGTGCTGCTGCGGGAGCATTATCCAATGCCAACCTTGGAAGACGCAGCCTCACAACTATCCGGTGCCAAGTACTTCTCAACGCTTGATGCGGCGTCAGGGTTCTGGCAAATTAAGCTAACCGAATCAAACTCAAAATTCTGTACGATGAGCACGCCGTATGGGCGTTATCTGTTTCTTCGAATGCCCTTCGGCATCGCGTCTGCACCAGAAATATTTCAAGCAGCTATGCATCGCATGCTGGAAGGTTTGCCGTGCATAGCCGTGATAATGAATGACATATTGCTTTGGGACCGCACAAAATAGGAGCACGACAACAACCTGTCACTTTTGTTGTTACGCTGTCGTGAAAACAACCTCAAGCTTAACCTAAAGAAATGCACTTTTTTGCAGCCTGAAGTCCGCTACCTCGGGCACATTCTTAGCACTGAAGGCCTTCGCCTGGACCCAGGTCGAGTGAAAGACATATTAAAAATGGAAAAACCAAGGAATTGTAAGAAACTCCAAGTCTTTTTAGGCATGATGAATTATGTACAGCGCTTCATTCCTAACATGTCTGACGTGACAGCCCCACTAAGAACATTGCTGCACAAAGACATTGCATGGGTTTGGACTGACTCTCAGCAGCGAAGTTATGAAATGTTGCGTGAAAGCTTAGCAAGTGCACCAGTTCTTTCTTTCTTCGACGCAAATAAGCCAGTAACCCTCTCAGTTGACGCCAGCCAAAAGGAAGTTGGCGCTGTGCTTATTCAAGACGGCCGTCCTGTCGCATTCTCGTCACGTTCACTAACAGAGGCGCAGCAACCCTACGCTCAAATTGAAAAGGAAACATTGGCAATTGTACATGGTTGCGTCAAGTTTCACGATTACATCTTCGGCCAAGAAACTGCGATCGTTGAGGCCGATCACCGCCCCTTGGTGCTGATATTCAGCAAACCGCTTTATCAATGTCCGCTTCGCTTACAGCGTCTGCGTTTGACTTTGCAACGATATCCTATTACATTGATCTACAAGCCAGGGAAAGAGGTCTTCCTAGCTGACACCTTATCTAGATTTCCCAGCGAACAGCTAGCTCATGCAAGAAGAAACGGAGCAATTTCAAGTGAATGTGCTTGAGTACATTACAGCTTCGCAGCAGCGCCTGGGGTATCTTCGTGCTGCAACGAATGCAGATCCGGCCCTGGTCAAACTTCGAGGTTACGCTGAAACAAGCTGGCCTAAAAAGAGCGAGGTGCCCGAAAGTGTTCGTCAGTACTGGTCCTACAAGGAGGACCTACACACACAGGATGGTCTTGTTTTTCGCAGCAACAAGGTAATTATAGCAACCTCACAGAAACAAGAAATTATGTTGCTGCTTCACGCTGCGCACCCGGGAGTTGAAAAGATGAAGGCGCGGGAAAGAGACATAATGTGCTGGCCAAATATGCCGCGTGAAATAGAGCAATTTTGCAAAAAATGCAAGGTCTGTCACAAGTATCAACCGCGGAATTCCAAAATGCCTCTTCACAGCCACGAAATCCCAAAACTGCCATGGGAATTCGTTGGCATGGACCTGTTTTTCCACGAAGGCCGTGAATCTGCCATAATAGTGGACTTCTATTCTTTCTTTTTCGAAATCTGTGAACTTCAGCAGAGCACTGCTAGTGCTCTGACAGTATGGTGCACAGAATTGTTCGCCACTCATGGCTTACCGTCGCAGCTCTGCAGTGATAATGGCCCGCAATTCAACAGCCACCTTTTCAAAGAGTTCTTGCGACAACTAGGCATTACCCATATTACGACAAGCCCTTATCAACCCCGCGCCAATGGTATGAAGGAAAGAGCCGTACAGGAAGCTAAAAAGCTCCTAAAGAAAAGTGGACGCAACCGGGTTGATTTATATGGCGTTGCTAGAATGGCGCAATACCTTCAGATATGATGTGCTAAAGTCCCCTGTGCCGAGACTCATGGGACGGCAAACCAGGACCCTCCTGCCTGTGTCTAACAGCCACCTGGAACAAGAAGCAGTACCTAGCAAAGCTGTTCACAACAGGCTCAGAGAGATCCGTCAACGCCAGAAGGTCTATTACAACCGCGGAACGATGGATCTGCCGGCCCTCTCTCCAGGCCAGCCAGTGTCCGCATACGACACCCTCCAGCGAACATGGTCACCGGCGGTTTTTCTGAGGCCAGCCAGCACGCCCCGGTCAGTGATCTTTAAAACAGAAGAGGGTCGAGAATTCAGGCGCACAAGAGAGCACCTGCGGGACAGGACAACCCACAGCGACGAAGGCCCCAGAGAAGACAACTCACTTCGAGAGCTTCGTCGAAGCGCAAGAGCTCGCCGCCAGCCCTGTCGATACCCACAGCCTGAAAGGCAAAATTAATTTGCGCTACAATAAAAGGAAGATGTAATCCGGCTGTACGTGCAGCCATCAGATAACACCCGTAATCACGTAACATGTTACGTCACGCATCTCTTTATATAGCACTAACCCAACTGCAATAAAGTGTTTGTTCACCCGACTGACGGCGTCCCTACAGTCACATATCCTCGTCCTCCATTCACATCATGTTGTTATATGGCACGCACCTCATAATTTTCCCGTTTGCACTGGTGACATACCTTTGACATTCATTCACGTCCCGTAATACCAAATTTGGTATATGCAAAGATAGCTAAACGGCCGTGAGCGCATCCTGAGCTTGGTATACAGTCATGTTGTCACTTGACACGCATGTCATGATTTTCATGTTAGGGTCTGTCGCTTGTGTTCGCAATTCAGCCATGTCATTCCACACCAGTTTAGCAACATGTCATGTGAACGAAACCACCTCAAGAGCAGCAAGACCATGAAATGTAAATCCCGACATTCATGACATGCATATTATGATTTTCATGTTATGACTAGTCACTTGTGCTTGTCATACAGTTAAGTTATGCCATACAAATTCTGGTATCGATACCATTATCGAAACAGCCAGGAGAGCTAAAAGACTTAGGTGGCTAGATAGATAGATAGTAGATAGATAGATAGATAGATAGATAGATAGATGGATAGATAGATAGATAGATAGATAGATAGACAGATAGATAGATAGATAGATACGTTAAAAGTCGCTGAAGTTAGCTAAGAAATTCTTCGCATTTAAAAACGCTGCGCCGAACGGTCTGTTTGAATGAACTGAAATGAAGACGAAGGAGAAAGGATATTCTCATGGCATACTTAGGAACAATGGTTGGATGGTTGGTTGGTCCCTATATTTCTGGCGCGCCCCACCCCGGGGCATGGGCAATGAAACGGACGGAGGGTACCTTATCTTGATACAAAATTGTCTTAACAGCTGAAGACGTTTAGATATATCTGTTTTTAAAAAAATATTTTGGTAAAACATTAGTAAAAGTCGATAAAGTACAAAGAAGAAAAGCCAAACAAGCCAATAAGGTTAAAAATAAAGTGATTGCATGCCTAACCTTGACATTCCATTCGTTTTGTTTTCTTTATAGAATTGCATACGGCTTCACAAACATTCTTGTGGCGAAAGCCCTTTTTAGTTTCTTTAAAAAAAAGTACTACCGTGAGGGATAAATTCAAAGCCAGCCTACCAAAAGCATCTGGTAACAGTCTTTTTCTTTCATTCACAAAGAAAAAAACCTGCGTTTTCAGAGAAAATGATGCTGAGATTCACTCTCGTTGCAGTGGAGGTGTGAAGTTGGCTGTACTATAGAGCAGACCTGTGTATTGGTAAACTTTCAGTGCGGGGGGGGGGGGGGGGGGAGTGGCTTGGCATCATTTTCTCGTAATTAATGACTCCGCCCTTCTAGAGGGGCACCGTCTACCTTTCCAAAGATGCCTAAAATTATAAAACTCGGATGTCGCCAAGCAACGCATTTCATTTATTCAACATGGCAAGATTTTCAAATTGTGCCATGGCAATAAATGCTTGCATCATCACTATAGAAATTAAGCGACCATTATGAGAGGCCACTGCAAATGTATTTCCATAGCCATTGTGAGTCGGGATTAGCAGAATACAGCAACAAAGTCATAATGTGTGATGTCTATTCAGGAACTTCAATGAACATGAAGTGCGAGTGTATGGGTTTTATTTGCATTGCCATGAAGTCGTGTTGGTGAAAAAGGCACACTTAGACAGCCCGTCCAAGATTAAACATTTGTTGTAAAAGATAGGAGGTAAATAAAAAGGCAGACTGAAGTAATCGACTTTGTACATTGATAACGGCGAAGAAAACTTCAGCTGTCGACAACACCGATTTGCGGAGAGTTGCGTCGACATTTACACATGCCGCATAAAAAGTTTTAGCGTTATCACTGACGCTTGAGGGAGCTCTGGAACAAACTTGACTACGTGCGTCGTGCGAGTAGTTTCACTGGAATGATCCGAGACACCCTCAAGGCTTTCCATTGCTTAGAGCCAATGCTGGTGCAAGTCGAATACATAAAAATAAAGCACTAAACACGCATGGCTGCATAATCATACCTAAATTTATAGACATTTAAATGTATCCCGGAGGCCCACCCTGGTGCAAATGTGCACCACCCCACTGCTATGCAGTAGAACCGCTCATGAAGTGGGGAAAGCAGCAGGCCTATACTAATGAGTGTTCGCGCAATGCAGCTGGGTTTTTGCTGCAGCCCAGTCAGACTCAAGAGGAATGCTTGGCTTCAGGGTTCGGTCTCTGCCATTATGGATGCCTATAGCGAGTTACAGAGCATGCTGAAACACTTTGGTATTACCAACCAGGCTTAGTACACATCGTCAGAAGCAAGTATATGGAACTTACGCCGCTTCCCACTCAATATTGTTGAAGAATATAAAGTGATAGACTTTTAGGCAATAGTAGCGAAGGTTCGGCTAGTTGGTGGTTCATGCTTAAAATGTAAAAACTGTGCTAAACATACAGACAAGGACAGAGGAGGAGACGAAACCGCGCTGAACTCGCAACTAAACTTTATTGGAAGACACACACTGCATGTTTTTTGGCAAATATGAAGGTGTGTCCCACACGTGTTTCTGTTCACTATGATTAGGCATATTTCATACCTTGTTTGCTGTGCTACGCTGACGCCTTTGGTTTTCCACGTGACTGAGTCAACTGCAAGTTATCGGTGCGGGTGTCTTCTAATAAAGTTTAGTTGCGAGTTCAGCGTGGTGTCGTCGCTTCCTCTGTCCTTTTCTATATTTCTTGCGCTGTTTTTACAACCCAAGCAGAGACCTTTAGGCTTTCCATTTTTTATAGTGGAGTAGCTTACGGCGGAGTTCAATCCAGTGTGTGGCGTGACCACCCTTACTTCTAGCTCATATTGAAGCATCCGCTTTCAACAGTGAGTGAAATTCTGCCGCCAAAACGCAGCGTCATTCGCACTGAACGCGCCCCCCACCGCCGAATATGCCATCTACCACGGCGCGAACGCGGGATGGATGCGCTGTCAACCAGTTGTTGTCGCGGCTGGCATGTGCCACTGCGCTATCCAGTGGTCTCGACTGCGATTGTTCTCATACGCAGGATGCAAGAAGAAGCAGTACTGCTTACTTTGCTGTCAAGCCGCTGTCGTGTAATGCACAAACAGGAGCAAAAACCGCCTGCGCCTGCGGCGTTTGCGGGTTTATCTTGCTCTGCAAGAGCGTGACAATCTCGGTCACGCCAAGAACAAGCTCGCTCACCTCTTCCACGAAATAGGGGCATGAAATAGGCAAAGAGTGGTTTAAATTTTTATGTGCACTGCAACATGACAAGTGAGTATAGAGGTTGCAGCACGAACGCGCTATAGTATTATTACATGCCGAGGTGGGCATTCCCAATGCCACAATCAAAACTCAATTGAGCACATGCCTTCTCGTTGCGCTTACTTCAAACCCATTCGTACCCGTCGTTAGCATACCTAAACGCAATTTATCCTCACGAATTTCCCGATGTCGCCTGCGCCGCTTGCGGGCAAACCGCTACATTAGCACACATGCTCTGGGAGTGCGGGTCGCTTGGATCGACTTCTAGCAAACCCAAGTGGGATGTGCTTCGGCACAGCCCAGAACTTCATGACCCAATCCTGGCCGTCCAGTGTGCCCGCGACAGGGCCGTCAGGCTAGATCTGCCGGTCTCCACGTGGGAGTAGCCGGGTGACGCGTGGCAACCTCAGCGTCTGCACTGGACCATAATAAAGTTGTTCTCACTCACTCACTCACTCACTGAGCACGTGGGGGCCTGCGTAAATGGCTGTGTAAGAGGCTGTGGCTTTTCCCCCTTACATTCCTGAGAATTCACGTATTGAGGTCGGGAAACGAGATTCTGCAGACGCAGGATGAACGCACGTCCTTCGGCGTGGCGTGCCGATGCACACGCGTGGCCTGCTCCAAAAGAGCGGGACGAGTACAAGCAACAAAAAGTACAGTGAATTCATTGTGGGCTCAACTTGCAAGACCGCGTTAACAGATGGAAATGGGCCCATGATGAAGAAAACTTTAAGAGGACTCATGCGCTGCTTCACATTCTACTCAAGATTTCCTTTAGTGGTAGGTGCTACACTATTTTAGTCTTAGTGACTCGCACACTGCCATATGTAGATTTCTGAATATTTCCTGCAGTAATGCCTAATTTTCTGCCAAGCGAAACACGTAATAACTTCGGCAAGCAGTGTTTCATTCACCACTACTTGTTCACTTCGATTAATTCTTATTATGATTCCCCAGTGAAGCTGTTTTTTTTGTTTTCGAAACCCCGGCATCTCTTCTGAGCTGTGTGAATTTATCCAAACATTTCCTATCGAAAATTTTCTTATGAAACATGTGCCTCGTGTACAATATTTTCGTATGAACACATTTGAACTGTAGATGTTCTCGTATGAGCATACAATATTCTTGAATATGTGCCATACGAGTTATGTGAGGTGTTTTTGGCTAAGGTTGTACTTTCTCAATTGCTATTGGCAAGCCTCACGCGATAAACTCCTTTTTTTTTACTCTCTGCCGCAGTGACGGCGCGGCCTCGGAAAGTCTCAAGTTCCACCCATCGCCGAAAGGGGGGATGGGGGCGCGAAAAATTGGACAGCTAAAAAGAAGCATACTGGTTCCCTTTAAGTTTGCTCTCGGAGACGCCAAAAAGTCCGCTAGAGGTGCCATAGTAACCATAGTAAGCTCAAAATTGAAAGAAAGCGAAGACAGCCATCATTTCCGCCCAAAAAAAAAAGGGGGGGGGGGGGCTTTTTTCTACACAAATTGAGAGCAACATTTGAATTCCGCGTTGTGCGTAGTATTCGGAGCACTAAATTTGTTTAGTGATTGTGATGCCATGTGAGTTCTACTATAGATTCTCTCATCGGTGACGGTGACGAGAGTAAAACATGTGCCCCCACTGTTCGATGGGGGCAGCTGACGCGCATATGCGCGGTTATATTTCATGCAGTGGTTTGTATTTATTTGTTCACTTCTATCTGGGACTCAGAGTCTGACACCCTCCACACAGTGAACTAAACAGAGCTCAGGGCAATATACTCAGGCAAATACAAAGAATCTATCCGAACCCACTATTAATAAACAGGATTTATCTGGAGTTATGTGTTCATACAACATGCGATGAATGCCACGACACCATAGCTCTTGCTCACATGCTCTGGCGTTGCTCTGCGTTACACAGTGACAAGGAAAACACTGAAGAATGATGGGACACAGCTTTGCGCAGTACTACATTAGAGGGACAAAATGGGCAGTCCAGCGGGCCCGCGAAGTGGCTGTAAGGCTAGGCATTTCGGTCCCAACGTGGGAGCGGCCCGCTTCGTGCTAAGGCACTAGCGCGACCTATTAGACTTTAATAAGGTTCTTTCATTCATCATTCATTTTGTGTGTCACGGCAGCTGCTGTTGATATAGTCACTGTACTGCTGTATGGTACCGCAGCCGGCGAATGCATCGATTTCCTTAAGTTCCACGGTGATCACAGGTTTAGATTCTTTTTGCCAACGAGCGCAAGTTTTTAGTTTTTGTCGGTGATATCACTCTGAAGCCTTGTAATCACTCTCAGTGTTGTGTATTCGTGTACTACGTACATTTTCACTGATACTGCACGTGTTCTAATTCTCGCACTTCTGTCTACGTTCGTTCCACTGGTACTTCCTTCCGAAAAACATCAAGAGCTTGTGTCCACAGCTCGACCACAGTATGTCATAATGCAAAAAAAAGGAGGAGGGGTGAAGCCGTGGTAGGCGAAAGCAGGAGCAGTAATTTGAAGCTTTCACTAAACACCTCGTGCTAATTTCTATGATGGTTTTATAATGATAGTTCCTACCAAGAAGACACGCGTTTCTGTTCGTTTTAGGAGCGAAGCTCCTTAAGGCGTGGGCGGTGCGTCCCCTGTATGTAGCCACCTCTCGTTCAGTTCTAAGTATTACGCTAGCCACCGCCCGATCTAAAGGGTACAGCCATATCCATCCGTCCATCCATCCATCCGTCCGTCCATCCATCCATCCATCCATCCATCCATCCATCCATCCATCCATCCATCCATCCATCCATCCGTCCGTCCGTCCGTCCGTCCGTCCATCCATCCGTCCATCCATCCATCCGTCCATCCGTCCGTCCGTCCATCCATCCGTCCATCGATCTGTCCGTCCGTCCGTACATCCGTCCGTCCGTCCGTCCGTCCAAAAGATGCAAGATGTTATAAACTAGACGGCGGTACGTGTAGTTGATTATGAAAGATGCGAGGTGTTATAAAATAGGAATGATGCCACATATGGCGCGTGTCATCGTTCGATATAGTGCGGCGACGTACGCTAGGGGGAGCGTTGCAATAAAATCGAGTGGGCAAAATGTACGGAGGATTCATGGTTTACCAGGTTTACCTCCGGAGCTTCGCCCACTCATCATCATTCACTTCGTGGATATGGCGGCATTTTTCCTCTGAGGGCGGAGGTGTGCCGTTTAGAACTCTTGGTAATAGTTCTAACAGGATAGTTTTTTTTTTCAATTGAAACATGATTGCTGGTTTGCTGTGAATGAATAGTATTGTTTCCTGTACTCGCTAGCGATTTTTTTTTACTGGAGCAAGCTACCAATGATTACTTTTCTGTTTCTTGTAACCTTTGTACGCACAGGTACTGTGTTCTGATGGGCGCTTTGGTGTGTTAGTGGGCGTATTGACGTGCTTATAACAAGCGGACGAAAAATAACGAGACAACCATAGCCCTGTACGATTCAAAGTCTCTTTCGTTCCCATCCGTTTAAAAAGGATAGCCATAGAAAATGATAAGCCGAGGCAACCGATCGCATACGGATTCAGTATGCAATGAAAAGGGCAGCCATGTGCTCTTTTTCTGCCCCCCTCCAAAAAAAATTAAAACAATAAACTTCGTTTTCCGCTTCCTGTTTACTCAGTGGCAATTCTTGGGTGCCCCCGGCCGTTAGATGCTTTGCCGCTGATTATCTTTCGTCAAGGCTTCAGTTTCTCTTGTCTAAATAGTCTGTTGATTCAACTGAAAAAAAAAAGGATGGTATGGCAAAGAAGGTGAACACTTTGAATTGTCTTATTGCTTGATCAATGCAGGCCTGTCGCAGCAGAAGTGAGAAGTTTTTTGGCAATGGGTGGGAAGTTCTTGCTGTTTCATGTTAGCACTTAGGCTGGGAGGAAAAGTGAGAGGGCCGCACTTTCACATACCGAGTGAGCAAACTGTAGCAGTCGAAAGAATAATTAAACCTACACAAAATTGCTCCAAGCTGAGTAAAAGCAAAACCGGCGGACTAGAATCAGAGAAGGATGAATAGCACAAAAAGGACAACGAAAAGAGAGAATCCCCGTTCGTAAAGGTGATATTTTTTTGTGAAAGATCACGAGTTATACTTGCTGCACCTTACAATACACAGCTATGCTGTCTTTATTTTATTGGCGAGGTTGTTTTAGATAAAAGTTCAATGACCTTGACAAAAACTATCATCATCATGAGATAGCAAGCCCTCTTTTTGTTTCTTGATCTTCTGAATCGCTCCAAGAACAGGTGCGCTGAGTTGTACGGATAGCAAAGAGGTTAGATAAAGAAAGAATGATAGAGTGACACAAAGAAAACAATAAAAGAAAAGCAAAAAGATGGAAAATATTGGCAAACAAAGCATGTAAAATGCAGCCGGATCCAGTTAATGTATCTCTCACACGACAGTAAGTGCCCGAAGCACTCGGCTGTCCAGGTACGCTGGCATAGCATAACGTAGCCTTGTTTATTTTCGTAACGCACCTTTACATAAATGCAACTAAGAGGAGGAAGGAGGAAGAAAGTCAACAATAGCATTGAAACGATAGAAATGTGACAGAACAAATGCGGGAGGAGAACGAAAAACAGAAATAGTTTTCGTCGAAATCAAGAAAAAATTTAGATGCACCTGACGAAAATGAAGCGTGAATGTTCTTCATCGTGATAATCTTACATCTACGCAAGTCGTAATCACAAAAATACATCGTTTCACTTGATTTTTAAATTTTATCTACATGAAGCTGGTCTAGCAGCTTTCACTAAATGTTTTTTCTCTATTTTTCGAGTACATGAAACACCACAACACTATCTCATTTCCTACGTGTAGCATTTCCAGCTTACAAATCTGTAAATTTCTTGTGTATTTCGTTGCTGCAGCCTTGCATTGGAACTATTCTTACCTTTTTTGATGGACTTGTTTCTTTGGTTTATTTCTTCTTTTTGTTACTACAGCTTGTAATATCGGCGTGTTTATGCGCAAAGTTGTACAATTATTCCGTCTTTGTGTGCATATGTTCTTTTTTGTTCTTCCTCATGAATCAAGCCTGCAGATTCACATGTTTCTTGTACACACATTTGTATGCCCTCCTGCTATGCTGTCGGATGAGAGTGGCAGTATTGTAAATAAATAAATAAATAAGAAAAGCTCCAGCTCGCACGAGAATGTTTCAGCTGCCCTTTTCATCTTCCTATATCATATTTAAATTAAAAAGACGGATTTTCTTTTAGTTTTGTGCATCTCAGTCACACTTATGGATAGAATGTTGATGCATGGCATGGCAGTTAAAATTAAAAAAAAATCTTTGGGTAAAATGTAACTTTCCTTTTTTGCTGTTTTATATAAATTTTTGTGTTATTGTTTTTCAATTCTGTTCTTTTTTATCATTATACTTTTCTTATTATTGAGATATACTTCTCCCGTCTTCAATAAGAAAAACCTAAACTTCCATTTCACTAATGTATTTTTAAACGCCCCCTCCTCTCTGAAGAGATTAGGGAGGAAATGCGAATGTATTTCTTGCGCCGAGAGAGGGTACCATTGGTGTCAGACATTTGCCTTCATCGACTTCGGCCATCGCTTTAAGAGGCACCCAGCCCGCGAACGGTCGAGAGTGAGGAGTGACCAGACGGGAGTGTAGGGCACCAGCGTTGCTGGCTGGGCGTTTGTGTTTCACAACGGCGTGTCGAGCACACGTTTGTGGAGGTCCTCTAGAGGCACCCAGCCAGCGAACAGTTGAGACTGAGGCGCGAGCGAACAGGAAAGCAGGACGAAGGAAGGAGAAAAAGTGAACGGTGAGGGAAGGAGCAGCGAAGAACTGCACCTACACTTTTCTATAGACAAGAGCACGCATATCTCGTACTCAGGCGCCTTCGGCAGTATACCCTAGCTCCCAGAGACGCCATAATTAGTTTGGAATTGCCAAGGCACGCCTTGCTACCATGGCATGCAGTGGCTCTGGGAGTTTAAAATGCCAAAAAGCGCCTGTTCACCCTGCACCCACTTATAAAATGTCATCTGGGCACCGCTGCGCTGTCATCTGATGCGACAACCAGCGCAAAAGGAAGAGATTGCTGAGCCCCGCCTGTGAAGTTCACAGAGCATCGCAGGAATCGTGGGTGCGGTGTTTTGCGATTGCACAGATTTCCGGCCCCAACGAAATATACTGAGCTCGGCCGCCCTATAATATATAATCACAATCAGCAGGAAAAACTACGAGCCCAGTGAAGTGGACGAGTAAGTATACTTATTGCGTTTATTCAAGTACGACTCCAGCTGTTCCACTTTAAAGCAGCAATTTGAGTGCAGTATGCCTGTGGTATGAAGCAAAAAATATTCCCGTGATCTGTCGGAGGCCACATAATAATAACAATAAGATATACGTATTACGACATACTCTTGGACGCACGCGCCGCGCATGTTTAGTACAACTGAAACGGCCTACTATCGCGATGAATAGATATGTGAATGGCGCGAAAAGCATGCCTTTCGACTCGGTCCAACTGCGACATGCCTTGACTGTCACTAGGTGAATCTACATGTGCCTTTCACCGGCGTCACCATAGCATTTTAAAATCTTGTTCTGGCTGGCACTTTTTCACCACGTGTGTGTTCCGAGTGCTCGGCACAATTGATAAACACTTGTGGCGCTTGAGCGTAAGTTGGAGCCAGATTCTAGGGCTACGTTGACGCCGGCTTACAGCACGAATTCTGCCTTGTCACAGCCAAGGCACGCCGCATTTCACGCTGTTCGCGTTTCTTTCAGTCGGATAACACATACCTGATGAAGTTGCTTCCGCAGTCTGCAATGCACGTGCTTGAGACATTCCGGACTGTCGAGAAAGGTCTCCTTGACTTTTCACACGAAAATCGGCATAGAATTCCAGCACAGGAACAGCGCAAAACATGATTACAGCCGCACTCGTGTTGTGAAGTTTCGCGTTTGATTTGCAGAGCGTCTGCTCGCGTGGCAGTTGACGGTGTTGCTTTGCCACGCTTGCAACAGATGGCGCCACACGCTTTTCAATAGAGCAGCAAGCACTGAGCTCGCTTTGTTGTGGTGTATACTGTCTCGCATCACATACTCCGGTTGCCAGGGGCGAGGATACGCACTCGTGCCCACAGCTGTTGCTAAGGAAGAGGGAGTATATAACTGCCGGCGCATGGGCACTGTGAACAATGTCGGACGCCTTACATAGCGGGACTAAGAAACGCACCACTAAGAAAACTAGCAGATGCTGCGTCAATACACCGCACATGAGCCGCTGTTTGATGGCCTTTTCTACTGCGCACGTCCAACCCTTCCAATATACATGCTGGAAAAACGAGGGAAAAGTGCTGCTAGAGTTCATAATGAAAATGCCTTTTTCCTAACAGTATGCCCCAGGCCTGAAATCAACATTACCTTGACGCCTATTTCCTTCAATTTTTTTACGCGCAGATACAAATAGAACGATAAGTGTGTAACTGCTTTCTTCTAAAAGAGCGTTAGCTACAGAAAGCAGATCCCCGTAAGTTAGCGGTATGCCTGTTACAAAATAATTTTCTGCCTTCAGCCGAATTCGTCAGCCTGTTTCTTTATCGGGGTAATATGTGGGCACTTTTTATGTCGTTATAAGAAGGCATAGGTGTATTCGTCTAAGATTTTTTTCCTACGTTATGTGACCTCAGTGAACGCTATCGAATATGATTGTCATTGCGCCAGTACAGTACATGTCATTCTATCGCATTCACTGCCTCGACGAAATTATTGCAGGCACACAAAAAGCCCTACAAGATAATTTCGCTGTCCAGTAACACTTTTCGCGTAAAGGCTTTCACCGCTGCCGTGGCCTAGTGGATAGGGCGTCTGCCTCGGCAACGGAAGGTAGGTGGTTCGAATCCTGCCGCTGGTCACCCACCGGTTAACAGGGAAAGGTGTCCCCCCTACCCGGCGCCCAGTTGTTTACGGGGTGCGTGAACGCCTGGGGAGAGATCCTGCTGGCCCATCCTTGGTCTGCTGGCTTATCTAATTCGAACACTAACCCAAATGGGCGGTCACTCTGTCGGCCATGTGCTGTCCATATGAAGTGCGTGGTGATCCACGCCTCTAACTCCTGCATCCAGATCCTCCCTTTTTTTATAGTATAGAGACGCGACGAAAACTTTACTGCGACTGCTAAATTGAATATGATCGAAATCACGTTAAGACAGAGTAGAATGAGATGCGGCGTAAATACCACCATTATGGCTTATGCGACCTATTTTGCTAGTACAAAGAGTAATTTTCTTTGTTTCTTTATCACCGCTATAGCTGCTGCTAGTTGTCCCTCTTTTCATGTCTAAATGTTCATTGATCGCACCATTCATCCGGGAACAACTACGCGGTTAATGTCAGTGCACTCGTGACCCATCGAAAAAACGCAAAATTTTTCTCGCCCAAACTTGAAAACCAATACATGAAGCTACCTGAGTGTCAGGGGAAAACGCAACTATTTATTTGATTAGTTTATATTACAGACAAAACCTTCATTAGAGTAACTACGCCTACTGCAGGACAAAGGCTCTCCCATGTCCCGCTAGTCAGCTCGGTCCTGTGTGCGCTGCTCTTGCTTTATACCCAAAAGCTTCTTAATCACATCTGGCCTCTTAACTTCCTCTCACCTGCAACTCTCTGCCCTAGGTTACACACTGCGCCCCAGAAATGACTTTATTTAGTGCACAGAGCCAAATCGGATTTTTTAAAAATTTAGACATGTGACTAGGTCAGAACGTGGCAAAAAGTTCTCTAACTTCCCCAGAGAGTCTCCTATTAGCTCACCCTTCCAATATATATCATATATATTGTAGTGGTGAGTTCGCAAGGCAATGGCCAGTAGGACCATCTTTCAGTGCGAAGCGCGAGGGTGTGCACGATCTGTAGACACTCGACTGTTCGAGTAATTTTGTCCGTACCGGCTGTCTGCCCACTACCTTGTAATATACTGTAATATACCTTCCATGCAATATATTAAATGCCAAGCATTTTTAGCGAACTTCGGCGACTTTTTGCGTTCTATCTATCTATCTATCTATCTATCTATCTATCTATCTATCTATCTATCTATCTATCTATCTATCTATCTATCTATCTATCTATCTATCTATCTATCTATCTATCTATCTATCTATCTATCTATCTATCTATCTATCTATCTATCTATCTATCTATCTATCTATCTAGCCACCTACGACGTTTAGCTCTCCTGGCCGTTTCCATAATGGTATTGATACCAAACTTGATATGGCAACAAGTTTTTGTATGAAGAACACATTGGACTAGTCATAACATAAAAACCATGATATGTATGTCATGATTTACAATTCATGCTCCTGCAGCTCTTGCTTTTCGTTCACATAGCATCATTGCAAAACTGGTATGGTATAGCATCATTGCGTAGAGAGCACAAGCGACAGACCCTAACACGAAAATCGTGACCCGCGTGTCTTGTAACAACATGACTACATGCCAAGCTCATGATGCTCTCGCGGCCGTTTCGCTAGCGCCACATATACCAAATTTGTATTACGGGACGTGCATGAATGACGACGGTATGATACTGGTGCAAACATGATAAACATAACATGCATGTCATGTGACAACATGACTACATGCTAAGCCCAGGATGCGCTCGCGGCCGTTTCGCTAGTCTCACATGTAGCAAACTCGGTATTGCGTGACGTGAACGACGACATAAGTAAATGACACAACCAAACATGATAATTATGACATGCGTGTCATGTAAAAGACCATTACTTGTCACGCTCATAGTGCGCTCACGGCCGTTTCTGTAGCTTCGCATATATCAATTTTTTCGATGTTACGTGACGCCAAGGGATTAAGAAGGTATGTGACTGGCTCAAGTATGATACTCATGAAATGAGTATCATATGAGAACATGATTACGTGGCACAGTCAAGGCGCCAATACATTACGAAGTGACGCGGTGCGCGTTTTCGCCGGCGTTCAATTCGTCGCGTCATGCCGGCGTTGCCACGCCAGGTGCAGGTCCTGCTGCCATATACTCGCAGGCGCGCGCCGCGCTGTGTTCCTTTGCCGCATGCGCGTTTCAGTGCGTCCGGCGTCCCTTCATCACGAAAAGAGGAAGCGCATTGCATTGAAATGTAGCATGTCACATTTCGTGCCCGTTGCCACCGGACCGCCCCGACGGACGCTGGTCGCGTCTGGCGTCAGACTATAGAGTGCTCGCGTTTTGCTAACATTGTGTCACTGTGCCCAATGTGCGCGTGCGTAAGCGCTATAGTATGACTTGGAGTATATTGGGCCCTTCGTAATGTGCTCGCGGCCGTTTTGCTAGTTCCACATATACCATATTCGGTATCACCTGA
Organism: Rhipicephalus microplus; assembly: GCF_013339725.1. Lineage (NCBI taxonomy): Eukaryota > Metazoa > Arthropoda > Arachnida > Ixodida > Ixodidae > Rhipicephalus > Rhipicephalus microplus. Next base: position 54,736,268 of record NC_051165.1, on the reverse strand, counting down.
CGTAAATAGATGATGAAGGTCAATGACACGTTCAAAGAGGACACTGATTATATAGAAGTTATGCACGGGATAATTTACTTAAGCCTCATAATGTTCTTCTGATTTTAAGGGGACATATCAACGTTCTTCATTCCTGCTTCGCATATTTTCGATTCCTGCAGAGCGTGGGATCTGCCAATTTTTTTCGTTTAGGATTGTTCGGACGTAAAGGCATATGTCATTTGACGTATGCATGTAGAAGGTAGTGGCCAGATACAGCACCAGGGTGGCCAATCCTTCTCTGGTGAGGGAGTGTGTTCCCGGCGGTGGTTACCGGTGAGGCCGCACCCAAGCCCCTTTAGTGCAGTTCCATCACCACGCGGATTTTTTAAAAATCTGGTTGGGAAATGCACGGCACAGGGATTTGAACCAAGTACCTTTTTCATGCAAGGCTGATGCTCCAACCACTACGCCATCGCCATAAAGGGAAAAAACAGTATACTATACTGATGGGAGACTTTATTGCAAAGGTAGGGAAGAAGCAGGCTGGAGACCAGGCAGTAGAAGATTAAGGCATCGGTACTAGAAACGCCGGAGGAGAGCTACTAGTAAAATTCACAGAACGCAACAGGTTACGGATTTTGAATACCTTTACCGAAAACGAGGAAACCGCAAGTGGACATAGAGGAGCCATAATGGCGAAAATAAGAACGAAATAGACTTTATAATGAGTGCACATGCGGTCATCGTGCAGGATGTGGAAGTGGTTGGCAAGGTACGATGCAGTGTCCATAGAACTGTATGGTCTCGAATTCACCTAGACTTGAGGAAGGAACGGCAGAAATCGTTACGCAAGAAGCCAATTATTGAGCTAGAATTGAGAGGGAAAATACAGGAATTCAGAGTCTCGCTTCAGAACAGGTACTCGGCTCTTAGTGAGGAAACCAAATTAAGCGTAGATACAATGAATGATAATCTGACGACTATCTTTATGGAGTGAGCAGTGGAAGTTGAAGCCGGGGTAGTTAGACAGGACACTGGCAAACTTTCCCTGAAAACGAAGAATCGCGTTAAGAAGCGTCAAATCATAAAAGTCTCAAGTACAACAGACAAAATAGAACTGGCAGAGCTTTCGAAGTTGTTTAATAGGCGTAAGGTAACCGATGTAAGAAGGTATAACATGGAGAGAATTGAACACGCTCTGAAAAACGGAGGAAGCGTCAAAGCAGAGAAGAAAAAACTTGGGGTAGGCAAAAATCGGATGTATGCACTAAGGGACAAAGAAGAAAAATAACTACCAGTATGGATAGAATAGTTAAAATAGCGGAGGAGTTCTACAGAGATCTGTACAGTAGCCGGGACAACCACGACTTTAATACTATAAGAACTAGTAGTAACCCAGATGACAACCCACCAGTAATGATGGAAGAAATCAGAAAAGCTTTGGAGAGCATGCAGAGGCAAAGCTTCGGGTGAGGATCAGGTAACATCAGATCTGCTGAAAGATGGAGGACAGATTGTGTTAGAAAAACCAGCCACCCTGTTTACGAGGTGTCTTCTGACGGGAAGGGTGCCAGAGTCTTGGAAGAACGCTAACATCATCTTAATACATAGGAAAGGCGATGACAAGGACTTGAAGAATTACGGCCCGATCAGCTTGCTCTCTGTTGTATACAAGCTATCTACAAAGGAAATTGATAACAAAGTAAAGTAAACATTACATTCAACCAACTTTTCGAACAGGATACTCAACAATCGACCACATTCATACTATCAATCAAGTAATAGAGAAATGCTCAGAGTCTCAGAAATGCTCAGAGAAATGCTCAGAATCAACCACTATACATAGCCTTCATAGATTACGAAAAAGCGTTTGATTCAGTAGAAATATCAGCCATCATGCAGACACTGCGAAATCAGGGTGTCGATGAAGCATATATAAACATCCTGAAAGAAATCTACAGGGGATCAACTGCTACCATAGTGCTTCATAAAGAAAGCAACCGAATACCAATCAAGAAGGGTGTAAGGCAGAGGGACACAATCTCTCTAATGCTGTTTACCGCGTGCTTACAGGAGGTTTTCAGAAGCCTTGAATGGGAACAGTTAGGGATAAGAGTTTATGGAGAGTACCTTAGTAACCTGCGCTTCGCCGATGACATTGCATTGCTTAGAGACTCAGGGGACGAATCGCAACTCATGATTACGGAGTTAGACAAGGAGAGCAGAAAGATGGGTCTTAAAATTTACCTGCAGAAAACGAAAGTAATATGCACCAACCTCGAAAAAGAGCAGCGCTTCGAGATAGGTAATAGTACCCTTAGATTTGTAAAAGACTATGTCTACTTAGGGCAGGTAATAACCGTGGAGCCTAACCACGAGACTGAGGGAGCTAGAAGAATAAGAATGGGGTGGAGCACATTTGGCAAGCACTCTCAATTTATGACAGGTAGATTGCCACTATCCCTCAAGAGGATGGTATAAAACAGCTGTAGCTTTCCGGTACTTCGCTACGGAGCAGAAACCTGGAGACTTACAAAGAGGGTTTAGCTTATATTGAGGACGACGCAGCGAGCAATGGTAAGAAAAATGGTAGGTGTAACCTTAAGAGACAAGAAGAGAGCAGAGTGGATTAGGGAACAACCAGGGGTTAGGGATATCATAGCTGAAATCAAGAAGAAGAAATGGACATGGGCCGGGCATGTAGCACGTAGACAGGATAACCGCTGGTGATTAAGGGTAACTAACTGGATTCCCAGAGAAGGCAAGCGGGTTAGGGGGAGACAGAAGGTTAGGTGGGTAGGTGAAATTAAGAAGTTTGCGGGTATAAATTGGCATCAGAAGCACAGGACTGGGTTAACTGGCGGAACATGGGAGAGGCCTCTGTCCTGCAGTAGACGTAGCCAGGCTGATGATTTTGATGAAAAGCATATGTCGTAGAGAGCTTTCTCGCTGGTCTTCCTCGTACTTATTGCTGTTGAGAACAGGACTCGCTTCATTTCCGCAGCCTCGAAGTTGATCCAGGTTTTCAAGGAAGATCATGAGAAGCGCATGAAGAAAATCAAGCCATCCACAAACACGTCTCGGGGTCGAAGTGTAATTGCATTGCTGAAATTCCGGAATGTCAAAAAAAAAGACAAGCCCTAGAACATCAGAAGCTCATTTTACAGCTTCTCATGGCCTCACAAAGTCCGGCCAATGAACTTGAAAACAAGCAAGCGCAAGTGCAGTTCTGCATCAAAACTGCAAAAAGGCGCGAAGATGCTGCGTCAAAACATATCTAGCCTCCCATCGTTTAATAATCGAAAGTGCAAGCATTCGAAAGAAGTAACATTAAACCAAAGAAAGACCAGCGGTGTTGGTCTGCAAGGATTATTAGAGTTATCTCGTAATAAATGCATATAGTGCAAAACCTCGGCTCCTGGGAACTTCACTAGAGCCGAAGTTCACTGCAGCCGAAGTTGGAGAGATGAAACCTTTTTTAACAATGTCTCGTTTGGCCCCACGCATCATCTCGTTTTTACCCACAGGTTTGTGGAAAATGAGACATCTGGTGCATTTTACAGTGAAAGCTGTTCTTGTTCTTGTTATTCTATTAATCGTGGCACATACCCACTATGGGGTATTGGCCAAGAGTCGAGTGGTTTTAAGTATTATTATCTGATCAGAACTCGGGTTACGCGCAGTTGTCCTCCGCCAGCGCAGGCGTCCGAAACCGCATCGCGCGAAATTAGAAAAAAAAAACAAGCACAAATGGCCCAGTGGGGATCGAATTTGGGTACGCTGGGGGCCAACCGAGTACTGTACCACGGAGCGATGCCGATGCTTGAGACTTCTTGGCAAACTTGCGTTGGGCACGCTAGATATCGGAAAAACAATCGCGTTATTACGACTTATAAATCGTTTAAAGCAGTGAAAGAACAAGCAGTCGTCGCACAACACGAATAGCGTAACAAGTGGACCGTCCAAAGCTCGAACTCATTACAAGAGATTGTTTTTGTTCAGCTCTTAACTGTGGCGCATATCCACTTCAGCCATAATTTCTTATTGCCGTCAGGCACTGCATGAACAAATGGCACAAATTTTCGAGCGAATGTTTAGCGAATACCACGCTTCTCAAAAGAATGACAACAAAATAGCATAGCGAATTCCGTCCTAGCTGCTACTCATGAAATTCAATATTAATGCCCTAGCGGATATCAAGCAAGTGTCCTTGCAGTAGTTACCCAATGAGTCTTTTGAAGAAGCTCTGAAAAGGCCACTATTCTGGTTTTCGCTAAGACTAAGCTGCGCCTTTCGCGTAGGCTTGGCGTTTTTTTTATTTTTGTTATTTAGGCATTTGAACTGTAGCAACGCCATTAATTAGTGAAGCAAACACCTTGCACCCAAATAATTAGCTGCTTTGTGATAGCGAGCGAAATAAAGAAATATTGAATGTTGGAAATGTTTTTAGCGTTTTGCAACACTTTACCCAAGTATGTGAATTTTCTTCATAGCTATTATGGCGCCACATTATGATGACAGTTCTAACTCAGCTACGCTGTTACTAGTTACAATATCATCAAAAATGACTGAAACTATCAAGCTACGTTTTACTTCAAGCATTCCTTCCTCCAAGAACGTGGAAACTATTTTGTCATGTTTGAAGATGTGGCCTTGTTAGCATCATGGAGGCTATAGAGTTATTATAAATCTGTCCGCAACTTCTTCAAAGTTTAATTTTTCAATTATTACCACTCAAAGGCGTATTCACCTTATAATAATTGATTTGCATTGTTTTCTTCAACAAACCTGCGATAGGAGTTCCGGTGGTAAGCATAATTGTCGGTAGCGGTGACAAGAATTACAAGCTTGGAGTATACGAGTGGTTGACAAAATGACAAATAATGAACATTTCGCTTTTCTTTTACACTTAGGCATGCATGAAATAGGTGGTTTACGAAAGGCGAGAATACAGCTAGGGGTGAACTCACAACAAAGTTTAATAAATGAGTATACAAATATATATGCCGCAGTTGCTCAAGAGCACATTTGCGTAAAAAAGAAAAAAGCAATAAACAAAACAAAATAAAAAACAAACAATAAGACTTCGTGACAGTCTTTTTTTACACAAGGCTACAACGTGCAGCAAAATGGACAAATGAAGTGTGGCTCAATTAGGTGAACTTGCAAGGAGTTAACCTCTTTTAGGCGGAAAGACACACACACCTACACACACACACACACACACACACACACACACACACACATATATATATATATATATATATATATATATATATATATATATATATATATATATATATATACATATATTTATATATATTTATATATATATTTATTTATATATATATATATTTATATATATATTATTTATATATATATATATTTATATATATATATATATATCCCTCTTTCCTTGCCTTCTGATTTGAGATTGTATAAAGCTGAGCACCGACAAACTGTATCTTTATTCCTGATGAAGGCCAGACTCTAGGCCGAAACGTCGAAATAAACCACGTTGTGACCGCTCACGGAGGATCTACTAGACTATATATATATATATATATATATATATATATATATATATATATATATATATATAATAAATAACAGTCATATATATAAATAAGAGTTGGTTATTTTTTTATCCACTTTTCTTTCTTCTTATTTACATTCCATTGGTTTTAATAACTTCGCCTGTACACTCCTTGGCATTACTGTCTGTTAGATCTCATTATTATTGTGTTAAAACACAGAAAAGCGAGCCCTTAGGTATACACTTTTTTCCCTTATTTTCATTGAACGAGGGTCTCGTACTGGTAGACTTGGTGTGTTTAGGTTGTACAAGAGAGACACTTAATCAGCTGCCCGCTCATAATAAGTTCACGTGCTACGTGACGCCAAACATGCGCATAAGAGTGTTTTCACACTCGTCGTTTGGCTTATAGATGGCGCTGACTGTCACTCCTACTTCTAAATTCACAGATAAACCCCAAAAAAAGTGTATGGAGGCAAGGCTGCTGTGGTAGCTCAGTGGTTAGAGCATCGAACGCGTTATTCGAAGGTCGTAGGTTCATTTCCTGCTCACAATTGGTTATTTTTTCATCCACTTTTGTTTCTTCCTATTTACATTCCATTGGTTTCAATAACTTCCCCTGTACATTCCTTGGCATTACTGTCTGGTAGATCTCATTAATATTGTGTTAAAACACGGAAAAACGAGCCTTTAGGTATACACTTCTTTCCGTTATATATATATATATATATATATATATATAATGTAAATGCAAGATTCAGCGTCGGTACAGAAGCAGCAAGAGCAGGCCGAGTATAGGGGCAGCGTCGCCGCAGCAACCAGGCAGCTTTAGCTCGCGCCTCACGCCAACGTGTTCATGTCGCTGCAGTAGTGGGCATTCCTCTTCACTACATTTTGTCCCCCGTCAGAAAAGGAGCCATCCTGGCGACTCACGGAGAACAGAGTGCGAGCAGATCGTAATAAGGTTTCAAACACTGTACGTGAACGGTTTCACGACCCCGAAAGCGCTGGTCTGTGGATTGCATAATGAATTCGACGATGTAGTTAACAGGTGAATCTTCAAGATAATGTGGTAGGGTCCTTGGTATATTGAAACAAGCTTCTAGGAAAGGCCTGTAGGGACAGTGGGAACCCAAAGCTACATAAGAGTGTCCAGAACAAAGTTAGGGTAGGGGTGGTTATCGTCACGTCGAGATTTTTGTCTCCATCGCTCGATGGTTGTAAACGTCTTGGCGAGCTTACGGCATTCCTCGGCGCGGCAGGCAGCTTCAGAAATAGGCGTGGACTTGGAGGAATCGGGGTGGTAGGGTAGAAAGGTATCTAGTGTAGTGGAAGGGTCTCGGCCATATAACAGGAAAAATGGCGAAAAGCCCGTAGTCGCCTGTGGAGCAGTGTTATATGCATACGTCACAAAAGGCAGAATGAGTTCCCAATGGGAGTGGTCTGAGGCAAAATACTTAGATAGCATGTCCCCTAGGGTACGGTTGAATCTTTCCGTCAATCCATTCGTCTGCGCATGGTAGGCGGTGGTAGTCCGGTGAATAATACGGCATTTGGTAAGGACGTTGACGACTTCAGAGAGAAACGCACGTCCTCTGTCGCTGAGAAGTTCACCTGGTGCGCCATGACGGAGAATCATGTTGCGCAGGAGAGAAGATGATACGTCGCATGCTCTCGCAGCAGGCAAAGTGGCTGTTTCTGCGCATCGCGTCAAGTAGTCGACAGCGACAACGATCCAACGGTTTCCGGAAGCCGTAAATGAAAGAGGCCCATACAGATCGATTCCAACGCGGCCGAAAGGCCTGGCTGGGCAAGGGATTGGCTGGATCGGACCAGAGGCGTGATGAGGGAGAGCTATGCGTCGTTGGCACTGCAGGCATGACTAAATCCGTTTGCGCACAAAGGTGTACATGCCTCGCCAATAAAACCGAGAAGAAAGCCGAGCGTATGTTTTGAAGACGTCCGCATGTGCGCACTGAGGGTCAGTGTGAAAAACTGAACATATTGCAGCACGAAGACGGTGAGGTATGACGAGTAATCACTTTCGGCCGTCGGACTTGTAATTCCTGCGATAAACGAGGCCATCGCGGACGTCAAAGTGAGCTGCTTGACTGCGCAACGTTCGAAAAGATGGGGAAGTCGGCGGGTCTGAAGGGAATCGCAGAAGAGCGCTGATCCATTCATCCTTACGTTGCTCAGACGCCATGTCGCAGTTTTCTGGGAACGCAACCATTTCGTCCACGGCAGATAGACATGCAGAGCTTTTGGAGGACACAGGTGAACGTGATAGGGCGTCAGCATCAGTGTGACGTCGGCCAGACCTGTAGAAAACACGCATTTCGTACTCTTGCAACCGCAAAGCCCTGCGAGCTAAACGGGTGGAGGGGTCTTTCAATGTGGATAACCAGCAAAGCGCGTGGTGATCACTGACTACGTCGAAGGGGTGACCATATAGGTACGTTTTAAATTTGCCTAGAGCCCATATAATTGCCAGACACTCCTTCTTTGTCACAGAATAGTTCTTCTCCGCTTTGGTGAGGGTACGGCTTGCGTATGCGACTACGTACTTCTCGAATACCGATTTGGGCTGCGCGAGCACGGCGCCGAGTCCAACACCGCTGGCATCGGTGTGTACCCAAGTCAGAGCAGTCGAATCAAAGTGACGCAAGATTGGCGGCGAGTTGAACAGACGGCGCAACTTTTCAAAAGCATCGTCACAGGTGGGTGACCAAACGTAGCTTTTCGAGTCACTGCGCAGAAGTTCAGTCAAGGGGGCGGTGATCATCGCAAAATTGTGAATAAAGCGGCGGAAATACAAGCAGAGGCCAAGAAAGCAGCACAGATCCTTCAGAGACGCAGGTTTAGGAAACTCTGCAACTGCCTGAAGCTTGGCGGTGTCAGGAAGAATTCCGTCTTTAGAGACAACATGGCCGAGGATGGTGAGCTGACTTGCGCCGAAGCGGCATTTCTTCAGGTTGAGCTGAAGGCCGGCTTCAGTTAGGCACTGCAGTATTTATTCTAGCCTGCGGAGATGCTTTCAAAATTCTGGTGAAAACATAACTAAGTCATTCAAGTAGCAAAGGCATGTCTTCTACTTCAGGCCACGCAAAAGATTGTCCATCATCCGCTCAAATGTTGCGGGCGCGTTGCAAAGACAAAAAGGCATCACACAGAATTCGTAAAGGCCATCAGGTGTGACGAAGGCCATCTTAGACTGATCTTCAAGTGTCACAGGGACTTGCCAGTAGCCACTCCGTAGGTCAATAGAAGATAAGTACTCCGCACTTTGGAGGCTGTCAAGGGCATCATTGATTCTCGGTAAGGGGTAAACGTCCTTTCGAGTTATTCTGTTAAGACGACGGTAGTCAACAGAGAAGCGAATTGACCCGTCCTTCTTCTTAACGAGAACGACCGGAGATGCCCAGGGGCTAATTGAAGGCTGGATGACGCCACGCTTGAGCATGTCAGCTACTTAGTCATCAATAACCTGGCGCTCGGCTGCGGACACACGATAGGGTCTTTGACACAATGGCGCATTGGCACCCGTATTGATGCGGTGACACAAAGCGGCCGTGCGGCCGAGGCCAGTATGCTGGCAGTCAAAGGAAGAACGGAACTTGTCAAGCAGTCGTAGAAGCTGAGCACGTTGCGAAACGGTTAACGTGTCGGCGATGGAGCTGCTCAGTACGTCAGGCCTAATAGTCTGCGGCGAAAAGGCACAGGTCACTCCGGCAATTTCGTGTTTGGCGGAAGGACCAGTCGGCATGTCGACAATTGCAGAAGGGTCGAGACTGTAAACCAACCCGACGCGCTCAATCAATCAATCAATCAATCAATCAATGTTTCTTTATTAGCATCAGATATCTACATTGCGAGTAAGTATGCAGGAGGAGGTCCAAAGGTAGTAAACCGCAGGCGAGACCTCAAGGGAGAGTCCTCGTATGTTTGTTTACGATTACAAAAAGTAGATCCTAAGTTCCTCTTTTCTTTTTTATTACGTGCTCCATTGTAAACTCACTTCCAGCTTTCTCATCAGGTGAGACGTCCAAGGTAAACATTATTTCAAGAACGGGTGACAGGAGTTCGATGAAAGTAATAAGGAATTTAGGACACATTCACATCGATGACACAGGAAATTAAAGCAAGGCATCATTCATCCCGTGATATGCAAAACTTAATTTAATAACAACTTCAACTTGGTGTCACCTGACCTGCATGTATGTTGAATGCACCTTTGACTTCAACCATCTGGTTAAATCACTAATTAAACATAAAAACCATCCGCCGCTCTTTCAAAGCATTGATGCATCGCGGATCCCTGCTCAAAGCTGTTTATTCAAAAATTATTGGAAGAAAACATTTGGTTTTATTATGCTTTATTCTATTCTTTATTCAATGATTTTGAATATTCGCACACCCAAGAAATTCAGAGAGTTCTGATGCATTCCCAGCTCATCACTGATGAGCGCACAAGTCTGGATGCTTTGCTAAGACAAAACTTGCTCTGAATTTCTGGAATCAGAGCAGGAACACTTTTCTCTCCCTTCTCACTTGTTCTGCGTAGTTGCTTGCAAAAAAACGATTACTTGATAGATCTGCTTAGACTGTGAATAACACAACTGCCAGTAGATTAGCTGCACGTATCGCATATGTTTGAAAATGTTTGATAGAATAATATAAGTATTTTTCAGCCTCTTAGTAGCTTTTTAGTTACTTTTGGTTGTTTTTTTACTGATATCTAGCTATTTTTGCTTTCCCACATTTGCGAACACTGTCTTCACCCAATCAACATTGTGTGATGAGTGGTTGTTATTTCAGTCTTGCCACAGTATCATACATAGGTTAATGTGATTTGTTGCCTAACAGTTGATGTTGACCCTGAGATATGCGTATTCTTTGCTTTTTGATCGACAGTGTTGCTAAGCCTGAAGGTAGGCACCATGATTTGATTGATATGGGGGTTTGACCTCCCAGAACCACGATATCATTATGAGAGACGCTGTAGTGGAGGGCTCCGAAAATTTTGACCACTAGGGGTTCTTCAACGTCCACCCAAATCTGAGCATACAGGCCTACGGCAGTAGTTATTATTGCAAAGTTATATGGGCAACATGTTAAATATCTACTTAGAAACGCGTTGTGCTATGCTCCTGAGAAGTTTTTAGGGGCGAAGCTTTTCATAGCAGCACCCATTCGTCCCTCGTAGTCGTAGTGTGTAACCAGTGTTACATTTTGACCTCCGAGGTGGTGCCGGTGAGAGATTTCTCCTGTGCGTTGTTGAACAATAAAAATTTCACAGCGTGCGCGTGAACTAAAAGCCGAATGCCCCTGTCTTTCGTTGCCCCTTAGCAGCCATTGGCATGTTCACTCTAAGGCAAAAGGGTGTTAAAAGGATGTGCGGTTCGTCCTTTTGGGAACTAATCGAGCTGCCACAACCATCAATCTCTTTAAGGACTAACGGCACCGGGTCTAACACTTAGTCTTCACAGATGAGCTTAAGGGACTAACATTTAGTCCTCACACTTACACCTTAGTGAGTAACCGTTAGTCTCAAAATTCACCTCAAAGGACTAACATTAAGTCCTCACGTTTGCATCTTTTGAAGCAGCTGTTAATCTCCACAATTACACCTTACCGGGCAACCGTTAGTCCTCAAAGTCACCTTGCGGACGAATGGTTGATCAACTCAAATGCTCTGATCGGATCAACTTTTTGTCCCCAGTTCAAACATTGTTTTTTGTTTATTTTCCACCAGGTCTAACACTGTTTTTCCCTGTTTTTCTGCGCAGTGAGCAACAAAGTGCGCAGAAAAGAACACGCGAAAAAGTAGTTAGCCACTTATGTGTAACTGCTTTCACAGTCACGGCGACAACGAAAGACAAAAGTGAGACCACGAAATTTTTTATTTTTCTACATACACATGAAGTTTCTCCATTCTTTTAATTGAAATCATGGTGAAGTGTACAAGTCCAGTCTCGTTGTCAAATCTTGTTCACTCCTCGAGAGCTCCTCCGAGGAAAGCGATGGATGACAGGCATTGCAGACGCCAGTGCACGCAGCCTTGTGCCTGTTGTGTTCCCACGGCTGCACGTACAATAATAAAGTAAATATAGTTAGACACACATGACAAAAGATGAAGATGCACGCATATGACAAGTACAAGCACGTTAATTAAAAACAAGCGTTAAAATATGAAACACAAATAACTTTACCATCACATCTCGCACAGTCCTTCTGAAGCTGTCTTCACGAAAGAGATGGATGACAGGCATCGCAGACACCAGCGCACACAGTGTTCAGCACACTGTGTTCCCACGGCTACACAATAAGTATGTAAAATAGTGAGTGACCCGTGGCAGAGGATGAATACAAATGCATATGAGAAATACGTGCAAGGTGAAATGAAAACATACATGAGATATGACTTGCTAATAATTTCACCTTGCTGTCACATATCGTCAAAGACTCATTTCGATCTCCGTAGAGCAACCGCTTAGGAGCGGCGGCTGCAGCCAAAACTCCGCGAACCTCCGTGCCGCTAACAAGTCGGCGAGTCCTAAGCGAGTGACGTCGTTTAGCTACAACAAGCGAATGCGAGACCAAACACGGCGTTGCACGCAGAGTGTCTGCCGCCACCGAACTTCGAACAGGAAAGCTAGCGTACGCTTCGCCGCCACCACGAACAGCGCCAAGCTGGTTTAGAGCTAGTGCCGAAGAAATCGATAGTAATGCGGCCCCTTTCCACAAACTCGAGCGAGTGCAGCGCGCAAACGCGAGTCCGCCACCACGGCCAGTGGACAGTGCCGAGCTGCTTGCGACCGACATCAATGGCGACCAATTTTCAGTGAGTTCCGACGCTAGCGAATGCCCCGCCAGCCCGTGCTGGTGCACTTACAGCGTGCGACATACTACAACCAAGCTCTTTACGAGAACCCGACGTGTTTTTGACGACTGCCAACACACCGACGAGGTCTCAGCCCAATATCGTCAGCCCGGAGCTCATCGCGGCGGCGAAAGCAGGTGAGCACTCGATGAGCGAGCGTACGGGAGGCCGACGGCAATGGCGTCCTATTTCGAGGCGGTCGCAAAGCACAGGCAAACTGCAGACGCCGAAGCTGACCTTCGCGGTGCATTTCGTGCGTAGAATTAACAACAAGACCAAGCCCGTTGCCGGCAAGCGGAATCCGTATCGCACACGCGGCAAGTAGAGTAGCATAAAGAATCATAACCTACTTGCCTTTGAATCCAGCGCTGTTTTCTGCCCTGAGTCGGACTGAAATATATATCCGATAGGCCTGTTCTTCTCGGCCGCCATATTGGCCTTCCCAACTGTTGCTGTTATGTGTTGGTCGTGACTATCTTGAAGCCAGAGATATACAGCGCGCAGTGGTGACGCGTCGAGGCTTGCTCCAGACTTCATGGGTGCAGCAAAACGCAAAAGCAGCAGCCCACGCTCATCCAAGCGTACACACAAGCACCACGTCGTAATTCTTAGATCGTCGAATCCAGGCAGCCGTGGTCGAGCACTCAGAGCGCGACGCACCGTGAACCGTAGCCGGCAAAATACGGAGAAAGACTGAGCCAGCAGGGGAGGAGAATGACATGTGTTTTGTGGAGAAGAAGGATTGTCACCTTTATCTTCTAACCACTACCTTTCGCTCTGCCTGCAATCCCCGAACGGTTCATTCCTTTGGAGACTAAGTGGTTTCGCGTTGCACGCTTCCCTCTGTGGTTGCTCCTCGACGGTCTATTCGTTCATCGTGCACGCCTATTGGGATCGCTTACTCTTTTTTCGGGAAAATTTGTCTTAGAGTGTAGATAAGGCATTATCTGTCAAGAAAGGGTTGCTACGTTATACTCGCTGGGCATTACCTCCTTGGTTTTAGAAAAGTTTAGCGAACGTTGGGCGCAGTGCCATGAATACAGTGAACAAGTATTTACCATGACCTCAAACTGGTTAAAGGTGGGAAGCAGACACGAAACGCAAGCCGTAAGAAAGAGTATGCGTGCTATGTCTCGTTTAGTCCTTGGAATGTCCGCTAGATGGCGGTGCATATGCGGAATATATGATGAAAAGATGCAAGATGGTGGTACTTGGAGTGTTGAATAGATGGACGAACGGACACTCAGACAGATGCATGGACGAACTCACCGATGGCTGCACTGACGGATGGACGCATGGACGGACGCAGGGGCGGATGCATGGACGAACGCAGGGACGGACGCCCAGATGGACGTGCGGACGCACGAACAGACGGACGCACGGACGGGCGAATGGACGCACGGATGGTCACACAGACGGACGAATGGATGGCTGGAAGAAAGAACGAATGGAAGGACGGATGCTTCGCCCCACTCTCCATCATTCCCTCCGTGGATATGCTGCCATTTTTTTCTTTCATTATTTATTTGGTTACAATGAACGACGCACAATTTGATGTTTATTGTAGCGGCACCGCACATTTATTCGTATCACACAAAATGTCTCTGCGATATCATAACAAGAAAAAAAATATACGCTTAGAGGCAACTTCACTGTCCAGCAATATTTTACGAGCTGCGGATTTCACCGCAGCCGTGGCTCAGTGGATAGGGCGTCCGCCTCGGCTTCGGAAGGCAGGTGGTTCGAATCCTGCCGCCGGTCACCCACCGGTATATTGGGAAAGGCGTCCCCCCGACCCGGCGCCTGGTTGTTTACGGGGTGCGTGAACGCCTGGGGAGAATCCGCCAGCAGCTGTGCGCTGCTGGGGCATTACATATGAATGAACGCTAACCCGAAAGGGCGGTTCTTCTGTCGGCTATGCGCTTTCGCAGGAAGCGCATGGTGATCTACGCCACATAGCCGTAGGGACGTCGGATCCTCCTTTTTTTAGGTATATTTTGCATAAGTGTGGCTGCAACAGTTGAACGAATATTTGCCGAAGCTGCGTATGTCATGGGCCATTTTTCTGCCTTTATTATATGATGTTACGATATGGAGAATTTTCTATCTCAGTTACGTTGTTGTAAGTCAGGAAGTCACAAATATGATGACGGCTATCCCGAAATAAATATTGTTGGGAAAGCATTCGCCCATGATTGTTTAAAGAATTGTCGTCGTAGTTTCCGAAATTGTACGTGCGCATCTTAGAGGTCTTGATGCACCTTTGTGTGCCTTCGTGCTTATAGTACAGATGGCGTTAGAGTCGTGTTCTTCAATTTTATTTATTTTTTTCAGTCCCTTGACACGTGCAGTTGTGCTTGAGGTGGCATCGTTGCACGAATTTCATGTGCCTGCAACATCTATGAATTCAATGTCGTCACATTCTAACGTCGTATGGAAGGTGTGTGTGCGTGGAAGAATTGGAAGCTCTTGGCGAAATAGCTATGCTTGGCAGCATCAACACGTGCGATTGTTCGAGATGCGTATTCCTGTCAAATTCGATTTCCTCGGTGGACTTCAAAATGCGTGTGGACGTTTGGGTGCACGTTAAAGAACCCCAGGTGGTAAAAATTTCCGGAGCCCTCCACTACGGCGTCTCTCATAATCATAAGGGGGTTTTGGGACGTTAAACCCCCCAAATCAATCAATCATTGTTCACATACTTTTCTGGCATTATCGCCACGTCAAACAGTTCCTGGTCACGAAAAACGCGGGCGTTATCATCGTGACATAGCATCCTTGATAGGGAAGTGGCTAGTGCCCAGTTTTCAGGCAAGGAAACGAGAGCAAGTCAGATAACAATTATTGTTGCGTGGCAGAACCACTCCCCCGTTACTCCGTTTTTTAAAGATTGCATGACTATAATATTGTTTTTGGTCGTTCAAACCTCGATAAAATTCTCAGTTCACGCTCGTCTTGTGTTTACTTGTTTAAGTCTCTTGCGTCATTCATAGTGTTAGAGCGCTGTGCTTTGAGCCTCGATCAGCGACAGCTGGTATTTCACGTTCATCCAGTCTATTTTGTTTCCGTTTGACCTTTCTGCTTGAACAGCGAGCTGAAAGTTCCGAACTGCCTGTCGTTCTTCACGTGACATCACAATTTCTAGCCATAGCATTCATTTATTTGCCACTGCTGTGAAACAAGGCACAATAGCTGCTTCGAAACCTCCGTGAAGACTCCTTTTACTTCCGTGTTTTACCAGATTCTGCGACCGAAGATCAGCTGTAATCTTTTTATAGCGAGAGCTGTTACGAGATCAAAACTTGGGTAACTCGTGACGTCATAGTTGTCCGCCACCGCCGGTGTTCGTAACCGATATCGCGAAATAAGAAAAAAAAGACTTAGTACCAAGGCCACAGCGTGGCTCGGACGTGGGTCCACTGCTTGCGAGCCCAGTATTCTACCCCTGTGCTGCACCGGTGCTTGGGACTTGTTCGCAAACTTGCCTTGCGCAGGCTTGATGTCCGGAAAGTAATCGCGTTATTATGAGTATTAAAGCCTTTTAGAGCAGCAAAAGAGCAATGAGGCGTCACATAATGTGAATAGCGAAACGATTGAGTGGGTCGTCCATGCCTCCAACCCAATAAAAAGCTTGTTTTCATCGCCTATCAACAGTAGCGCATGCCCACTTCAGGCATAATTACTCATCGTCGTAAGCGCCTGCATGAACAATTTGAACGAAATACCTTTCAAGTGTTTAGCGGACACAACGCTTCTTAACAGAATAACGAAAAGTAGTATATGGCGTATGCTGGACTACAACCCACAAATTTTTATTATTAATGCTGCAGTGGGCCTCTAGCAAGTATCCTTGCAGCAGCTACTCCATGATTGTTTAGAAAAGGCTTGAAAGGCCGCTCTTCTAGCTTTTGCTGTGACTGTGGTGCGCCTTCTACACAGACGTGGCATTTCTTTAAAAATACAAAAAAAGACTGCCCTCGTGTTTTTGCGATAACGTAACAGGCTGAAGAATTCAACTGAATGCAGCACATCAAGCTTTAGACATTGCGTGTAATGAGACCTTCAGCTGATCAGCTACCTCCTTTTTCAGATATTTTCCAAAAAACCCGTGACAGTACTTATATATCTATATATTTGAAAGGTTACGTAGGAAAATTGCACTCATATATGCCACAAAACTAGCTCCCTTTCAGGTGTATAAAAAATGAAAGGGGCAAAACAACGTTTATTAGGAAGTGTAGTGGGACGAATTGTACCTGTGTACTCACAAGTGTAGGGCGTGCACGCGTCTGTAATTACTAAACTAGATAAGATGGGATCCGTGACAGCTAGTGGCCTGTTTCAAATTTTAGTAGGCTGTTTTACATAAAAATAAAGTACTGTGGATCAAGTGATTTAGGCAAAGTTCTGCGCAAAATAGACGAAGGCCAGCCACAAAGGTGCATCAAGACCTCTATGATGTGCGCGTACAATTTTGGAAATTATGACGACAACTCTTTTGAACAATTATGGGCGAATGCTTTCACAACAATATTTATTTCGGGATAGCTTTCATCATTTTTCGTGACTTCCTGACTTACAACAACGTAACTGAGATATAAAATTCTCCATATCGTAACATCATATAATAAAGGCCGAAAAATGGCCTATGACATACGCAGCTTCGGCAAATATTCGTTCAACTGTTGCAGCCACACTTATGCAAAATATAAACAAAAAAGGAGGATCCGACGTCCCTACGGCTATGTGGCGTAGATCACCATGCGCTTCCTGCGAAAGCGCATAGCCGACAGAGGAACCGCCCTTTCGGGTTAGCGTTCATTCATATGTAATGCCCCAGCAGCGCACAGCTGCTGGCGGATTCTCCCCAGGCGCTCACGCACCCCGTAAACAACCGGGCGCCGGGTCGGGGGGACGCCTTTCCCAATATACCGGTGGGTGACCGGCGGCAGGATTCGAACCACCTGCCTTCCGAAGCCGAGGCGGACGCCCTATCCACTGAGCCACGGCTACGGTGAAATCTGCAGCTCGTAAAATATTGCTTGACAGTGAAGTTGCCTCTAAGCGTATATTTTTTTTCTTGATATGATATCGCAGAGATATTTTGTGTAATACAATAAATGTGCGGTGCCGCTGCAATAAACATCAAATTATGCGTCGTTCATTGTAACCAAACAAATAATGAAAGAAAAAATGGCAGCATATCCAAGGAGTGAATGATGGAGAGTGGGGCGAAGCATCCGTCCGTCCATTCGTTCTTGCTTCCACCCATCCATTCAACCGCCTGTGTGACCGTCCGTGCGTCCATTCGCCTGTCCATGCGTGCGTCTGTTCGTGCGTCCGCACGTCCATCTGGGCGTCCGTCCCTGCGTTCGTCCACGCATCCGCCCCTGCGTCCGTCCATGCGTCCATCCGTCGGTGCAGCCATCGGTGAGTCCGTCCATGCATCTGTCTGAGTGTCCGTTCGTCCATCTATTCAACACTCCAAGAACCACCATCTCGCATCTTTTCATCATATGGATGGATGGATGGATGGATGGATGGATGTGGCTGTACCCTTTAGATCGGGCGGCGGCTAACGCTACCTAGCCGTAATACTTAGTGAACTAACCATTACATTTATCTTTTTTTTTCCTTTAAATAATGAAGTTGAGGATTCGTACTTCGCAGTGAAGGGTTTAATTTTCACTCGTGCCTTGACTTCAGCCACCAATCAGATAACCTCCTTCTAGTTAAGTCTACCCGCTTAAAGTCTATTTTGCCCTCGCTGTCCCTAAATCCCAGTGCTTTGAAAAACTCTGCGCCATCATCCTGAACTATTGGGTGAAGCCCTTTACAGAACATTATCAAGTGTTCGGCAGTTTCTTCTTCCTCTCCACACGCACTGCATACTGTGTCGACCCCTTCGTATTTGGCCTGATATGTCTTGGTTCGCAGTACTCCCGTCCTGGCCTCAAACAGTAGAGAACTACCCCGAGTATTATCATAGATCCTTTCCTTGGCAATTTCCTGCTTAAAATTTCGATAAATCTCTAGTGCGGACTTCTTAATCATGCCCATTCTCCACATGTCATTCTCCGTTTCCTTCACTTTTTTCTTAACCGATAGTTCCTTTTGGTTTGGCCACCTGCTGTTTTCTAAGTATTTACCAGTCAACTTCCTGGTTCGCTTCCTCCATTTTGTATCGACATTCTTCATGTACAAGTAGCTGAAAACCTTCCTAGCCCAACGCTCTTCCCCCATTTCTCTCAATCGCTTCTCAAATTTTATCTTGCTGCTAGCTTCCCTGCCCTCAAATGATGTCCATCCCATATCACCTTGTACTCCCTGTTTTGGTGTATTCCCATGAGCTCCTAAAGCAAGCCTACCTATTCCACGTTGCTTAATTTCTAATCTTGCTTGAACTTCTGATCTCATGCACAAGACCGCATTGCTGAACGTCAGCCCAGGAACCATGACCCCTTTCCATATTCCTCTCACAACATCATACCTATTGTAATTCCACAGTGCCCTATTTTTCATGACTGCTGCATTCCTGTTACCTTTACACGTCACGTATATTTCGTGTTCCCTCAGATACTCGGTCCCATTGCTTATCCATACGCCCAGATATTTGTATTTATCTGTTATCTCTAGCGTGACCTTCTGTATTCTAAGCTCACTGCCTTCGTTGTCATTGAAAATCATGATTGCTGATTTTTCCCTACTGAATCTAAAATCTAACCTATCTTCCTCATTACCGCAGATGTCCATCAATCTCTGCAAATCTTCCTTGTTGTTGGCCATCAGCACTATATCATCTGCGTACATTAATGCTGGTAGTGCCTGATCAATAAGTTTTCCTTGTTTGACTAAAGAGAGGTTGTAGCCCAGTCCACTTCCCTCTAATTTTGCCTCTAATCCTTGTAGGTACATCATGAATAATAAGGGTGACAGGGGGCACCCCTGCCTAAGCCCCCGTTTTACCTCTGCCGGCTTGGATACCTGTTTTTCCCACTTTATAACTACCTTGTTACCTTCATAGACACCCTTTAAAAGATTAGTGACTACATGTTCCACGCCTAGTGTGTCCAGTATTCCCCACAATTCCTCTTGAACCACGCTATCGTACGCTCCCTTGATATCCAAAAATGCTAGCCACAGGGGTCTGTGTTCTTTTTCTGCTATTTCGATGCACTGCGTCAGTGAGAACAGATTGTCTTCCAACCTCCTGTGTTTCCGAAACCCATTCTGCAGTTCCCCCAGCACCCCCTCATCCTCTATCCACGCCTGCAGTCTTTCCTTTATAATCTGCATCGCCAGCCTGTAGACCACTGATGTCACTGTTATAGGACGGTAGTTGTTTATGTCAGCTTTGTCCCTCTTTCCTTTATAGATCATGCTCATCCTGCTAAGTTTCCATCCATCGGGAACATCACCATCGATTATTGTTGTACTCACTGCCTCTCTCAAAGCCTGCTTAGACTTCGGACCTAATGTTTTTATCAGCCTAATTGGAATGCCATCTGGGCCTGTTGATGTACTACTAGGAACCCTTTTCTCACCCCTTTCCCACTCTTGTTGTGAAAATGGAGCCATTGCACCACTTGATTCGTTTTTGTCTATTGTGGTGCATAAAGTACTTCTTTGTTGAAATTTTTCTGTCACCCTTGTTCTTATATATTCAATAGCTTCGTCCCCTTCTAGCCTAGCACCTTGGGCTGTAGTTATAAAGTTTTGCTCTAGGCTCGTCTCATTTCTTAGGGAGTTTAAATGGTTCCAAAATTTCGCAGCTGCCTTTCTATCTTTTTTATGTACTTCTGCCAGCCACTGAGCTCCCTTCCTTCTAATCTTTTCATTGATCAGAAGGGATGCATCCCTTCTACAGCTTATAAAGATTGCCCATTTTCTTTCCACATCATCTGTCGGTTCCCCCCGCTGCTTAGCATGTCTGTGTTCCCTAGAGGCTTCCTGACGTTTTGCTATGGCTCTCTTAACTTCCTCATCCCACCAACTTTTGGGTTTGTGTCTTCTTTTCCGGGGTGACTTGTCACGCGTCTTAGCAAGCTCTATCTCAAAGAGTCTAATTAGATTCGTGTATGTCCACACTGTCTTATTATCCTCCGTGATTACTTTCTCAATTTGTTTAGTGGCTATTTCAATTTGCCTTTCTGGATAAAAATTTTCCTGTAGTTGCTCATCTTGTCTCCTTCCCACTTTCACTGCTCTTCCAAAACTTAGCTTAATACGTTTGTGATCGCTACCCAGACTTCTGGAGCCACCTTCATCTATGTGCATTTCCCTGAGCTTATCATACATCCTATGTGACATCAGTGCATAATCTATCGTCGACTGAAGCCTTCCTACCTCCCATGTTATTTGCCCTTCACACTTCTCGGTACTGTTGCAAATGATCAAATCAAGCCTTTCACACATATCCATGATCATTTTGCCTGTCGGGTCGGTATACCCATCTATATCTTCTATGTGCGCATTCAGGTCTCCTAGTATAATTATCTCGCACTCTCTTCCTAACTCCTGAATGTCCTTTGATATACACTCTACCATTGCCTGGTTTTCCTCTCTGGCCTTTGCTCCCGTCCACAAGTACACGAAACCAAGGAGTGTAATTTGACCTGCCACTTTCCCTTTTAGCCATAAATGTTCCTTGCACTCCTGCTTGACCCTTTGCCAGTCTGTACTTTTATGAATGAATGCCCCAATACCACCCCCCTTTCTGCTGCCTTCTGTTCTATTACAATACTCCCACGCGTAGTCCGGATTGTTCGGAGGTTGTTCCATGTCCCTGAGATGTGTTTCTACAAAACCGTATACCATCGGCCTCTCTTCCCTTAGCTGTTCTTCTATCTCTTCCCACTTCAGCCTGTTCCTACCACCCTGCATGTTAATATACCCTATGTCTGAATTGGCTCGGCGCTCGTGGCTACGTCTTTTTATGCCCCGGACTCTACGTATCTTAGATATTGGTGCCACTTTGGAATCGTATCTGTCCATACCACCTGTAGAAGAGTCTCCCTGGTTGTTTTCCTCGTTACTAGCTATCCTGCACCCCGAAGGGCTCGCTTGCCCCCCAAAAAAGCTACTGCGCGTCCTGCAAGTCGCCAACCCACCTCATGACCTAGCCGCCCATCGAAGTGAATTCTGTCTCGTTGAAAACCCCCCCACCTATGCACCGCTATTCCGCTATATATTCCGCATATGCACCGCCATCTAGCGGAAATTCCAAGGACTAAACGAGACGTAGCACGCACACTCTTTCTTACGGCTTGCGCTTCGTGTCTGCTTCCCACCTTTAGCCAGCTTGAGGTCATGGTAAATACTTGTTCACTATATTCATGGCACTGCGCCCAACGTTCGCTAAAATTTTCTAAAACCAAGGAGGTAATGCCCAGCGAGTATAACGTAGCAACCCTTTCTTGACAGATAATGCCTTATCTACACTCTAAGACAAATTTTCCCGAAAAAGGAGCAACCGATCCCAATAGGCGTGCACGATGAACGAATAGACCGTTGAGGAGCAACCACAGAGGGAAGCGTGCAACGCGAAACCACTTAGTCTCCAAAGGAATGAACCGTCCGGAGATTGCAGGCAGAGCGAAAGGTAGTGGTTAGAAGATAAAGGTGACAATCCTTCTTCTCCACAAAACACATGTCATTCTCCTCCCCTGCTGGCTCAGTCTTTCTCCGTATTTTGCCGGCTACGGTTCGCGGTGCGTCGCGCTCGGAGTGCTCGACCACGGCTGCCTGGTATTCGACGATCTAAGAATTACGACGTGGTGCTTGTGTGTACGCTTGGATGAGCGTGGGCTGCTGCTTTTGCGTTTTGCTGCACCCATGAAGTCTGGAGCAAGCCTTCGACACGTCACCACGCCGTGCTGTATATCTCTGGCTTCAGGATAGTGACGACCAACCCATAACAGCAACAGTTGGGAAGGCCAATATGGTGGCCGAGAAGAACAGGCCTATCGGATATATATTTCAGTCCGACTCAGGGCAGAAAACAGTGCTGGATTCAAAGGCAAGTATGTTATCATTCTTTATTCTACTCTACTTGCCGCGTGTGCGATACGGATTCCGCTTGCCGGCAACGAGCTTGGTCGTGTTGTTAAATCTACGCACGAAATGCACCGCGAAGGTCAGCTTCGGCGTCTGCAGTTTGCCTGTGCTTTGCGACCGCCTCGAAATAGGACGCCATTGCCGACGGCCTCCCGTACGCTCGCTCATCGAGTGCTCACCTGCTTTCGCCGCCGCGATGAGCTCCGGGCTGACGATATTGGGCTGAGACCTCGTCGCTGTGTTGGCAGCCGTCGAAAACACGTCGGGTTCTCGTAAAGAGCTTGGTTGTAGTATGTCGCACGCTGTGTGTGCACCAGCACGGGCTGGCGGGGCAATCGCTAGCGTCGGAACTCACTGAAAATCGGTCGCCATTGCAGTCGGTCGCAAGCAGCTCGGCACTGTCCACTGGCCGTGGTGGCGGACTCGCGTTTGCGCGCTGCATTCGCTTGAGTATGTGGAAAAGGGCCGCATTACTATCGATTTCTTCAGAACTAGCTCTAAACCAGCTTGGCGTTGTTCGTGGCGGCGGCGAAGCGTACGCTAGCTTTCCTGTTCGAAGTTCGCTGGCGGCAGACACTCTGCATGCAACGCCGTGTTTGGTCTCGCATTCGCTTGTTCGAGCTAAACGACGTCACTCGCTTAGGACTCGCCGACTTGTTAGCGGCACGGAGGTTCGCGGAGTTTTGGCTGCAGCCGTCGCTCATAAGCTTTTGCTCTGCGGGGATCGAAATGAGTCTTTGACGATATGTGACATCACGGTGAAATTATTAGCAAGTCATATCTCATGTATGTTTTCATTTCACCTTGCACGTATTTCTCATATGCATTTGTATTCATCCTCCGTCACGTGTCACCCACTGTTTTACATACTTATTGTGTAGCCGTGGGCACACAGTGTGCTGAACACTGTGTGCGCTGGCGTCTGCGATGCCTGTCATCCATCTCTTTCGTGAGAGCAGCTTCAGAAGGACTGTGCGAGATGTGAAGGTAAAGATATTTGTGTTTGATATTTTAACGCTTGTTTTTTTAATAACGTGCACGTACTTGTCATATGCGTGCATCTTCATCTTTTGCCATGTGTGTCTGACTATATTTACTATATTATTGTACGTGCAGCCGTGGGAACACAACAGGCAGAAGGCTGCGTGCGCTGGCGTTTGCAATGCCTGTCATCTATCGCTTCCGTCGGAGGAGCTCCCGGGGAGTGAACAAGATTTGACAACGAGACCGGACTTGTACACTTCACTATGATTTCACTTAAAAGAATGGAGAAACTTCATGTGTATGTAGAAAAATAAAAAATTTCGTGGTCTCACTTTTGTTTTTCGTTGTTTCCGTGACTGTGAAAGCAGTTACACATAAGTGGCTAACTACTTTTTTGCGTGTTCTTTTCTGCGCACTTTGTTGCTCACTGCGCAGAGAAACAGGGGATAACAATATTAGACCTGGTGGAAAATAAACAATGTAGTGAATAAGAAAGACGTTGATACCATCAGGTCAGCTATCATCAGCACAAGAAAAAGGCACGAGATCGGCGATCAAGCACCGTCATCTGGGTTCGCCTGCCTTCCTTTAGAGCTACCACCAGCTTGCTGAGTCCTTTAATAAACCCCCTTTACATTTGGTGGATCGTGCTGGGTAACTGCATCACTTACACCCTGGAACTCCGATCCCGCACCATGCCGTCGACCATGCAAGTTGACGCTGCCCAACAGACAGCACCTCTCGCGGCTCCTACTTGCCCCGGCCCGGTTCACCAGCGAGACCCCCCAATCTTTTCGGGCGCCGAAGACCAGGACGTCGAGGACTGGCTGTCGTCCTACGAAAAAGTCAGTGGACCAAACAGGTGGGATGACGCTGCTGAGTTGAGCACCGTCAACTTTTACTTGGCTAATGTGGCGAAACTGTGGTACACAAACCATGAATCCGAGTTCGAGAACTGGGCCACTTTCAAGCAGGCAATATCCTCGGTTTTCGGTCGCCCCGCCGTGCGGAAGTTGCGCGCCGAACAACGCCTGCGCTCACGGGCACAAGAACCTGGCGAAACGTTTACCGCCTACATCGAAGATATACTCGATCTCTGCAAGCGCGTTGATGCCGCAATGAGCGAAAGTGCCAAGATCCAGCACATTATGAAAGGTGTTGATGACGACGTCTTTCAAATGCTCCTGGCGAAGTCTCTCGGCACGGTGTCTGAAGTGGTAACTCTGTGCCAGAACTACGACGAATTGCGACGGCAACGAGCTCTCACCCGTCGTCCATTTCAGCCTAACCAACCACTCGCTGCACTGGACGTCGTACCTGACCACTCCCGCCTTCTAGCACAAATGAAAGACTTTGTGCGTGAGGAGGTCGCACGTCAGCTTTACCTCCTGCCGTTTTGTCAGCGCCAAGAGCTGCCGCAGCAGCAGCAAGAGCAACCACCGACACCGTTAGCTCCCATGCTCCGACATGCACTTAAGGACCAGATTGCCGAGGCTATGCCAGTGCCCTTTCAGCAGCAAGTTGTCGCCGCGCCTCTTACTTATGCTGACGCAGTAAAGAGGCAGCAGCCACACCAGCCCTCGCCGTTCAATGTACTGCCGCATGTCACCGCTCCTACTCAGTCTTCCGTCGCATGGGCTCCTCCCCACGCTACCACAGCCTCGACTCAGCCGTATGCCGCGTGAGCGGCGCCCCTTACTGCAAATGCCTGGCGAACGCGCGATAACCGGCCGATCTGTTTTGCGTGCGGCGGACCTGGCCATATCTCCCGATACTGCCATCGTCGCGTGCCCGCCTACACAGACGTCCGACCACGAAGCAACTACATGGACCGACCATCTTTTGGTTATGAAAGTTCGCATCGTCAGTCAAACACGTCTTCCCGTGACTATCCAGCAACTTCGTCTCGTCGCTCACCTTCACCCAATCGACGCTCCTTGTCACCCATGCGTCCACGACCAGCCCCTCAAAATGAGGGAAACTAGCCGTCGCAGTTCAAAGGGGCAAGAACTGCGCTATCGAAATCTTCAAGTCCTCGCACCTTGCCGTCAAATATCGTCGAAGTTTTTGTAGACGGCGCCCATGCATATGCTCTTGTGGATACCGGTGCCGCTGTGTCTGTTATAGACGCCAAACTTTGCCGTAAGCTCCGAAAGGTGACCACGCCGCTTGATATGTTCTTACGTGCAGCAAACGGAGAACCTGTTCGACCTATAGCCGCCTGCACTGCCCGACTCAAAATTGCGGAGGACCACTCAATTGTTGAGTTTATCGTCCTTTCCTCGTGCTCTCATGACATCATACTTGGCTGGGATTTCCTATCCCGTAATCGTGCCGTTATAGATTGTGCCCGTACCGAACTTGAACTGCTTCCGTTCTTCGACCAGCCCTACGACCACATTAATCAAGCCGCGCACAAGCTAGTTGTCAAAGAAGACACCGACATTCCACCGACAACAGCTGTTTTGCTCCCTGTGGTCTCTGACGGCATGCGTGATGAAGTAGCAATTTTCGAGCCATCAAGCCTCCTTCTAAGTCGGAAACCACTTCTGCTCCCTTACTCAGCCCTCTCAATTTCTAACGGAGCCAGTGCTCTCTGCCTTACCAATCCCTTTCGGCATACCATCAAACTGTTTAAAGGCGAGTCTCTTGGATGCGTACAGCCCATTGATAACGGACAAATTTTTATCGTGCCGCAAGAATCATCCCAAAGTGATTTCGCCGCCGTCAGTGCTCTTAACACTCTCATCTACAGGCTTCAAAAGTGTTCGATTCGGTGATCGCAGACGGACTGTCATCATCTGAACAATCTGAACTCCTCCAACTGCTGTACCAGTACCGCGAATCTTTCGATGTTGTTCAACCTTCACTTGGCCGCACTTCTACCACTCTACATTACATCGATACCGGCTCCCATGCGCCACTACGACAGCGACCATATCGTGTTTCTGCTGCAGAACGCCAAGTTATTACCGAACAGGTGAACGATATGCTGCAACGTGTCGTCATTCAACCTTCACAAAGTCCATGGACCTCACCTGTAGTGCTCGTTAAAAAAAAGGATGGTTCCGTTCGCTTCTGCGTGGATTACCGGCGGCTAAATAAGATCACTCGAAGAGACGTGTATCCTTTACCCAGGATTGACGATGCCCTTGATACTTTACAAGGTGCCGAGTTTTTTTCATCATTAGATTTGCGCTCATTGTACTGGCAGGTCCCCCTTGCAGATGCCGATCGACCAAAAACAGCCTTCGTGACACCGGATGGTCTGTATGAGTTTAATATCTTGCCCTTCGGCCTCTGCAATGCGCCTGCCACCTTCGAGCGCATGATGGACTCGGTTCTTCGGGGTTTGAAATGGCAAATCTGTCTCTGCTATCTCGACGATATAGTCGTCTTTGCGCCAGACTTTGGAACACATCTCGAGCGCCTCAAACACGTCCTCACGTGCCTGAAGAATGCTCAGCTCCAACTCAACCTCAAGAAGTGTCACTTCGCTGCTCGGCAACTTACGATTCTCGGGCACGTCGTATCAAAGGACGATATACTTCCAGACCCGGCTAAGTTACGTGCTGTCGCCGACTTCCCCAAACCAACGACTATGAAGCAGTTACGGAGCTTCGTGGGGTTATGCTCCTACTTTCAACGGTTCGTGCGCAACTTTGCCTCTATCATTGCGCCTTTGACCAAACTTATAGGCAGCACCACTGATATTTCTTTATGGTCTTCTGAGTGTGACCAAGCCTTCTGTACCCTTCGTAGTCTCCTCACTTCGCCACCAATACTGCGTCACTACGATCCTACGACAGCAACTGAGGTCCACACCGACGCCAGTGGTGTCGGCCTCGGTGCGGTTCTCGCGCAACGCAAGCCTGGATTCGCCGAGTATGTCGTCGCCTACGCCAGCAGAACTCTTACCAAGGCTGAATCAAACTACAGCGTCACCGAGAAGGAATGCTTGGCGATCGTTTGGGCGCTTTTAAAGTTCCGCCCATACCTTTATGGCCGTGCTTTTGATGTAGTAACGGACCACTACGCATTATGCTGGTTATCTTCGCTTAAGGACCCATCGGGTCGTCTTGCCCGTTGGGCTCTTCGGCTTCAAGAATATGGCATTCGAGTGGATATCGTTCCGGCCACAAACATGCCGATGCTGATGCACTGTCACAATCTCCCCTATCCCCGGACATCGCATCTGTTTCCTAGGAAAACACGTTGTCAGCGCTTGACGAGGACACCATCTCTTCTGCACAACGCAATGACCCATGGATCGCTTCGCTTCTTGACGCGTTATCCGAGGCACCGACACTTCCAACCACTCGAACCCTGCGCCGCCAGGCTCCGCACTTCAGTATTCGGGATGGCCTTTTGTACCGGCGCAACTATTCAGCAGATGGTAGGAAATGGCTACTAGTCGTTCCCCGAACGCTGCGCTCTACCATCTGCGCGTCGTTTCATTCCGACCCGCAATGTGCTCACGCCGGTGTTTTCAAGACCTACGAGCGCCTACGAAAAAGGTATTACTGGCGCGGAATGTTTACCTTCGTCCGCCAGTTCATTCGCGGCTGCCACGAATGTCAGCGGCGGAAAAGCCCGCCACATCCTGCAACAGGTTCATTGCAGGCACTTCCATGCCCAGACCGCCCATTCGACCGAGTAGGAATTGATCTCTACGGACCACTACCATTAACAACGGCAGGCAACCGATGGGCTATCGTGGCAGTGGATCATCTAACATGGTACGCTGAAACTTCTGCTCTCCCCACAGCTGCAGCACAAGACGTCGCAACTTTCATACTCAATCGTTTTGTGCTTCGTCGTGGTCCTCCTCGAGAACTCCTCAGTGACCGAGGGCGTGTTTTCGTCACCGATGTAATACAAGCACTTCTTCAACAGTGCCATATGGTTCACCGGAAGAGTACAGCCTACCACCCACAGACGAACGGCTTGACTGAACGGTTTAATCGTACTCTGGGGGACATGCTCGCTACGCATGTCGCTTCTGATCAAACAAACTGGGACCTCGTTCTCCCATTTGTTACATACGCGTATAACACCGCTACGCAAGTCACTACCGGGTTTTCCCCATTTTTTCTCCTGTACGGTCGCAAACCATCACACACCATCGACACTTTACTGCCATACTCGCCAGATCCCTCCGAATACAAGCCTGTCTCGGAAGCCGCTCGTTACGCAAAAGAGTGCCGCAAGCTAGCCAAGCGGCTTACTACATCCGACCAACAGCGCCAGAAGGAGATCCGTGACGACGACCATCGTTCTGCAGCAACGTTCGTTCCTGGAGCACTTGTATGGCTTCATGTACCGCCCTGCGCCCCTGGTGTATCACCCAAACTACTCTCCAATTATCATGGTCCCTACCGCGTGGTCGAGCGTACTTCACCCGTGAACTACGCCATTGAACCCCTCACGCCACCAAGCGACCGTCGTCGGCGTGGACGTGATATCGTTCACGTAAACCGTCTGAAGCCGTACTTTGACCCGCTTGTCCCCACGTGTTAGATCGCCAGGATGACTTCAACTTTTTCGCCGGGGGCAATTGTAATAATGGTAATAAGAAAGACGTTGATACCATCAGGTCAGCTATCATCAGCACAAGAAAAAGGCACGAGATCGGCGATCAAGCACCGTCATCTGGGTTTACCTGCCTTCCTTTAGAGCTACCACCCGCTTGCTGAGTCCTTCAATAAACCCCCTTTACAACAAAAACAATGTTTGAAGTGGGGACAAAAAGTTGATCCGATCAGAGCATTTGAGTTGATCAACCATTGGTCCGACAAGGTGACTTTGAGGACTAACGGTTCCCGGTAAGGTGTAAATGTGGAGATTAACAGCTGCTTCATAAGATGCAAACGTGATGACTTAATGTTAGTCCTTTGAGGTGAATTCTAAGACTAACGGTTACTCACTAAGGTGTAAGTGTGAGGACTAAATCTTAGTCTCTTGAGCTCATCTGTGGAGACTAAGTGTTAGACCCGGTGCCGTTAGTCCTTAAAGGAATTAATGGTTGTGGCAGCCCAATTAGTCCCCAAAAGGACAAACCGCACACCCTTCTAACACCCTTTTGCCTTTGAGTGAACATGCCAATGGCTGATAAGGGGCAATGAAAGACAGGGGCATTCGGCTTTTAGTTAAAGCGCACGCTGTGAAATTTTTATTGTTCGACAACGCACAGAAGAAATCTCTCACCGGCACCACCTTGGAAGTCAGAGCGTTAGACTGGTTACACACTAGGACTACGAGGGACGAACGGGTGCTGCTATGACGAGCTTCACCCCTAGAAACTTCTCAGGAGCATAGCACAACGCGTTTCTAAGTAGATATTTAACATGTTGCCCATATAATTTTGCAATAAAGAAACAGGCTGCCGAAGTTGGCTGATTGCAGAACATAACATTCTAAACATTGATGTAATAGTGTCTTTAACTGGTCGGCCTCCTTCATCCTTAGCTCTATACGAAGAAAATGGGGACAGTATATACCTCTTTATGTAAGTGAATCTGTTGGTGGAAAATTTCTAATGACGTGGGCAAAAACATCAACTCAATTGTAGTTCAATAAACAACGGAAATAAACAAATACCCTATACAGAAACAAATGCATCAAGTCCACTGTTAAATCTTTTTACAGTCGAGAAGTTGGTGTAAGGCGTTTATCTTAGAGAAATCAAGTTGGAGGACGCTTCAGTTCTGCGTCGAAGAGTAGAACTCGATAGCTTAATAGGCCCCCATGCACACCGCCTTTTTAATTGCTAGCCCGGTTTCGGTTCTCATGAAAGCATTTGGTGTGCCTCAGAGAAACGAGTCACTGTATACGTCTAACAGTGGTGGTTCCAAACAATCATAGAATTTATACGTACATTTCAAAGATGGTATTCGTTATTGGGATACTTGAATGCAGAACTTATGGCCAGACTATTTTCTATCTCTTACACGATTCAGCCACTGAGCCAAAATTTAGGCACTTCCTGAACGTCCAGCTTTCTTGTACCGGTGGTTGCCTTTCCCGCCGCAGTAGGCTAGTGGTTAAGGTACTCGGCTGCTGACCCGCAAGTCGCGGGATCGAATCACGGTTGTGGCAGCTGCATTTCCGATGGAGGTGGAACTGCCGTAGGCCCATATGCTCAGATTTGGGTGGACGTTGAAGAACCCCAAGTGGTCGAAATTTTCGGAGCCCTCCACTACAGCGTCTCTCATAATGATATCGTGGTTCTGGGAGGTCAAACCCCCATATCAATCAAATCATGGTGGCTACCTTCAGGCTTAGCAACAATGACGATCAAAAAGCAAATAATACGCATATCTCAGGGTCAACATCAACTGTCAGGCAACAAATCACATTAACCTATGTATGATACTGTGGCAAGACTGAAATAACAACCACTCATCACACAATGTTGATTGGGGGAAGACAGTGTTCGCAAGTGTGGGAAAGCAAAAATAGCTAGATATCAGTAAAAAAACAACGAAAAGTAACTAAAAAGCTACTAAGAGGCTACAAAATAGTTATATTACTCTATCAAACATTTTCAGACATATGCGATACGTGCAGCTAATCTAATGGCAGTTGTGTTATTCACAGTCTAAACAGCTCTATCAAGTAATCGTTTTTTTGCAAGCAACTATTGCAAAATATTCTTTACTCTTTCGCCCTTTTGCCGAGACTCTATCACAAACCTGAGGCAAATCAGCTTGTAACGCTGATACCTGAGGACGGATCCTAAAGTTGCTAATTTCTATTTTAGAGCTAGGTTGACGGCAATGCAGCAAAAAAGCTGGCGAAAGACCTGTCACCACATGTGGAGTGACTCTCTATGAACTCAAAACCTTTGTGACACTTTTGCTGGATCTTTCCCTTCCAGTCTAGCTACCTCTAAATGTTCCTTGAGTACCCTATTTAGGCGTTCTACTTGACTTTTCGACTGAGGATAATAATGTGACGAGAACAGGTGACGAATGCCTTTTTCCTTAAGATAGTTCTCAAACCGCTGTGACACAAACTGTAGACCATTGTCTGTAACTGATACCTCTGGTAGCCCTTCGGGGCTAAATGACCAGTTAAACAGCCTAATGATGTCCACTGTTGATATTGTATTCGTTCCAAGAACCTCGGGCCACTTAGATTAGTTATCCACAAATGTTACGAGATACCTTTAAAAAGACACATGTAATGAGCCGACAATATCCATACCCAATTTTTCCATTGCCCGTCTGGCCATTCGACTGGCTTCAACGGCGCCACACGAGGCTTGACAGACTTACCTGCTAGCTGACCGACATGACAATGCTTTACGTATTCCTTTACAGAACGATCTATTTGCAGCCACCAATATCTCTCACGGAGGAGTTGTTTAGTGCGTACTATTCCTTGATGGCTTTCATGTGCTAACTGCATGAAAGTAGGTATGAGGACATTCGGAATGACTACACAGTCACCACGCATAAGTAGCCCGTCTACAAAGGAGAGATCATCTTTAACATGAAAATATACCATTAAGTCATTATTTAGTTTCATTGATGGCCAACCCTTGGATACATACTCACACACTTTCTTTGATGTCTCATTCGTACTCGTTGCAAGCTGCATAGTTTCTTTATCGACTACTGATGTCACATATGATACTATTTCTTCTTCCTGACTAAGTTCTGAACTGTTCAGTAATGGCAGTCTAGACAAGACGTCAGCCACCACGTTTTCTGAGCCCTAATAATACTCTGCTTCCGAATTGTAGTATAACAGTCTAGCTGACCGCCTTGAAATTCTCAACGGTCGACGACCGGCATCTCCTGCTGCCAACAAAGCAACTACAGCTTGATGGTCAGTTCTAAGAGTGAAACGCCTACCCCAAAGGTAAATGTGCTACTTTTCACATGCGAACAAGTGCGCAACCGCTTCGTTCTCACCCACAGAGTATTTCTTTTGAGTTTCTGACAGGGTTTTCGACACGAATACTGCGGTTTCAAGCTTAGGACCATACTGTTGCTGTAACACTGCTCTGATACCAACGTCATATGCATCGGTTGTAACTACCACAGGTAGATCCGGATTAAACACTATAGTCACAGGCGAGCAAGTAAGACGTGTTTTCGACTGCATGAAACTGCATTGAGCACTCTCTGACCAACAAAATTTTTGGCCCTGTCTGAGCATCAGACGAAGTGGTTCGACTAGATCTGCAAAGTGATCTACTAACTTGGCATATTAGCCTGTCAGCGCGAAAAATGAGCGCAATGACGTAATATCTGTAGGAATTGGAGCATTCACGATAGTACTCACTTTACTGTCTAAAGGTGAAAGGCCCTCAGCTGAAATCTTGTGTGCCAAAAAACTTAACTCATTGACGGAAAAAGACATTTATTGATTAACCGCATTCCACTGTTTGTTATCAAAACAAAACTGCAATGAGGCTCGCGTCATGCCCAGACTGAGTCTTCCCCTACACAAGAATATCATCAAAATAGCAAACTACAATTTTACGATTCTTTAAGACCTGTGATAACAGTTTTTGAAAAACTGCAGGCGCAGACGGCCCACCAAAGCACACATGCTTAAACCTGAACAAACCATCGTGTGTTATGAACGTCGTTAAATCTCTACTGCTCTCTTCCAACAACAACTCATGATATGGCGACGCTAAGTCTAACTTAGAAAAATAAGTAGCTCTATGAAACATTTGTAATAACTCTTCAACGTTTGGTAAAGGATACCCATTAATGACAATTGCCGTATTGGGTTCTTGGAGATCCACACACAGCCGGATGCTCCCATTCTTCTTGCGGACGACGACGACTGGCGACACCCACTCCGAGGAGTCAACACATTCGATGACATTACACTCCTCGAGTCGTCGTAGCTCGGTGGACACCTAGTCCCGAAGAGTTAGAGGCAGCCGTTGCAACTTGGTGCAACCGGAGTTATATCTGGCCGACGTTCGATTCGATGAATGAAGCCTTGGACGAGACCCAACTCGTTGCTGAAGAGGTGCTCGAAGCCGGAAGGCACGTTGGAAGGACATTGCACTCTACAAGACGCTAAATGACACGTTAAGGTTGCACCGTCGATCTGGTTGCCCAGTCGTTGGATGGCAGCAAGCCCCAAGAGCGTTGTGCCTTTGTCGGTGACGTAAAAAACAATGATGCATGACCACTGCAACACCGTCACTAGAACTTGAAAAGAGCCGATGACTCTGATGCTCTGTTTTGAGAATTTCTGCAGGTCTACGGCAGCCTTGTACAGGACATGTTGTTTGCTGAAATAACGCTGGATGTCTTCGACAGTCGTCAAAGATACAGACGCTCCAGTATCCACTAACAGTTGCAGATGGACACCACTGACCACCAAGTGAGTGACTGAGTCTCTTCTAGATGCAACGCCAACTGTAAGCCCTGACGTCACAGGTTGATACGAAGATACCACTGCCGAACTTGACGCTTGTATATGAGCCTGGCGTTCTGGTACGGCGCCGACGACTGTCCCGGCAGACACGTTCTGGACCTGGTCCGTCTTGCGACCCATCTCGAAACTTCCCCGAGTGTTACACTTGCGACAACGTCGATTTTTTGCTGGACAACTTCAGAAAGACTAACGATGATATCTGCTTCCACAGTGGTCACACACCTGATGCGGTAAGTCACCTCGAGACTTTTCATTCTGAACTGCAGTACGGATCTCCGAAGATGACTGTGGTGGAAAGTAATTTGTTCTTTCCGGAACTTCTGTGACGTCACGTCCTTTCGGATACGTTGCGGTAACGTCGCGTCTTGCCCAGTTGCTTCGGCGATTATTGCCAGTTTTGTTTTTCGCGCCGCCATCTTGTGCGCCATGTCCGATCACTTGAACGCTTTCAGGTTGACCCGAAACTAACGTTTGATTAGCCAAGGACAACGCTTCTAAGGTTTGCCCGATTTCTTCGGCCTTCTCTAATGACAACACTTCCCCACACGCAAGCAATTTCTCTCTAACCCGCCAGTTGGAGGTACCGCGACTGATTTCGTCGTGGTCGCGTTCCACGTACGTTATGCGAAATTTACATCTCACGGCGTTTTTTTTTTAGAACCATCACCTATTCCAAGAAATTTTCCCCGGGCAGTTGCCGACGGCTTGTGAATTCGTGGCGTTCTACCAGTGGGTTGAGAGACGCGGCAAAAAGCCGATCGAGTTGTTCCACGAGCATTTGAAATTTCAATCCTCCCGTAAACGATGAACCGCTTACGGACGCCGACGCAGGCGCCTCGTCACTTGGCGTAATCAACGCCGCATTTCCCTGAAAGTTTTGGGCTTCCTCTTGTTCTGCTACCACAAAATATCTTCTCTGTCCCTCCCTTCCTAGTAGGCTAACCAGTGCCGACGCGCATCACGCGTCGCGCCAGCCGCTGCCGCCGGCCGCTTCGAGATAGGCCTGAAAAAAAATTGCTCGCAGCTTCCCTCGGGGGAACACTGAGGAGGATGCGGAGCATATAATTGGTTAACGGGGTGTTAAAGTGCGACTTACTTGGGTCGATGGCTAAATTGGTTAACGTGGTTGTGAAATGGGGTGTTAAATTGCGACTTACTTGGGTCGATGGCTAAATTGGTTAACGTGGTTGTAGGAGGGGGTGTTAAATGAGTGAACACGTACACACGTATGCGAAAGGGCGGCGCTGGTCGAAGGGACGTCGATCATTGTGTTTGTGGATTCGTTGGAATTCATTTCACCGCGACCTTGGACGTCGACGCGCCGTACAAACCAACCGACGAGCGGCAACTGAGCGAGCGAGCGCCGACCTTGAGTATATATACAGCGCGACGGCGCATGCACTGTCAGCTGTCGAATGTTCGAGAAGGGGGAGAAGCGCAACGGCGCATGCGCGCGCGTCAGCTGCCGATGTTCTCGAAGCGCGACGGCGCATGCGCGCGCGTCAGCTGCCGATGTTCTCGAAGCGTGACGGCGCATGCGCGCTACATTATACAGCTAGCGAATGTTCGTGAAGAGGAGAAGCGCACGCGGTGTGTAGAGGAGGAAGGGTGCACAGATGCTGGAGGAGTGAAGCGCGCGCGGTGTGTAGAGGTGGAAGGGATGCACAGATGGTGGAAGAAGGAGGAGGAAGTTTGCGGACGGCGCCGCACTACAAGCCTCGAGTATTAGATGCTCCGCATCTAAAATTTTTTCCAATGAGGCCATGGAATCTGGGGTGGCCCCGGCAGTTCAGAAATACAGAAAGGCGTTCAAAAAGAGCCATGCTGATAGGAGAGGCAAGGGAGTCGCAGAACGGAGCGAGGGCAAAGGCCTAAATCGAAAGGCCTGCCCACAAAAAGTGCACGAGGCTTAGCGCTCCTAACAGACGCTAGAGGCGTCAGTCCATGCAGAACGCAACACGGGAAGTACGAAAACTCACTCACCGTTCTTGATGGTTGCGGTGAACAAATTCCACATCCTCGTCGCCATGTTGTTGTGTCCGCGGGCGGCGTCCAGTACGATGGCAAGGGAAGGGCTCGACGACTGGACGCGGAACTACACGGAAGCGAACTCCACGGAAGCGCAACAATGACTCGGCTGAACAGCAGCCGTTTAATAAAACCACACTACAAAGGGACGCGTACACACACGCAATTGGCCACTGACAATCATGTGTGCATATATATATATATATATATATTCAGCAGGAAGTTCAAGGGGTCTGGTACGTATAAAGAACACAAGCGAGTACACGTACGAAAGAGCAATACTTTTATGCCAACGTTTCAGCCGTGGCACGGCCTTCGTCAGGGAAGGCCGTGCCACGGCTGAAACGTGACGAAGGCCGTGCCACGGCTTCCCTGACGAAGGCCGTGCCACGGCTGAAACGTTGGCATAAAAGTATTGCTCTTTCGTACGTGTACTCGCTTGTGTTCTATATATATATATATATATATATATATATATATATATATATATAGCGCACAGCAACACAACAAACAGTGCGCATCCTTCTCAAGAATGGCGCCACAACACCACAAGCAGCAGACAAGGATCCTGAAGCAGTTTTCTATTCTTCGTACACACTGGACCGGTATACTACGTCCTAACAGTCATTTGCAGAATGATTTCATCTATCTGCGTAAACTGCGTAAATTATTGCGCCTTAAAGCTGCGAATTCCCGCTCATCGCTGTGACTAAGTCCAACCGAGTTTCAACTGCCTATTCCCAGAACGACATGCTCTGATAACGTGACGTCACCCAGAATGTTGATCTGATTGGCTGTAGAACGCGTGGAACTAAGATTCACTGGTAACGTGCACTGCATGGTAGCCTCTGACATTGCGCGCTACATGTCGGCGTACAAACTCGGAGGTCTAGACTCTGCGAACATGAAATCGTCAAGTGCGCTAACGAGAGCTCTGCTATCGCCAGCGATGCCGGCGTTTCTCATTAGTTGAGGAGGCACGTATGGGGTGTGAAGGAGGGTATGGTATAATTGTCAGTAGCAGCCTTGCTACATGGCGTGTCACTAAATTTGTGGTGCGAATGATTTGGTGCTGAGCTAACCTAAACACTGAGAAAATTTCAAAAAGCTTTGCGGAGACACTTTTAAATAAGGAAAATGTTTCCCACATAAACGGGCCCTCTACGTGAACAAGATACTCATAACTTCAGAAGGTCTTGGAAAGGCTACGAAAGAGTATCAGACGAGATGGCTCGGGTGGGAACCTGTTCTGCTGTTATTATTATCTTATGCGCAGCAAATTCACCTAGACAGACATGGTTCTCGCATTTCATGACTCGAATGCAGAAATAAATGGAATCAAAGTGGTTGTTGTTACTGAAGAATAGACTGAGTAGTTTAAATTTGGTATGTTTGTGCCAGCCCGTTCACTTGACCTGATAGAAGTGCTGTTATTATGTCCAGTGAATTAGCGATAATGGATTGAACTTCGCTTTATAATATGCGCAATTTTGCCGAACACTTGGCAAATCCGTACAGCAATCGGAGATCTTCGGCACTCATGTAAGCGTAACGTTCAGCGGTGTGCTGAGCAAATGATAATGATATAACAATTCGACGCACCAGAACATCCTTTTTGTGGTGAACTCGCTATAGAGTATATGCTACCCATATAGCAGAAAAAAAAGACTTTTTTTAGCTAATATGCGTCTTTAACAAAATTATGCATTATTTCCTGCTCTATGTTGTTAGAGAAATGCACTCTTTAACGAAGAAGTACCGAATACTAACGTATTTTATACCCGTTATGAAATCAATATGAACCTAAAAGTAATAACAACTTTTTGTTGGCGTGTATTATCAAAGGCTGGAAAGTTGCAGCGGATGTGCTGATTGTAGTGTTCGTTATGATTCGTTATTATTTGTGACGGTTATGTAGTGTCTTTCATTATAGATAGCTTTATTATAAATATTTTTGAATATATCTGAAAATCTTTCTTTTTAGTGGTATAATGGCCCACATGCGCATACTATTCTTCGTATATTGCCGCTTTCCACGGCCTTCAATTTTCTACTTAGTTTTTTTTATTTTCTGGGTGAAGATATGATGATGATACATGGGTTTTAACGTCCCGAAACCAGCGCGTGGTTATGAGAGAAACCGTAGTGGAGGGATCTGGAAATTCTTAATCCCTCGGGTTCTTTAACGTGCACGTAAATTTGAGCACACGGGAATACATTTTCGCCTATATATAAAATGCAGCCGCAGCCGCCGGGATGCGATCCCACGACCTGCGGGTCAGCGGCCGAGTACATTAGTGACTAGACTACCGCGGTTGGGCTCCTGCGTGATGAGGCCAGTAAACTTTGAAAGGCAGCTTTTTTTCTGCCACACGTAACCACGGGCATGCAGTGCGCTTACGTATCTCTTACTTTTTGCACTCAGATTCGAACGTAGGTGTTTCGCATCATTTCAAGATAATAATTTCTAACTGCTGTATTTTAATATGTACGCTGCAAATCTCTGGAGAACAATGAGCAAATTTAAAACGTCACCTTTGTTGTGTTCATTCTTTTCAGTTCATGATAACAGTCACCTCAAACGTTTATCAAAATGAAGGCGTCAAGTCAGAAGGGCTGCCGAGTAGGAGGAGCTTATCCGAGTCAGAGAAGCTTTCTGAAGAATTCCCTTCAGCCTATGAAACATGCACGAGCGGCGAACGAAATCTGACTGCAGGCGACGTGATCAGAGCGTCTAGTTTTGTGCAGTCGACGCCTTCTCAGGAAACCTTGTTTGCGAGAAGCAAGGCCTTAGCGAGAGATATTAGAGGTGCCGTACAAGCTAAACGGGTGAGCGTAAAACCAGAACAGCAGAATGAAAGGAACCAGAGGCAACCGGTGTCTCCAAAGCCGACACGTCGCTCAAGCGACGCGGGACCAGTAGCACCAATGCCATCTTATATTGCTCCTCATGCCTCAACGACCACGAAGATCACTGTCATGGAAGCTGCAAGTTATAAGCCTTATGTCTTTAACAAATGCGCAGTTGTCCCATCAACATAGTCTTCCGCTGCTGTCGTCTCGAGGCTTGCTACTGCGAACGATGTGCTTGGTACGGTTAGTGGAATCCTTGCCAAATATGCCATTGTGGTGGTACCTCGATCTTCGGGAAAAAGGTGTCGCGAATTCTCTTCAAGTTTTTGATTGCTACAGACCTCGCATGTGACTGGTGATAAGTGACAATCATGTTTGGTGTATAGTTCAGCAAGATAGAGAACCGGCACAGTACTGCACGTGGAATAGCACAAAGGCCGCTGTCTTATGCAGGCTTACGTCGCGCTATGAACGATTTTTATTTCAAGAGCCTGCTCGTGATTAGTTAAAAAACAAACATGGGACACAGCTTCATTTAGCAAAGAGAAAACCGGGTGGGGCAATGGCCTGCGAATTATGCAAGGCTAGATCCGCCGGCTACCTACAACATCCTTAACCTTGCCATTGTGGTGCCGCCGCAAGAGTCGGTGGCATCTTTCAATAAAGCGAAACTGGATAAAGGCTCGCTCCAAGTCGACGCCACATCAGCTACTTATAGTGCACGGGACGGGGTGAAACCTTGCGTAAGTTCCGTGAGTGCTCAAGTTCAACCAGCGACTAAACGCGAAACACGTGAAGGTGGGCCTTCAGAGTCTTTTGATGTAGGCGCACCACCTGAAACACGCCTGGATGTCAGCGAGCAGTCAGATGGTAGGAAGAACCACAGCGTCACCGCAGAGAAGCGCCCGTCAATGGAAGCGCATCCACCACTTTCATCTAATGTGCATCTGCAAAGCGCTCGCACTAAAAAAGTTATCGGGGATGACGCCAATGCACCCGCTTCCGCCGAAAAAGGTAAAAACACGGCCTTTGGCGTTACTCCAAAAGCGCAGAAGAAAGCCAAAGACGTGCAGCCACCTGCTTAACTACAAAGCGAGACTTCGCGGACATCCTTTGGAGCCGTTTGAGAGCCGATCATCACTGTGTTAGAAGACTCTTTAAAAACTGAAAATTTCCTGAGCTGCGGTGGAAGCAGTACACCAATGAGCACTTAATTCGTGACATTTGGCATCGCGTGTTGTGCGCGAGGTGATTTGCATACACAATGAGCTCATTAAATATTAGGTATAACTTCGCAGCAAAGCTTGCGAAAAACAAGCGGATGATATTGGGTTGTACCCCATATTACCCTTGTGATTACGTGATGTTTGACTTTGCAATAATAAAACTTGCAGTGTATGTTCATCGAAAGAGTCGGGCTTTTTTTATGAATTGGTATATATGTGCTATAGGCGAACGCAATTTTTCATTCAAAAGAAGCTTGATAGATAGATAGATAGATAGATAGATAGATAGATAGATAGATAGATAGATAGATAGATAGATAGATAGATAGATAGATAGATAGATAGATAGATAGATAGATAGATAGATAGATAGATAGATAGATAGATAGATAGATAGATAGATAGATAGATAGATAGATAGATAGATAGATAGATAGAATAATGACAGCTTCGCTTTGGTTCGGGGTTCATTCCGCTAGGTAGTCATAAAAAACAAACAATTCAGTCAGTCAGTCAATAGACTCTATTTGGGTCCTAAAGAACTAAAGAGTCGCGGTTGCTGGCCACGCCCACGTTGAGGCTGGTAGACCATGGTGTTCCACCCTTTCACCGGCCCTTTGGACAGTTCCTAATTGTTTATAGAGATCGCTAATTTTGACGGCTTCATACCAGTAGTCTTGTTTATTAAAAGAGGCATTTCGTAACGCTGAACACTGCCAGAGCATGTGAGCTAACGAGCAATACTCTTTATGGCATTCAGGGCGGTGTGTATTGACGTCTGGATTAAAGCGACTGAATCTTCCTCTCGACAGGAAAGATCCCATTTGTAACATTCTCAGGGTGGAAGGTTAAGGTTAATTCAGCCTTGTGTGCGGGAATGGGATTTTTGTGCGTCCAACCAGAAGGTGTTTTACTATGTTGTGAAAAGGGAGGAATGGGTCGAAGTTATGCTCTTAACCCGGATTGTCCGTAGCTTATCGGGACCATCGCAGAATGTGAGACCTCGCACTTGGCCGTGAACAAGTTCGTTCGGGTTGGGTTAGTTGGGCTTTATAAATAATCCTATGCGGCGTTAAGGCCCATATGATAGTGTGAAAGGCACAAGGAAGTATTTGCTTGATTATAGCCACCGCGTATTTTGAGATGAGACCAGATAGAAAGGCTCGTATGGCTGATCTAGATTCCTTGTATATGTAAGGCCACGAAGGGTTGTTGAAAGCTAGCGTGAGGGCAGCTTCTTCGACAGCTGCAACCATGAAATGTCTAACTGAAGCTGCATTGAGGATCGCCCCAAGTGGACTAGCC
This sequence comes from Rhipicephalus microplus, assembly GCF_013339725.1. Classification (NCBI taxonomy): domain Eukaryota; kingdom Metazoa; phylum Arthropoda; class Arachnida; order Ixodida; family Ixodidae; genus Rhipicephalus; species Rhipicephalus microplus. The sequence continues at coordinate 54,695,002 of NC_051165.1, read as the reverse complement.
ACAACAGCTACAAAATACGTTTCCTCACACAGACTTTTGTTAGAACACGCCTTCAACTTCCAACGCAGCGCTTCGGATGGCAGAGTTTCAAGTATCTACATAAGAGACGTGTGCAACCATGGTTGCCAGCTTTGTTTCTTGTGGTGGTCCTGCCTCAGAAAATTGTCAAACAAAGAACCTCATAGCTAAGGAAGGCTATACCACAACAATCAATGAATGTGAACAAATGAGAGTCAGCGTATTTTGTCCCTTTATACGAAATTTAGGTGGAAATTTTTAGACACTCGGTACTGATCAGCTGAATTCGCGAAAAAAAACAGAACATACAGTTCACGTACATTAGTGAAAATACTTCCGTAACATCTGTGCGGCTCATATAACACCATATAATTTTGTGTTCAGTTATATAATCAGCTTCGTTGTGTGGGAGCACTTATTATCTTCCACTCTCGCTCATCTGAAAAATTTCGAGTTTGTCACATCACCATGATGACAACACGCAAGCGCCTAGACGACTTATGGGCGGTTTCTCCGCAACGCGATTAACAGTGCAAGTGTGTGGGGGGGCTGTATATATGTCTATAGTAACGAAAGTTGCAGAACAACGAGCTTTTATGTGAGGCAATCTTAGTTTCATTCCTGCCATATTGCAACAACCACTGAACCAGATCAACATGTCCAAACTCACGCATACCAGCAAAATAAGCGAAACAATTAGGATTTTCTTTCTTTGTTTCTTTCTTTCTTTCTTTCTTTGTTTCTTTCTGTGCCAGTACAGAAAATGGAGCGAAGGCAAAAGGCTGAAAGCCTGACAAAAGGCCTTTGCTCCAATTACAGTGAGGCAGACAGGCTGATATAACAATTTTGCAGGATACAGAAAAAATACAAAAATATACAAAAATACATACGGTACATGCACAAATACTGTAAGACATACAACAGTAATAAAGTCTTATTTATAGTAAACAAAGATATACATAACCATCTTAATGTTTTAAATACCAATAGCTATAAGTTGCGATTTCTCATCGCTATTGAAAGAGATATACAAAAATAACAATATACACAGGGAAGCACAGGAAAAAAACACACGCATAAAAAGGATGAGATACTACTTAGGCAAAGAGGACACATAGAACGACAGTCAAGAAAATTCAATGTTGTTCTCGATCAGTACCATCCTGATCGTATGCTTCGAAACTGTACAATTTATATCTAGGAGGCTGTCAATTTTGTTTAAAAACGTGTTTATCTGAAAAGATGAGTGTTGTCCTCCGTAGATCGCTCGAGTCTTCGGAGTCCTTCTAGCGTAAGTACAAAAATCGTACAGAGAACCACGAGAATCCAGTGAATGATAGCGTCTATTGCGTTTTATGTACTGAAATAACTTAAAATAGTAAATCTAAAATCTTAAAATTCTAAAATAGTAAATATTAAATAGTAAATTTTCTTTCAGGCTCCCTCAGCACGCGTAGATATATGTGTATTTATATACCATAAACTGAATATTTACATAGCGCTTACACAGTCCACGAACAGATAAGAATGAGAGCCTAGCTCAATTGAGGCTATTTAGTTAGTGGGGATCTGGGCACACTAGCCAATCATTACATACCCATTGAATGGGCTTCATTGAAAAACCTAGTCTCTGCGTAACACTCCACTACTCGGTTTTTCGCCAATTCTTATCAAGAAGTATTTGCCGATTTCGTAAGGACATTTGTCGTCATGGTCAATCGGTTGTGGTCTTTTCCATGCATTGAAAGTATAAGAAGAAGAAGAAGTCGAAGATGGCACCAGAACAGCTGAATGATGTCGTCAATGTGGACGCCTTCGACGTCCGTTTGCCCGCCGAGGCACCGGCTATGATAGGAACCGACGAGTTCTCAACGTCCGAATGGAGTGGCAGTAATCCGGACGTGGGCTGTGAAAGCCGCCACGACAGCCTTCCACTGTTTGACGATATTGACATCGAAAGGGGTAAGCTGGTAAACAAAATTATGTTTGATGCAAAAAATATTTATACGGAAACTCCGCCAACGCTTTTCTTGCTTCTAGTTTGGTACTTGGCCAGGTGGTGGTCGATTAACATGATGAGAATTGTAATTGTGATTCATATATCAAACTTATTTCCACAACAGCTAGGCAAAAACAGGTGCCGTATATCTCTAATAAACATGTAGGTGTCCTAAACATGGCAGTCTGCTCCACATAAAGCAGTTGCTCAGTAACTTTCCCGACATGTTTTTGTGGAACCCAAGTTTTATGCAAGCGTCTTTGTTGAGTTGTAGCACTGAAAGCTTGAAATTGAAGGTAATCTTTTACATGGGGCATCAGATCTATCCCCCCCCACCAATTACCGACAGTAAAATATTCTTCGTGCTGTCTTCACCAATCTCAAATACAATTTAAAAGGGTGAAATGATCATCAAGTAAAGCAACCAAAATATTAAAAAATTGAGAACGTTATAGGACCTCTTGGGGAGTTCATCACTTTTTTAATCCTTTCCACAAGCTGTTGCTATTGATAGCGCGATTACTGACAATTATTTTCACTCAACTTTTCTTACTAGGATTTTTTCTTTGTTTGTTTCATCGGCTTACATGTATGCTTATACATTTAAAATACATAGGCGTTTTTTTTGTACACTCAAGCTTCTTCTATGTTTACGCGGAGAAGGAATAACCATTTTAATTAGCGCCGTTTTCAAATTCTTTTCTGTTTACGTGGAGATGAATAAACTGTTTTATAAATTGCAATTTACAAATTCTTTGATGTTTGCGTTAACAAGGATAAACTGTTTTATACAACGCAATTTACAAATTCTTATTAGCATACAGCTTATAAATTTATCACCGCATGGCCTGAAAGCTAAGAAAGATCGCGTAGAAAATTTAACTGGCAAGAATTTATGGCGTTCCTATGCATCAAAGTTCTTTTTTTTTGTACCTGCTCACTCAGTGCAGTATAGGAACACGAAAGCCTGATTGTATGCAGCAAGACCAGTTAAGGTTCTTTCTCTTAGGTATGGTTACTTTGTGACTCACTTCTCCCCAGCAACTCATTTCTCTTACATTTGATGTGAGTGAACAAAATAGTAATTTATCATTTTATGCGTGTCAAGAGGAAAGACCACCTCACTAAAACGACACCTTCAGGTAAATTTTGAAGGCCTACGGAAAGGAGATTTTCCTTGTCTTAGACGATAACTTAGTGGCCGTCAGATATTTGAGTCTACTCCTCTCGTATGCGGCACAAATGGCAAGCTCCCGCACAAATCATGTATTCCAATACATCGTGCTGGCATCGTTTTGTTACTTTTACGTCAAAACTGAAGTATTTTTTATGAAAAATAACTACCGCTAATTTTCTCAAAAAAAAAACGCTGAACGGTTTGGCTTGATAGTTATATGACAGCAAAAAAAAAAGGGTGGAGGGGGAGCAGTGGCGCACATGTGGGGCCAGTGGAAGAAAGCCTGAGCTTATAGCCTTCGTCCACCTTCTCCATATCTTCTTCCCTATTATATTCCTATTCCCACCTCCTAGTATACTGTACTACACAAAACTGCGATATGCCTTACCCTTGCCTTCCACCTCACCACCGCTCCTCATTACAGCCTCTAGATATACACTCAGGATTACGATGCTATGCATCACCCTTCTTCTCTTCCCTTTCTTTTACTCACCGTCACATACTCATCATTCTCACTTCTTTTACCCACCTCTTCGCTATAAGATACTATGCTCCTTTTTCGACTTTGTGTGCCTAAGGGCAGGCTTTCGAAAAAAAAAAGACTATAGGTAAAACGAGGCTGGGCTAACGTATCTTAACGAGTCTGACCCTCACTCAATCATTTATTGCGGCACAATGCAGCTTTTTCCAACTCACAGACGAGGAGACAAAAGCACTATGCTGACTAGGACTCATATTTTAATACGTTTGCACGTCAACATGCTCAGGGCCAAACTCAATGTAGAAGGTTTTTGAATAGCATGCGCTAGGTTATAAAGTGTACGCAGCGTTTGGCGTATGGGCACAATATGAGTTTCCGATAGCGTTTGTTCCCCGCAAACGCCGATGATGCTTCAGTGACAGCAAAGGGCTTTGCGGTTTTGCGGGCCGTATGTTATTACGTATTTTTTGCAGGCCGACCGCAAACGCTAACGCTGTTAGTGTTATGACGTATGTGCCGTGGCAGCGACCGCAACGGATAGCATTTGCGTGCGCCATTCTAGGACACATCGAGGATTGAATATACTTTGACATTGCAAAATCACCATTTCGAAAGAGATATCCATTGATTTTTGTGCATCGTTATAGCTTCGTTGTTAACGACAGTTTGTTGCAATTCTGCCTATAAAGTTGAACTAGTATAAGTTACCATTCTTGGACGTTTTCAGTGAGATAGATGGATAAATAGATAGATAGATAGATAGATAGATAGATGCTATATAGATAGATAGATAGATAGATGGATGATAGATAGACAGTATAGATTAGAGATAGATAGATGATAAATAGATAGATAGATAGATAGATAGATAGAATAGATAGATAGATAGATAGTATAGATAGATCGATAGATAGAATAGATAGATCGACTAGATAGATAGATAGATAGATAGATAGGATAGATAGATAGATAGATAGATAGATAGTATAGATAGAAGATAGATAGATAGAAGATAGATAGATAGATAGATAGATAGATAGATAGATAGATAGATAGATAGATAGATAGATAGATAGATAGAATAGAAGATAGATAGATAGATAGATAGATAGATAGATAGATAGATAGACTTACACAGTTTGCTACATGGCACATGCTTCGCCACCACTAGGAGATCCCATTTTAGGTCATTACGATGAACATCGTGCGTTAAAAATCACGCAGGTGGTGGGGCGCAGTACGAGGAGGAATGGGAGCGCGTACACGCGCGTCGACGCTTTGCGTCAGCGGGCATCTGGTGCCTAGGTGTCTCTCTCCGCTGCTGCCGTGCTCTGCCTACTGCTGCTGCAGCTGCGCAACGACAAGGGACTCCTCAGCCATGCTGTCGCGCTCATGGAGGCCGCACTTGCTCTACGTTTAGGAGGCTATAGTTGAATGACGCCTCAGTTGCTGCCACTTGAATGATTTTACCTTGTCTCTTTCCAACGATTGATTTCTTTGGCAATTATCAATGAATTAACTTGAATGCCACTCACCTAAGCAGCTGTTGGCACAACTAGGTGCTGTGTGATACTTGATTACCGTTAAAAAATTAGCTTTTTTGTATCGGAATAAGTTTGTTGTATTGGAACACATTGTTCCATTCAATTTTCTTTCCGTATGTCCAATAGAACATGCGATCGCGAGATGAGGCCAAAAACGAGCTTTGCCACAAAAATTATATTTGCTTGTACTGCGTTATCAACGCTGTATTATGGGCACCGTGATTGGGATAAGCGACATAAGGTTGCCGAAGCATTTAGGTTATTCGTCAATTTGGGTTATCAAGCAAAACTTATTTTTGTTCCGATTAAGGGCACACAAAGAAAAGAAAATAAGCTACATGGGTATACAGTGTGGTGAAAGTGTTATTAGGTGAGCAATGCATTAATTTTGAAATAAGGAGCATGAGGTGTTAAGCACAGGCTGTAGCGAACTATCTACAATACAGACTAGCGCTAAAGTAGCAAGCATACATTAGGTTATCAAAAATGCCAGGCCAGCGCGGAAGGTGCAGCACAGTCACAGCGAAAGCTTGAACAGCGGCCTGTTAGAGATTTTTGATTCATAACACTCATTGAGTAACTACTGCAAGCACCCTTGCTTGATACCCCCTATGGCAATAATAATAACCTTTTGGGTAGTAGGCCGGCATTCGCTATCCTATTTTTCGTCATTCTTTTGAAAAGAGTGGTATCCTTTAAACACTTGCAAGAAATTTCGTGCCAATTGTGGATGCAGTGGCTGACGACGATGAAGAATTATGGCTGAAGTGGGTATGCACCACAGTTATTAGGGGAACAAGAACAAGCTATTGTAATGGGTTGCAACATGGACGGCCCACTCGTTATGCTATTCGCATTTTGCGACGCTTTACGCGATGCTTTCCCGACATCAAGCCTGCCCAAGGCAAGTTTGCCAAGAAGTCATGAGCACCAGCTTAGCTCAGTGGTAGAATACTGGGCTGGCACCCAGCGGACACTGGTTTGATCCCCACTTTGTCCTTAGTGCTAAGGTTTTCTTCTATATTGATGCCATGTGATTACGGACCGGTGATGGCGGTGGCGGCAGCGGCGGTGGTAGTCAACTGCGCGTGACCTGATTGTGATCTCATAACAACTTTCGCTGTGAACAATTGACAGAGCTCATAAACTGCTTTCCAGATGTACCTACTGTAATAAAGAACTGAGACTGTCAGAACAGGTAATTAAGACCAGGTGGGAGCGTAGGCCTAGCTAGCGAAATCAGCGACAACGTCCGGGCCGATCGTCTCGTGCTTAGCACTGACGATGTGTTTGCTGAGCTTTGCATGACTCATTACATATTTCCCCCTTGCCTGAAGACGGATCCAAGTAAGTGTTCTAAGTGTCGTGAGGACAAGCGGTTCGTGATACGGTTCGAGACTATCCACATGTACGATTTCGCGGCCTTAGCGACGCAGGTCTGCAGTGGCCGTGAGGAGTTTGATGAAGTAGTTGACAGCGGAAGTTTGCTCTATGACGCTATAAGCTCCATGGTACCTGCTGACGAACTTTGTAGAGATACCAGGAGCAGCACTGAGAGGAAACTAACAGCGAAACAAGAGAGTTGGGCGAAAACTTGTAGCTGTACCATCCATCGTCATGACTAAATTTCTGTAGCCCTTGTTCTTGTGTTGTAAGAGTGCGAGATAATTGCCGACATTTTTCCGCATACAGAGCCGCTTCGGAAATTGGCGTGCCTTCGGATAAGTCGGGTAGATAGAGACAATAGTGTCGATTTGGGATGATGGTTCTCGACCATAAAGTAAAAAGACTGAAGAAAAGCCTGTAGTCGCTTGACGTACCGTGTTGGAAGTGTGCGTTACGTAGGGAAGGATAAAATCCCAGTTAGTGTAGCTAGAGGCGACATACATAAAAAGCATGTCGCCAAGAGTGCGGTTGAAATGTTCGGTCAAGCCATTTGTCTGTGGTCGATATGCGGTAGTACAGCGGTGAATCACAAGGCATTCAGCAAGAAGTTTTTGAATAACATCCGCGAAAAAGACACGGTCTTGGTCGCTCAAAAGTTCACGTGGAGTTCCGTGACGCAGAACAAAACGTTGCAGCAGAAAAGGACGCAACATCACGTGCTTGTCGTGGCTGGTAGAGCGGCCGTTTCCGCTTATCTCGTGAGATGGTCGATCACTACTATAATCCAGCGATTCACAGCTGATGTATATGCAATGGACCATAAATGTCTATTCCAACCCGGGTCGAATGGTCGCACTGGGCACGGTAACAGCTGCATTGGTGCAGTAGGACGGCTAGCATCGTGCTTGCGGCGTTGGCACACTGTGCAAGATCGATTAGTTTTGAACGAATGTGTTAAGCCATGCCAATAAAACCAGAAAACGTAGCTGCGTAGGTTTTAAACAAACCAGCATGTGCCACACTGCGGATCGGCATGGAAATCAGTACATATGCTGGCACGGAGATGTCTGGGTATGACGAGTAGCCATTTGCTAAGCCGTCGGGTGGTAGTTGTGGCAATAAACTATTCCATCACGGATGGCGAAGTGAGAGGCTTGTCGATGTAGCTCTCGAGATGGCGGGTGAGCGAGTGTTTCAGATAGGTAATTCATCAGAGACGCAATCCACGATCTTTGCGCTGCTCTGCAGCCATGTCGATGGGTCCTGATAGTGCAATGAAGTTGTCTTGGATGGAGACACTCGCAATGTCAGTAGAAACAGGAGAACGCGAAAGAGCATTCGCATCGGCGTGCCTCTGGCCTGAGCAATAAATGACACGGATGTTGTACTCTTGGAGCCGTAAAGCCCATCGTGCCAAGCGTCCAAAGGGATCTTTTGAGGGCGAATAACCAGAAGAGTGCGTGGTGGTCTGTAACACATCGAAAGGGCGGCCGTACAGATAAGGCTTATATTTGTAATGACCCTGATAATCGCTGGGCATTCTTTCTCAGTTACGGAATAATTTACTTCTGTTCTTGTAAGAGTTTGGCTTGCCTACGCAACAACATATTCTGGGTAACCAGGCTTTCGTTGGGCGAGTACAACGCCAAGACCGACACTGCTAGCATCCGTGTGGATTTCTGTGGGAGCACTTGAATCGAACTGGCGCAGTATGGGTGGTGTTGTAAGCAGTTCACGGAGCTTTGCAAAGGCACTTTCGCAGGCTGGAAACCGCGCAGATAGATTGCGGTCTCCCTGAAGTAGGTCTGTCATAGGTGCCATGATCGAGGAGAAATCCCGGTCGAAAGCGGCGGAAGTATGAGCATAGCGCAATGCAACTACGCAGCTCCTTGAGAGAGGTGGGCCTCGGGAGCTCGTGAACAGCACGTAGCTTAGCTGGGTCAGGAAGAACGCCATCCTTCGACATGACGTGTCCGAGAATGGTCAGCTTGCCTTGCTCCAAAGTGACACTTCTTTAAGTTAGTTGGAGGCCTGCTGCAGAGCGGCAGCGTAGAACCTGTTCCAAGCGACGAAGGTGCGTGGGAAAATCGGGCGAGAATACCAACACATCATCTAAGTAGCACAAACACGTGTTTCATTTGAGGCTTCGTAGGATATTCTCCATCGCGCGCTCAAAAGTTGCCGGCGCATTGCATATGCGGAATGACATTACGTCAAATGCAAATAGGCCGTCTGGTGTAACAAAGGTAGTTTATGGCATATCATACGGATTCATTGGCACTTGCCAGTTCTCAAAGCGTAGATCAAGGAAGGAGAAGAACTCTGCGTCTTGTAAAGAATCAAGGGCGTCTTCGATGCGAGGCAAAGGATAAACATTCTTTCGTGTTATTTTGTTTAGACGCCGATAATCTACGCAAAAGCATATCTTGCCATCCTTCTTTTTAACTAAAACAACCGGTAATGCCCAAGGACTCTTTGATAGTTGAATGGCGCCACGCTTTAGCATGTCACCTACTTGTTCATCGATGACACGGTGTTCAGTCGGCGAAACACGATACGGTCGCTGCTGTAGTGGTGGGTGATTACCTGTGTCAATCTGGTTGCAAACAGTAGATGTTCGACCTGAAGTAGCGCTGTGACTGTCGAAAGGTGGCCGAAACTTGTCAAGGAGGCTCAAAAGTTCACACCTATGTTGTGGGTATTGGCCTTCGTCAATGACACGGTTGAAAATGTCGGTTCGGTTGTGGAAGGACCATTCACCGAACTAAGGGAGAGGGCGCTGACTTCCGATGATTCATCAGGAACGTCAAGTGTAGCGATGGTTTAGAATGATTCTGTCGAGCCGATACATTCGCCTTGAAGCTGCGTAATTGTGAATGGAGAAAGGATTCTCCGTAAGCACGTCGGTCGCACCACCTTGAAGAGTAAGAATAGCGGTTGGGAGTGGTGATAAGTGGCGATGAACGAAATCAGCGGAAGGCGTGAAGAATGCGGTAGCGCCGACGACGGCGAAACACGACACAGGTGCGAAGACAGTAGCGCGTGGAGGGATCTGGGTGTCGTCACTAATGACCAACTTCGCGTAGGAAGGGCGGTCATCCGCCGGTAGAGCATCACCAAGGGGACAAAAGATGACTTCCGCACGGGCGCAATGAATGACAGCTTGGTGATGGGAGAGAAAACCCCAACCTAGAATGATGTCGTGAGAACAGAGTGGGGGTACTACGAACTGCACAGTGCAGGGCACTCCTTCAGTTACAAGTCTGGCAGTACACGCGGCCACAGGCTTCAGAGGCTGGCAGTGGCAGTATGAAAACATGAACCCAAGTAAGGCGTTGTCACTTTTCGAATTGAACGGCAAACTTTTTCGGCGATGACATATTGCGGCACCAGTGTAAATAAGGGCAAGTACGGGTACACATTCAAGAACGGCATTAATTACATTCGGCGGCGAACGAAGAGGGCTTGTGCTTTGTGAAGAGGACGCAGTTCTTGCCTCGGGAACTACGTCATTTATATTTCCGCGTCGATTGTAAGGGGGCGTCGGGGCATTGGGGAGGGTAAGCGTCGACGTGGAGAAGGAGATCGCAAATCAGAAGCTGGTCGGTGGCTTGGTCGAGGAGCGTACAATTTGGGGCCTGGAGTGTAGGGAGTGTACGTGTGGTCGTACTCATATGGACGTTGGTTTTCACGTGAGTGGAGTGGGAGGTGGCAGCACAGACGTGCGACGCGTCCGGGTACACCACACGAAAAGCATATTGGTCGGTTGTTGGCAGTGCGTCATGGATTAGGGACTCGGTGGACTGGAGGTCGTGGTGGCTGGGCGGCATAAGCAGGAGCAGGCAGTGGAGGTGGCGTTTGGAACGTCTGTGGTCGTGGTCGTGCTGCTGTTTCGGCGTACGTCAATGGTGCATTGACTGGTGGCACCAGCTGCGTAGGAAGTACCTCAGACACTTGATCTTGTATAAGAGTCCGTAGTGTAGGGCTAAGCGGCGCCCTGCGCTCCGGTAGGCTGGAGATTAGCGAGAGTTGGCGGGCAACTTCTTCGCGCACGAAATCTTTGATCTGCGAGAGGAGGACGGGATCTTGCAAGGGAGTCAAGCCGGACATCGTTTCCTGATGTGGTATAGCACTGCCGGTGATGAGACGTTGCTGGCGGAGCTCATCATACTTTGGCAGAGCTCAGTAACTTGGACGACAGTACCAGGGTTCTTTGAAATGAGCATCTGGAATACGTCCTCGTGGATAGCTCTAAAATATGCTTGATGCGATCCGCCTCTGTCATGTTCGCATCAACGTGTTCGCACAAGTCAATGACACCGTCTGTGTAACTGGTGAAATTCTCCCCAGGCAGTTGAGATCTCGACTGAAGGCGCTGCTCCGCGTGAAGTTTGCGGACAGCAAGACAACCGAAGACTTCGCTGAACTTTGCCTTGAATGCTGTCCAGGTGGGAACGTCGGTCTCATGGTTCCGAAGCCACAAGTGGGCAATGTCACTGAGGTAAATGCCGACAGCGGCCAGTCTCGCTGCTGATTTTTGTTCAAGACACTGACGAGTTCGTAAGTAGCCAGCCAGACGTCGATGTCGTGATCGTCAGTGCCGCTGAATATGGGAGGGTCGCGCTGACGGACCACGCCGGAGCACACAGTGGCCTGGGGTGCCATAGGAGGAGGGCTTGCGGCAGATGCAGTGGTCATGGCGGTAGGTCAAGTCCGGCTTCGCAACTCCAGGATTTCAAGAAGACCCACTACTTATTTACACTACCTTCAATGAGGAGCCGCCTTTGACAAAAGATATGCAGTGCGAGTAGACTGTCGAGAAGGTCACAGTAACAAGAATTTTATTTGATAAATTTGTAAATAACTGAAGGTTTTTGGCAACCTTAAAGCACAATGTTCAAAATAAAACGTACTGGCACGATAAGTTCCACGCGTTGTGTTATAGAGCAAAAAATAATGAAGGAATCATTCACTGTGAGTATTATCGTTTGTAAAATTGTAGATCATCTGAAAATATGACTAAGCTGGCTTAATATTTATGCCATATTTCTTTTTTTCGAACCATCCAGAAGAAAGCACTGGTTATAACAGAATCAATAAAATCATGCGAAATTGCGCCTCATGTGTTTGTTCTTTCTGCTTGCAGAACTGTATTGCATTAAAATGCTTTCAGATTTGTGAAGTAGCAAACAGCATCTCACTAGAGCTCACAAAATCTGAGGTGCTATATCTATGATTGTGCAAATGGGCGCACGCATAAGAATTATTCAATATATGGTGAGAGGCTAAACAGAAATGGCGTATGGAAATCAGCATAATTTGCTCATAACAAATTCAGTCACAGTGAAACAAAATTTACAGGTAGCCCTTCAACCTAAACCAGCAAGTACATTGAATATATAGTAATCATTCGATATACTAACAAATATGGTAATAAATATATTGTAGTAAATAGCAATTAGTCATTTTTGCATTTCATTCTTTCTTTTATTAGTTAGTGATGGGGTTGAACTATGGCACGAAAAGAGTAATTGGTATTGTATAGAGAGTATACGCCGGGCTACTGTGGTGCAGCAAGTTCGAACGACTTAATTCAAACGACTATTGTGGAGCAAGTTCAAACGACTTCAGTGGTGCAGCAAGTTCGAACGAGCAGTACAGTTCGTGAATTAGTCATTATTTCACTGTCAGAATAAATAATTTCTTTCAAAACTGAGCAATTGACTGCCTTTCAAACTGAAGAACTTCACTGTGCTGAGACACTTTTCGCACGTCTTGCGAGATAGAAACTGATATTTCAAGTAACTCGCTACCGGCGTGTAGGTCAAGGCTAATTGAATTAACAGAATTTACGAAATAAGAGCTCTGGATTCATGCTTTATTCTTCGCTTCCTCGTGACATCGTTGTGTATCATGCCTAAAGGGGCCCAGCAACACTTTTTACGCAGTCGTAGATTAAATTCGCTAAGAAAGCTTGTTGCCTCATGAACTCACCACCGAAAAATATTTTCAGAGTACGTTCAAAACTAGCAGAGATTTCTCACACGCTGATATCATTTTTTTCTTTTCCCGTCCTGACTTAAGCCCTCGAAGCTAAGCAGGGAAGGCTGACACTGGCAAAGAAAGTATGTCGCGCGTGCCTGCAGACCTTGAGTATTTTTTTCTTTTCCTTCTTATAAGCAGATTTTCAGTGTCATCGTGTGCGCTCGCATGAACATGTCGCGGCTTCCGACGGCGATCCCTGCAATGACCAAGTGTCCCATACTGAAATCAACCAATGGCTTATAGAACGGCTGCGACGAGTGATTTTTACGTTCCTTCCGTCATGTGTCGATCGAAGAGAACGCAATTTTAGCTGAATTTGAGTATTTACTGTGAATTGCAGGCTACGTAATGCACTACAAAATTTTGCTCGCTTGTCGTTAGGAACCTCTGCTATAAATTGGCAGCATTTTCTGGCCACGCTAAAAAACTGATGCGTGGCGCATTTAATAAAACCACCATAAAATCGCATTGATACAGGCGGAAACATCTTGAAAAACAGACTCTTTAAAAATGTGAACAAAGTGTCTACACGATCCCGTAGTATCAACGTTTACTTCATCTACCTTTTTATTTCCTTCAGCTACTAGTAGGAAAACATGTAGCGGGTGCTCAGCATGCTAAAAATCATTGTCACTTGCAGAGCCGCTCATTTACTCGCTTTCAGCGAAAGGTCAAGTGCGGAAAACGAGGACTACGCAATGTGCCCTCTTAAGGAGTCGCAGAAGGGGTCCAGGTCTTCCATTCAGGACGGCAAGACATCTTTGAATGAGCTGCCTCAGAAGCTCCGGAAGCTGCAGACACATGAGCAAGCAACCGACACTGAACAAGAGGAGCTTAACAAGGCCTTCGCCAGCGCCTCACACCGCTACCAACGCCTACTGAAATCTTACTTGGGTGAGAATCGCCGAGTGGATTGCGCAGGCCCAACGTATGAGGACAAGTTGCAAGGTATGGACCAGTGCACTACCGAACGTTATTCGCAACCACAAAGCTCTACAACATGTGAGAACGAGCTTGAAAGGGAAGGCTCAGGAAAGGCTAAAGGAAATCTGCCATCTATGATCCAAACCAAAGGATCAAAGTTTGTGCTACCTCTATGCGGCCCAGAGCGTGGCATTAGAAAAGAAATGCTATCGAAATGGGCAAAAACCAGTGATAGACCCATGCAAGACTATTGCAAAGAAAACGAAAGAGTGAACCAAGCTGTGGAATGCCTTCCGATAAAAAAGGATAACAAAGCAGTTGTGGATGTGTTTGCTGGTACCTCCCAAGTGGAGCCTGAGTGCAAATGCCCGACTTCGCGAAAAAGTGATGTAGTGCTATGCCATGTTTCTACTGGCTGTTTTGCAGAGGTGTTCACGTCTTCTAAGGCACCGCCAAGCCATGAACCTGAAAGTGAAAACGTTCAGCCGCATGCCAAGAGATATTCACTCCATCTGTCCCGCTCGAAGATGTTCATTTCGCCTGAACGACCGCTATGCACTGCATATGGCACCAATCGCAGTATCAAAGATAGTGCAGCAAGTGTTGCCATGTTCAATGCAATGTTTACTGAAGTGAAAAAGGGTCTGGAAGCTCACATCAGGTCTACGGAACAGAAGGTTGACAAGCAGCGGGATAAAACTGCTGTGTTGGCTGACCAACTTCGCAGAGTTCAGGTACAAAGTCAACATTTGCAAAATGAACTGGCGGAGGCTCAAATTATGTCACAGCACTACAAGTCAAAATCGCAATTGAAAGAGGACGAAGGACATATTCTACTCAACAAAATTCGTGAGGCAGAAGAAGCGTTGGCAACAAAACTTCGTACAGCAAAGGGTCACTTGGAAGGACGGCTTGAGCATTCCCAGCGGGTGTTAGAAGAAACGGAGGCTGAAAGACAGGCTTCTCTGCGGGAGATCCGGCAGTTGGAAAAACTTGTCACCCAGAAAACAAAACAGGCTGAAGAAGAAAGGAAGCTGGGCCGCGAATTCCAGGAATCAAACGACAAGATCGATCAGCATATTAAGAAGCTTGAGGCCCGTCTGTACGATGCTAAGCTAGAGTGCTCACTCGAGAAGGCTCGCAGGATGGACATTGAGCGTCAAGTTAATGAAGCCTTCGACGAGCAGGCAAGACTGAAGAGAGAGCTTGTTGGTTGCAGTGAACTTGGTTCGCCATGGAGCGTCATGGAAGCTTCAAATCAAGATAAGCATGGTGCACACCCTTCGTCAGTTGCAGCTCTGCGCTCCGCTTTACGCTAAAAGATCGCAAGAAGTGTGCGGACCTACAGGATAAACGCAGAAGCCGATGTCATTGGTCAAAACGCCACAGCTGTATTTCACCAGTGCTTTCATGTTCTTCGGTGTTCAAAATAAAACCTTATCGCTCTGTTCTGTTGGTCGTCAAGGTGATGGTACCACTCCAGTCACAAACACTCCACCTTTTATGCATTGTTTGTGGATGCACTCGGCTCGCCGCGCTTCACAAAAAAAAACCAAATTGGGCTACACCAAAAAGCTTATTACATCTTCTTTTTATTGATATTTCATTTTATTGCCTCGCTGGAAGCGGTAACTAGTAGGAATAAAAAGGGTGCAAGCAAAAAAAAGCATTCTCACTGTACAAGCCTGCGTGGTACTGCGAGTGTGGCGAAACAAGTCAACGTAACAAAGCGAAATTTACTGTGCCTTTAGACGAAGTGCCATTCAAGGTTTCTAAGAAAAGATATTGGAAAATAAAAATTTATATGCGTTCTAATGAATATGGGCGAAATTCTGAAAGTTTGTGTAGAAATATTTTTCTTACTTCACCTAGCTGAGCTATAATATTTAGTGGCTCTGTAAACAACAATTGACTTATTTTCTATGCGAAGTCGCTTAGTGCTCTGACGAAAACTTGATGAATTATTATTGTGTCAATGGGGCAGTTTATGGCTGTACTTTGTCAGGCGTTACCAATGAAGCGACAAAAATATGCAAGCTGAAACTCAGAACTTCTACATAATAAAGCAGCAGGCCCCTTTTTGTAATTCTGTGAAGAAAATATTCTTTTATCTTCATTAGGCATCCTACAAGACAACATTGAATATAGCTAGTTTTTCTGCTGGCCAGTTCCGTAGAAGCACGCTTTTCTCTTTTAGACGCTAACTACAAGGAGTATTGCACATTAGTAGATGCGTATTGTGTCTTTTATCTATTTGTGCTCACTAGCGTGACCACTCAGTGCTTCAAACAAAATATCCTTAATGAATTATAAATCTCACAGGCGTTTTTTGGACGTAGCTTCATCAAATAAATGAAAAATAAAGTTGCTTTAAGCGATTTCAAACGTTTGCCGAATATGGCGCAATGAAAAATAATAAAACCGGTAAAACAGGCATAGATTATATCTGCAGGCTTCATAGTTTGCCTCACAAGCTAAGTCTAGTCGCCATGCGTAACAATCACTAACTGTAAAAGGAAGAGGTTGAGTAATGAATCCTTTCCACTCGCACCTTGTCAGCAGGTGGCGCGGTGTCATCAAGAGGCAAATGGTTTCGATATGCCCGAAAATTGCGCGTTCGTCACGCGCTCGCAGAACCAGTGTTTTCCGC